>OX465282.1:45258727-45585590 GCA_949987705.1 Thereva unica | reverse complement strand
AGACCCCCCCAAATCCTAGGCCGGTACGAAGCCACCTCCTAGGTGGCCCCGGAGTGACATAGCTCTACTACTCATAATTTCGTTCTTATCGGTTTTTGTTCTGGAAGCAAATTTACAGACGCATTCACGTCGAAAACTTGTATAATATGGAACAAAATTCCCCGAAGGAAATTAAAAAATAATTATTTTGTCGATATATAGAAAAAAAAGCACCGCGAACCCTTGGGATCGAGCTCGCACCCCACAGATAAGAATACTTGTCTCTAGCAATTTGCGCTATGTCAAATACTATCGGCCGCTGACCAATATGTTAATAAATCATTTCAGAAAGAAGAAAAAGAGAAAAAAAAAACCGGCTGCCTAGACCGGAATCGAACCTGCAAACGCCACACTACGCTGAATCGAGGATCCGACACTCTACCCACTTCGCCATCGGCCTGCTGCCAGATTTACAACAATGAAGTAATTTGTTCGGTGCCCATGAAATGTTTAGGTTGAACTTTAACAGGTTGAATTTTAACAGTTTTTTCTGCCTAACCTCGAACTCCGTTATCAGAATTTATAAAAAATTTAACGGGACCACCGTGGGAGGCTCCCCCTTCAAATGAACCAAAAAAAAAAAAAACAAAAAAGTTATTGGGTTACAAAGTTATGCGTGAACAGGACCACAAAATACCTACACGTCGAATTGAGTAACCTCCTCTTTTTTTGAAGTCGGTTAAAAAACGGTTCGACCGAATTTAATGAAAATATTTTCAGATCATATTTTGGTTAATACTCTTCGAACGGCACGTCAACTAAGTCGATATCTTTTATAGTTCGCACGATATCGTGCAGGTACAAAAATCACTTATGTCATTTAAACCAAAAAACCCCTCGACCAAATATTATAAAAATCTTTTCAGATTATATTGTCGCTAATACGCTTCGAACGGCACCTCAAGTAAATTAATATCAATATAAATAATTCATGTTATTTAATAGCTTATTAATATAGTTAATATAATAGAAAAAAATTCGTACAAGTAGGTAGCATTAATGTTTAAAATGGCGTAATGTTATTCACAACCAGATCAAAAAAGTCAAATTCTAAAAGAATTTAAGTATTCATATCATTAAAGTTTATATGGTGTGATATTTATCACAAAAAAAAATAAAAACTTTGACATATTCAAAAAAACTAACTACTATTCAAAACTAACTAATTCCTGAGATCAATTAATTCACTATCTTAGTATTCTTATTCTAGAATATAAGAACTTAAATACGTGCCATTTCGTTTAAATGGCGTGATATTATCAACGAAAGTAAAAATTTTTGACACATTCAAAAAAACTTTAACTAAGTCCTGACATCTATTAATTTACTATATTAGTATACTCATACTAATATATAAAAACTTATGTACATGACATTAGTAATCACAAATGAAAACAAAAAAATTTAAAAAAAATCCAAAAGAAACTTTAATTAATTCTTGGAATTTAATAACTTATCTGAATAAAAACCTCTGTTTTAACGGGAATCCATCTTCACATCCAATTTACGTGTACCGTTTAACCTCTCCATTCCGTTAGCTTTTTTCTTCTTTTGTTCCTTATTAGCTGAGTCGCCGAATACTTCCATGCGTACTTTAATTTTTTTTTATTTTATTGAATCTACCTTGCGCCTCGTTATATATATTTATACATATCCATTTTATGGATACTTATAGCGCTACCTTATTCTGCATTCTAACCGCTACAGCCACGTGCGCCGCCTTTTGTGTCCAGCTTCTCGGTCTGGGGGATGGGAGAAATGGTGTAGAAATCCTCAAAAATATAGTTCCTTGTCCTCGGGATGCACCTCACAGCGCCTTTCGCCTTACGGTCCTTTTTAATTAATTAATTTTTTTCTTCCCTTTTTTATTTAAAAAAAACTATTCTTGGGGCAGCTAAGTCACTACTTCCTGACTAACTTGTTCACTTGTCCTCCGACTTCCAAAAACCACCTGCTCCGACTCGTGCCGAAAAACTCTGACTGCCGGCGTCAGCCACTTTACTCCAGACCGCAAGAGAATGTTTCTTCTCATCCATCTCTTCTTTTCGGTCACAAACCACTCTTTCCCAGCCGCTTTCGTAATCTCTAGCAGCGAGCACTAATAAAGTTTTTATTGCTCGCTGTCTCCAAAGTCTAGTAATAACAAGTCTTTCATCTTCATACAAAAATTTCCGACCGTTGATTGTGTGCGTGCATATATGAACATCACTGCTGAGCAAAACTCAACGCATACTTCGTGAATTCAGCGAGACAAAGCCAGATTCTCTCTTTACGATAAAGTATGCAGAATAGAAAAGGAAAGAAATATGAATCAGCTGTTTTCTTTCAAAAATCAAAACAAACGAGCAAATATGCACCAATACATCCCCATATAAACTCATAAAATTTTCCGACTTATGATTGTATTCCAGCGCGTATAAAAATGTTGCATTCTCTCTCTGATAGCCTGACATCGTCATTTGAAAAACTTGTGCATGCAGCTGTTCGCCTTTCACTCATTAACCATATGAAGATGAAAGACTTGTTAATTTCTAGACTTTGGCTGTCTCTAGCTGAAGCCGGGAGAGGTCCTTTCTATTTCTCGTTTTTCTTTCGTTTTGTGTGTTCCTCTCCTTAGTTTTCTATTTTTGTTCGTTTGGACCGATGTCGAACGCTTAAATATAGGCTCTTAATGCTTCCCGTTTTTTGTACAGGGTGGTGCATATTTAGGTTGTTTTTGGATTTTTCTATTTTACTATTGCTCACTTCGCCTAATTAGCAAGATGTAATTTAAAGTAGGCTAAGTTGCAGAAAAATGTCAATTAAAAGAGTTAAAACAAATTTAGCACCGAAAGGCTTCATTGGTTGTAAATCACCCATGTCAGACTGGTTCCAATACATTTCCCGGCCGACCGACCGATTCTGTATTTTATTCTTAATTTTCTTCTTCTTTTATTTCTGCTTTAATTTTATTTTAATTTTAGTTTTAATGTAATTGTAATTTAATTTAATTCTAATTTGTAAATCTAATTTTAAGTTTTTTATAAATCCTTTCTGTTGTTGTAATTCCTGTATGGACTCTAAAAGATGTGAATCTTGTGTACTGTCCAAAAATAAATTATTATTATTATTATTATTATTATTACTAATAATAATAATAACATTAAACATAATAATAGTAATAGTAATAATAGTAATAACGGTAATAGTAATGGTAATTAGAATATTTATAATACTTTCAATGTACTGTAAATACTACCACTGGTTTATGTTCCTTTTATATGATCATCTGGTTCAGTGGCGGTTCCTCTTTGGAAGCAAAGGAAGCACTGCTTCCATGACCAAATAGACAACTTCCTAAAAAAATAAATTTAAATATATCAAGATTAATCCCAAGAAAAATCTTAATATATTTCCTTCTCTGGAAACACTAAAGCCAAGGTCATCATATGAGCGGCGAGCGGCAGAGTGACAATACTAAAGTGCCGCTTCTCCGCTAAATCGAGACGTTAAATTTTTCTGGTGCCGCTCTTATCGTGGCCGAGGCCTTCACAACATGGGAAAGCTGTATGATCTCCAGCTTATTTGGCCAAGAAAATCAATGTGAAAACTCCAACACATGCAATTTAATTGAAGTCACACTCAGGCAAAGGTTTGCGTTCATACAGTACCCTCACAAGCTGAGCTAAACGCAGCTTCTTTGGAACCAAACAGGCGGAATTGAGAACTCGAAGAATGAGAAATTTTCTGTATCCATCTGGCTTCGAGCAATTAGAAATTTGCTCTTAAAAGTTTTCTTTGAAATTTTGTTTTTGACTCTTTAACTATGAGCTTTCGTTTATATATATTGAGTGAAGAAAAAGAGATCGAGGATATGAGAAGTTTCTCTTTATGTAATGTTGATTCTAATTGGAAAACAGAGGCCTGTGTAGAATATAAGCTGATAACTTTGTAGCATCCATTATATTTTAAATGATTCTCTTTAAAGAAGAATATTTTTATCAATTGTACGAGCACGGGTTGCCTGAAGTGTTTTTTTTTTGCAAGGAGAATGTAATGATCGTAGGCGTGGGTGTAGGGGGTGTATGCGAGGAATGCTGGGTTTTATTATTACTATTTTTTTTTTTAGATTTTGAGCCAAAATTATGCATTTGTAACTAAATTAAATGAGATGAAAGTAGTAGTTGCAGTTTTTTAACGGCTTTTTTATGGACGTTTTAATGAACAGCAGAATCTGAAAAAAAAGGCGCAAAACGCCCACTAGCAGCAAAAACATTAACGAAAAAATGCGATTTTCACTTTTTTGAAGTTTCAACAATTTTTCTTGTTCACCATTATAAAATAATATGTACTACATTTTAAAAAAGAAAGTACCTCATACGATGCGATGCACAAAAATTAAAGGAAATTAATTTTCAAATTTAAGGTCAATTTTTGGTTATATGTACGGATAAAAATTTCATCATAAGGAACAACCTCTATTTTTTTGCCTTTTTCGGACCTACACATGCCGAGATATACGCATCTATATTAAGAAAGAACGACCAAAATGATAAAATTTTCACAAAATGGTCGATAACTTAGCGTTGGTTGCTAGAGCTAGAAAATGGCCATTTAGTATAGTATTCAATTTAACTAACATGTTCCAAACGCACTTTTTTTGACTACAAACAATTCCTTATGTTTTGCTTATCTGACTCCACTATATGTTATTTTTTAGTTTTTTTTTTAGTTAAAGGTTTCGATACTTTTACTTTTATCGATCACCTTGCGCATTGCTTCCCTTATCCTGAACCTTACGAACCGCCACTGACTGGTTGTATGAAATGAAAGATATAGACAACAGGAAACCCGTCTAGCTGGCTAATGTTTATATCTCTATCCACTTTTTTAGTTATTCTCCGTCGTCGAGCATACGGTAATTTATCGACTATTTGTGATATCCTGGTTGTCACTTGAGAAAGCATTTGTAATTTATTTTCCTTTTTCCCTTTCACACACTTTTTTAATTCATTCAATGTCCGATTTATTTAGATTTATTCGTTTTTTTTAGATTAGTGTTGTAACGGTCAGTTTTGCTCGAAAATCCCTAAATATCTACTTGACACAAAATCACTGTCGGGAAAGAAATCTAGTAGTGAGTCGGAACAAAAAAAGGTAGGCGAGTAGAAAAAAAAATTGAGTTTGAAAAAAAAGTTTTTGATGGATTGATAACTCTGGACGGGAAAAATTTTTCGTCGGGAAAATAAAGAAAAGAATTTTTAATAACAAAAAAAGGAATTTGAAAAATAATTATATACGTATGTGCATTTGACTAATCATACGAACCTGGAGGAGCAGAGTCAGAAGGAAATTACCTACGTGGCTATACCGGGCGATGAGGACGATAGTTTGTGCGAGTGGATAGGAGATAGAAGAGTTGGAAGTCGTGTTTGAAGATCTGAGGTTTTTATTCGGCGAAGAGGACCAAGATTCTCAAATTACTAGCAAAATATAGCCAGGTAAAATAGCAACTCGGAGGCAGGTAGTAATTGCGTTGGAAGGCTACGTGTTCAAGAAGTTCAACGTTGCCAAGGGAAATAGTTATCGAACTGTCGATTAAGTAAGTCTGTTTTATAATTTTGATCTGTGCGAAGGGAACGAAGGTTTTCTTTAAGTTCGACTTCCATGAATTCTTTTTGCTCTCGGGAAAAACGACAGTAAAAATTACTATTAAAACTCTCGTTTAAACCGTACAAAAGATTCATGCGAAAATTATCTCCTGATATAACGACTGGAGAAAAAAAAATTTAATTGTTTGTACACCGTCAATTGTACTTGCAATTCCATTTTTAACTATCTTGCTTCCAGTCTACGGTTCTGTAGAGCAGGGCACAAAAAACCAAACGGAAACAAAAAAGGAAAAATTTATTGGCCAGTTTTGAAGCACATCGAGGAGACCAACAAGCAATTTCGTAATCAACTACTCCTATTTTATTAAAGGGGATTGTTAATTTCTAGTTCATCGAAATATATGGAGATATGTAGTGACAAGAAGTAAACTCTCACACGTTTACTATGGCTGACATCACTGAACAGAAATAATAATAATAATATTGAAATTCACTTTATTTTTTTTAGCAATTTGATGACAAATTAATTAATTTATGTTTTACTTATAACAAAAAACAATAACTGTACCATTAATACTAGTTTATTTTAAACGGGTTAAGCATACCCAGAGCACTTACAATTTATGCTTTACTCCTATTACATTTATTATTCAAATTACTTTTATTTTGGCAGTTGAGTACACCTTTGTTTGTGTTAACATATTCCACTCCTTAAATTTTTTTGGTTGACGTTTTGTTGTGTTATGTTTGAAATTCACGAATGAATTGATATTTATAATGTATAGATACTAATGTGTAATCGTTTTGATGTACAAACGCGACGTGCTGGTACCATTACGACGCGTTTTTTTTTGTTTCTGTAAATCTTTCGTCGAACCGAGTTTTTTATATAGGTATGTAATTATCTAATACTGTTGGCGAATTTAAGTTGGAGTTGTGTTAACCAAATTAAATACTTATATTGAACATGCCAATGTGTTAAAATTTTTTTTCTGGAATGGTTGGGCCGTATTTCATTTCCTTTTTTCAGGGTTCTTAAGTAGTGCCTTTCCTTGCCAGCTGGTGGTTATCCATACTATGAGCTGGCAAGGGACCGAACTACAGTGACGCGGCTCAGGCGATGCCTGGAGAAGATGGACGCGGAATCTGAAATTGCACAGTCACAGGTAAGTGGTGAACCATACTGCGTATAGGCCCGGCCACACACCCCACGACCCCAAGGAGGCATCACATCCCCCTGACATTAGTATCGGCGGTTGAGGAGGATAGGAGTTCCGGAATTTTTTCTTATGTATGGTATTGACTCCTTGGTCATGCTTTTCCGGGTTTCTGGCTAGGGGGGCAATACCTCGCATAAGTGGCGCCCAATATATAGGCGCGCCATTATGCAGTTACAGTGTTTAATATATACGTAGGCTAATTATAATCGTAAATTTTAGCAAAAAAAAATTAAAGATGACGGTAAGGAAATCACGTTGCACCTCTTTTTGTCCAAAGTCTGGCAATTCTATCGTGTTCCGCCCTATTTTGCCTGTAATCGTGTATCATATATGTACTATGTACGAGTACCCGTTATATATTACTTGCGATTAAATATATTACTTAAGATTAATCCTCAATCTTCTTACAAGGAAAAAGTATATTTATTTCTTCAAATAATTTGTTCTTAATTCTAGAGCCTTATTCCTATAAAAATTTATTTAAATTCTCTGTTTCATTATTCTCTTTATTAATAAATTCATCCGCTAAAAAACACCAATCCATTATCTCCAATGTCCATTATCAATGTAAAAATGTAAAAGCTTATTGTTTGCACGTTCCGTGGAGAGATGAAATCCGTTTTATATGGCGCCGTGCCGGCCAAGAAAGGATAGACGACCAAATCAGGCGAAGGAAATGGAATTGGGTTGGCCACACCTTGCGGCGCGAAAACGATAATCTAGCCAAACAGGCCCTTGACTGGAGTCAGCAAGGTTCCCGTCGAGCAGAAAGACCTAGAACGACGTGGAGGAGAACCCTAATAGAAGAAGCCGCAACAACTGGGAGATCCTGGTCGGAGCTGTCGCGCAAAACAGAGTCCGCTGGAGGGCAACTGTTTCCGCCCTATGTCCCATGAGGGATTAAAGGAGTTTAACAACAACAACATATCGGTGTTCGGGAGCATAATTCGGCCGAAATCTTGGAGCCGCCATCATTATTGTTTTACAAAATGTTCCGATTGTACTGTCACGTGAATTAAGCATATATGTATATGCAAAATTTCAAGTTGATAGGTTATATTTTCTACTTTTTATTCTATTATGTCTTCCGCCATCTTTCATTGGCCGCCATTTTGAATTTGGCATTATGTCACACAGCTAATTATATTCTACTGGCAATACCCTTTCATTTGATACCCATGTCAGGAATCAAGAGAGAAAATTGCTATATTCCCCCGCCATCTTGGAGCCGCCATCTTTATTTTTTTACACAAGTGTCAAATTGCATTTTCACGCATATTTTGCATATGGGCAAAATCTAGGGTATATCGGTTATATGAAAGTGGCTCAAAATCCAGTTGCAAGAGGTGTAGAACGCAAAAAATGGTGAAAAATCGTACTAATTATTTAACAAAAAAATAAATGGTTAAAAATAATTTTTAAAAAAAATTCTTTTAATTAACTAAAAAATGTACTGAAAAGTAATAAAATAAATGGTTAAAAAAAAATTTTAAAAAAAATTCTTTTAATTTACTAAAAAATGTCTTCTTCTTCTTCTTTGATCCGTTAGCTGGCGGTCCGAGGGGGACGTCCCCGCAACGGATACGCTGCTGTCGGTGCCGCTGGGTCCCGAACTCTATTCACGATTCGCTTCCATTCTTCTCGGGTTTTGGCGGTGTCTCGAGCCTCGGTAACTGATAATCGTTGATTCTTTAAGTCACCCTCGATGTTCTTCAACCAGGTTTTCTTCGGTGCCGATCGCTGTATTCTCCAGTCTGCAGGACAGTCTCGCCAGAGAAGTTTACGTGGCAAGCGGTTATCATCCATTCGGCAAACATGTCCAAACCACCGTAGTCGACGTTTTTGCATTTCTTCTTCGATCAGTGTTTGCTGATCGCATCTTTGTCTGACAACCTCGTTTCGAAGGCGATCACGGAGTGAGACACCTACTGAAAAGTAAAAAATAAAAAAAATTTTAAAGAAAGCGTGAAATTTAAATTTTAATGAAAAAGTTAATTAAAAGAATGGCGCATTTTTCATCAAAAAATTTTGTTAGAATTTGAAATTAACAAAGCAAAAAATTGAGGGTTATTGTAAATCTCACGCGATTTACAGTTATATTTTCAATTTTTGATGAAAAATGCGCCATTCTTTTAATTAACTTTTTCATTAAAATTTAAATTTCACGCTTTCTTTAAGATATTTTTTATTTTTTACTTTTCAGTAGGTACATTTTTTTGTAAATTAAAAGAATTTTTTTTAAAATTTTTTTTTAACCATTTATTTTATTTTCTACTTTTTAGTTTATTATATGTATTCCGCCATTTTATGATGGTAATTCTATTAGATTTAAAATTACGTCACGTCACACAGTTTACTGTATTCATTTGATACCCATGTCGTGGGCTCGGTGCAACATAATTGCAAAAACGGCCGCCATCTCGGAACCGTCTTCTTGATTTTTTTACAAAAAGGTCAGATTGCATTTAGTACTTATACATGATGAGTTGAACTCAAGATGAACCCAAGTCTAACTACATGTAAACGGGAGTCGAGTTGGGTTAAGGTTGACTGAACTCGACTCAGCTCTGCTACCTGGGTTTAGTTGAAATTATGCATACGGACATGAGTTCAGTATTTGAGTAGTTGAATTTAGTTGACATCAGCATCTCTGTGTTTGTTTGTGATTTTTTGTAACGTGTATTGCTTCTTTATTATCAACTCACCCTTAACTCAACTATTCATCTCATCATTCATACACATTAACCACCCGAACTACGAGTGAGTGCAAAATTGGAAGTTGATCGGTTATATGTTCTACTTTTAAGTCTATTATAAGCTTTCCGCAATTTAGTGTTGGCCGCCATTTTGAATTTGGAATGACATAGCTTATTGTGTTCTACCTGTCATATCCTTTCATTTGATACCCATGTCAGAGGGCCGCGGAGCACAATTCCAAAAATTGGGCGCCATTTTGGAACCGCCATCTTGATATTTTTACAAAATGGCCAGATTGCATTGTCATCCAAACTGAACGTGTATGCAAAATTTCAGCTCTATCCGAAACCGGGAAGTGGGTCAAATTTAACTTCCAAGATTTGACGACAAACAGTGTAAGTGTTGGCCGCCATTTTGAATTTGGAATGACGCCACATAGCTTATTGCGTTCTACCTGTCATATCCTTTCATTTGATACCCATGTCAGAGGGCCGCGGAGCACAATTTCAAAAATCGGGCGCCATTTTGGAACCGCCATCTTGATATTTTTACAAAATGGCCAGATTGCATTGTCATCCAAACTAAACGTGTATGCAAAAATTCAGCTCTATCCGAAACCGGGAAGTGAGTCAAATTTAACTTCCAAGATTTGACGACAAACAGTGGCACAATTTCAAAAATCGGGCGCCATTTTGGAACCGCCATCTTGATATTTTTACAAAATGGCCAGATTGCATTGTCATCCAAACTAAACGTGTATGCAAAATTTCAGCTCTATCCGAAACCGGGAAGTGGGTCAAATTTAACTTCCAAGATTTGACGACAAACAGTGTAAGTTAAATAAAAGAATTTAAAAAATAAAAAATATTTAAAAGAAAGCGTGAAATTTCAATTTTAATGAAAAAGTTAATTAAAAGAATGGCGCATTTTTCATCAAAAATTGAAAATATAACTGTAAATCGCGTGAGATTTACAATAACCCTCAATTTTTTGCTTTGTTAATTTCAAATTCACATTTTTTTATAAAATTATCTTTTTTAATTTTGTTTTATTTTTCAATATATTTAAGATTTTATGTATTAATTTATAAGGCGTAGTAAAAAAATTAATTTAAACTTGTTGTTTTGCTCAATTCACTTTGAAGAAAATTCTAAAAAAATTTTTTGATGAAAAATGCGCCATTCTTTTAATTAAATTTTTCATTAAAATTGAAATTTCACGCTTTCTTTTAAATATTTTTTATTTTTTACTTTTCAGTACATTTTTTAGTTAATTAAAAGAATTTTTGTTAAAAAAATTTTTTAACCATTTATTTTATTTTCTACTTTTTAGTTTATTATATGTATTCCGCAATTCTATTAGATTTAAAATTACGTCACACAGTTTACTGTATTTATCTTATACCCTTGTCGTGGGCTCGGTGGAACATAATTGAAAAAACGGCCGCTATCTCGGAACCGTCTTCTTGATTTTTTTACAAAAAGGTCAGATTGCATTTAGTACTTATACATGATGAGTTGAACTCAAGTTGAACCCAAGTCTAACTACATGTAAACGGGAGTCGAGTTGGGTTAAGGTTGACTGAACTCGACTCAGCTCTGCTACTTGGGAATCGTAACAGTTTTCCCGCTAGGGCGTTTTTTTGGTAGATGTTTACATATTACCCTGTATTTTTGTCACCTTATTAAATATTTTAATGAATAAGACATTAATCTACGCCCACCTATCTAAATCTGTAAAAGTCAAGGGGTCAACCCACCAACATCTAGAGTTATGAGTCATCAAGGACAAAATTTTGAATTTTACTTTTGAAGCTATTAGCAATTTTAACGCAAAAGTTGGCCTTATTTGGTGCTTATTTGGTACTTTTCGACAAAACTCAGGTGAAAAAGTACTAAAAAAGGACGAAATAGAGCCAATTTCACCATTAAAATTGCTAATAACTTCAATAGTAAAGGTCGTTCTGTTCTGGTTGAAACAAACTGCATCGTGCCTCGTTCGCTGATTTTAATGACAAACAAATTATTGTACATACTTTTTTGATAACGTCCCACCTATTGTTGTCGGTTAAGGCCGCGAGATCTTTTCCGGCATTTGGTTAATATGTATACATGAGAATAAAAAAAATATAAATGAGAATTCTTGACTTCCATATTGCTTATAGCTATTACTTTTATTCCATGCCTGGTTATTATTTAGCTGATTGTTTTTCATAATATTTACTGTTTATAAACACATGTCGAATTTATTGAAGAATATCTGCAAACCATATTTCGAATTGTGTTTGGTCGCAGTTGTGTTTATTATATTTAATTAATTACATAATACGTTAGGTCGTTTATATTCCCCTCGTGGGAATTTGATAATTTTTTTTTTGAAATCACCTTGAAGAAATAAAAATTGGGAAGGCTGGTAGGCGACGAAAGGAAAAGAACTAGTTGGGATGTGGGTTTGACCCCTTCGGTCCACACGATTAACTTCCCAGTATGATGGAAGAAGATGGAATAAACTGACTTCTTACAAAATAGTTATACCTTTAGCACTGGTGGAAAATTGTCTAGTATCAGAACTGATGACAAAGCAATCTCGAGAGAAGCTAATTCAAATAACTATAATAGTAGTAAATCCACATGATTTTTCTAGAGAATTTGTTTTTCCTGAACGTTAGCAAACAAACATTTCCAGTGTTCAAATTCGTATTGAGCGTGCTGAAGCGCCGTTGACAAACTGAGAAGCGAATGACTTCATTTTGAAATTCCAAAGCTTTCCGGAGATATTAGCAAAACTGTAACTGTCAGACTTGACAAAAAAAACAAATTTGGCGGTAACTACCGGAAATCCCGGGATGAACCGCAATTTCCTGAAACTGTAACACGCGTAGAAAACAATTCCCCGTCAAAAAGTGAAGGTTTAAAAAATTCGCGCTGTTTGAAAAGGGTAACGAAATTTTTGCATGATTTTGAAAGGTTGTCGGATTACAAGTGATGTTTTGTTCGAAGGCTAGCGCTGTGCAGAACCCAAAAAAGACCACTTCGTTTGGAACGGGTCTCATTCCATCGATTTTATTAGATTATTAGCAAAACTTGTCAATTTAAGGTCTTTCTGACAATTAGCCGAAGTTTTTCTATTTAAACAAAAAAGGCCCGACCGAATATTATGACATTTTTTCAGAGCATTTCTTCGCTAATATTCTTTTTTCGGCACCTCAATGAAGTCGATATAGTTTTTAGTTCGTGCGGTATCGTGCAGGTACAAAAATCATAAATGTCGTTTAAACAAAAAAAAGAAAAAAACAGTGGGTGTGTGTACTTATGTACACGCATTAGAAGTTATACTTCTTTATCGTGATTTTAAGACTAATTTTTAATTTCTACACAAATATTTTATTGGATTCTATCTATTTTCGTGCGTTGGAAGGTGCAAGCATTATGATGCCGACACGCTCAAGGCTGTCGGTTATACCGTATTCTAATCCTAACTAAAATCACCAACTAGTTGGGTCATTAGGCCTAATAACAATTATCTTAAGATGGGCTTAAGATGCCTCATGAAATTCTCTTAAGACTGGATAATTTTCTACCAACACGTAATGAATGTTTAGCTTAATATGCGTCGCAAAGCTGGATCAGCATTTATTTACCTGATAATACTACTGGTACTTCTAAGCCCAACTCACTTCTTTTTTGTTCATTTCCGCCTTAGCTTCTGATTGAGGAATTTAGCTTCTCCTCCACTTTAGTCAGTAGATCAAACCACCGTACCATTATAGTCTAAGACGTTCGTTGCTCTTAGCCGTGCCTTTAGCTGTAGGCTACAGTGCAGCAGTTTGCTCGGCTAATCTTCGGCAATCCAAAAGGACATCGTTTGTGTCTTCTGTCACAATGAGGAATTCCAGGCGTTGCGTTGACTCATTTTGCCGGTATGCTCTCGTAACTCACCTGTGGGTTCATCTACCTTATGTCATTCCACTTCCTTTGCCACTACTGAAATAAACGTCACTTCCAAATTCTGTTCACTTCCCCAGCTTCTTCTTTTAGTTGTTACTCAATTAAATTGAGTGGGTTAGGGTAAATGAAATATGATACGAAGAGTTTCATACTAAGTACATTAATGTATCGGAAAATACAGCATCAACCCTTCCAACGTTTGAGTGACAACACTCCGAACCTGTCCAAACACCATCGTTGGACGCTTGACATTGGACATTCGTAGTTCGAGTAGCGGCCACACGATGCGTTCTACCATCAAACGTCCAACGTTGGAAAGTGCTCATAGCATCGTTTAGAGCCGGTTTTAGCTGAAAACTAGCATATGTAATTTATTTCCCTCCATAGCCTCTGGGCAAAAACCTCCTCACCCACGGACTTCGTGAACGAACTTTGGCTACGAATTTTCATATGCCCATATAATAATAAACTTAATAGCTAAAGGATTGGAGTTGCAATGGTTGCTCTTTATAGCCTCTACCCCTTCGCTTATATCGTCCGCAGGCCGTATCAGAACATCAAAATTGGCAGCTTGCAGTAAATTAGGGCATGAGAGAAAAATGCAGCACGCTGCAATCAAAAGTATTTCAATTGGCTGAAGCTGGTAAAATGACAAGCAAAGCAGCGTGCTGCATGTGCATATCATGTCTTAAATTTGCAATATTTGAGTTTCTGATAGGGCCTCCAGCAATCCAATCGTAGCTACAGGCCTGGAAGAAGCCGGTGCCGATTCTACGTTTGCTTGAAGGGAGGACATTTCTCGTGTAATAACACAGTGGAGCCAAGTTTTTAAGTTTATTTTTGCAATAAAAAGTTGTAAAATATTGTATTTTATCACTTTTTTCTGCACCCGGATTACCAGTGATTAGTGTTTCAGTGATTGAATTAAAACAATTTCAAAAAATTGAGTGAATCAATATGTTTTTATGGTTTAATTGTGAAGGTGACCAATTTTGTTTACATTCGCTGTGGTTTTATTGAGTTATTTTAGGGCAAAAATGTTGAATTTGTGTGGTTATTGAGTTAAAAGTGAATTTAAAGTGATTAAAGCTTGTTAAAGAATAATTTTTAAAAATATTAAAGCAGAAAAATGTGTAGGAAAAAGTTCAAAATTTTTGTTATCCAAGTTGTGGTGGTACCTACTTGCACTTATGTTTTAATAACTATTCCGTCATAATTTTTAACCATTTTAAATTCACTTTTTATTTCATTACCACATAAATCCAACATTTTTTCCCTAAATTAACACGAAAAAACCACCATGAATGTAAACAAAACTGGTCACGTTATCAATTTCAATCAATTTATTCACTCGGATCACTAATTAACTTATCACCGGTAATGCACGTGCAGTAAAAAATGTTAAAATACAATGTTTTGCCACTTTTTACAAGTTAAAAACTTGGCGAGTCTATGATATTACACTACGAGTTAGAGAAATTGCCTTCCATTCAGTAAAACCCCTCACCCACAAACAGCACACAATAAACACTACGAATATTCCTATGCCCACGAAGAACCAAACATACGCTTAGCTGATGACTCGAACATGAAATTTATTTCCCTCCATAGCCTCAGCATAAAAACCCCCTCACCCATCGACATCGTGAACCGGCATCGGCTGCGAGTTTTCATATGCCCATAGTAATCACGGTATTCGGAAACAAGGAAATGTAAAAGACTGTATACCGTATACGGTATTTTAGTGCTGATGTCACGTGGGGGACACTTCCCATATACAATCGAAGCTGTTGTTGTTGTTTCAGCATTACGGCTGACGTCACCAGGCACCCATTTTTTACGGTATTCGAAGCTGCCGTCGCTTCTGTATACCGTGCATAATAATGATAATGGAAGTTGAAATGCTTGCCCTCCATTGCCTCCATCCCTTCGCCTATATCCTCAAGTTGCGTTGCGTTGCGAATTCGTCAAAATTCACTCTCATAATATTTTTCAAAACGCGCCTAAAGAAGTATAACTTCAAAAACGGTTCGACCGAATTTTATGAAAATCTTTTCAGATCATATTTTGGTTAATACTCTTCGAACGGCACGTCAACTAAGTTGATATCTTTTATAGTTCGCGCGATATCGTGCAGGTACAAAAATCACTTATGTCATTTAAACCAAAAAACCGCTCGACCGAATATTATAAAAATCTTTTCAGATTACATATATTGTCGCTAATACGCTTCAAACGGCATCCAGCCAGCCGCATTGGCTACTATATACAAATTCTACATTCGGCCGCGACTCGAATACAACTCGCATATCTGGGCAGGCGCCCCAAAAACCACCTTGAATTGTCTCGACAAGGTGCAAAATCGTGCCCTCAAACTCATTGGTGATGGCCCCTTTCGCGCCTCCATAGACACCTTGAGCCACCGTAGGAATGTAGCAGCCCTCTCCATACTTTATCGCTATTACCATGGCGACTGTTCCACCGAAATTCAGGACCTCCTGCCTGCACGGCAATACTTTTCCCGCAACACAAGACTAGCCCGCTCGGCTCACCCCCATACCCTACAGCCCCTCGTTCACGCACAATACGGTTTAGAAGTTCGTTTATGAATAGAACAACTCGACTGTGGAATAATCTCCCGCAGTCAGTATTTCCGAACTCGTACAACACCTTAGAGTTCAAACGTGAGGTTCATCGTCATTTTCTTCTACACCCTCCAGACCCCCTCTAACCTTTCCTATTCTCATCTGTTCTTCAAACCAAGCTTACTACTAGACATTGCACCATGAACTGAACGACATGACGGACTGGTAGTACAAAGGGTTACACCTAAGCTTGGTTTTTTCATAAAAAAAAAATCTCAAGTAAGTCAATATCTTTCGTGGTTCGGGCGATATCGTGCAGGTACAAAAATTGTTGTTAATAGCAGACTTACATTTATTGTTATAATCAGTAAAGCCATACAAAAAGGTCTTATATTCTAAATGGAATAAAGTTATACAATTTAAATTAGTGTTGTCATTTCAACACACCTCCTTCAACTCTAATTTTACACTTCATAATTTAGGTTAATTCAAATTTCACTATTTCCATTCTATATACTTAATTACTAAAAATTATAATTTTCAAAAAAATTAGTTTACATATCCATTCCCATGCTTTTTAAACATTTTTCAAATTGGTTAGTATGCAAAGGTTTAGTCAAAACATCCGCTGGCATCTCTGATGACTCTAGATATTCGGTTTTTATTTTATCTTCCCTCACAGCGTTCCTGATGAAATGGTGACGAATATCGATATGTTTGCATCTGTTGCTGACTGATGGATTGTTGGCCATCAGTTGTGCGCTTTTGTTGTCGTTGTAGATAACAATTGGCCCTTGGTTTCGACTTCTATAACCAATTTCTTCTAGAAGACTTTTTAGGTAAATGCCTTCTTTGCTTGCTTCAGTTAAAGCCATATATTCCGCTTCGGCGCTTGAAAGTGCCACAGTTTTTTGTCCTTTTGCCTCCCATGAAATTGGACTGCCAGCAAGTTTGAAGAAAAATCCTGTATAGGATTTCCTGTTGTCTATGTTAGATGCCCAATCTGCATCCACATAACCCTCGAGATCTTTTCCCGTCTTCCTGAAAATTAATTTATAATTTATTGAACCTTTCAAGTACCTCAATATCCTTTTTGCAGAGCCAGTGAGTTTTACCAAAATTGTTATTAAAGCGACTCAAAAAATTTACTGGATATTGGATGTCTGGTCTCGAAGTAACTGATAGATACAATAATGATCCAATCAGCTTCTGATATGGCAGGTGAGAAACCTCATCCTTTTCTTCCTCTGTTTTTGGTGACATTTCTTTTGATAATTTAACATTTGCGTCCATAGGCGTTTTCACTGGGTTCGAATCCTGCATGTTAAACGCCTTTAGCATTTTTTCGATGTATATTTTTTGCGATATCTCGATGTTACCATCTTTTGCTTTAGAGAACTGCATTCCAAGGCAGTATCTTAACGGCCCCATATCCTTGATTTTGAACTTACTTTGTAGTTCGCTTTTAAACCACTCAACGCAATTCTTGTTGTTTGATGCTACGATAAGATCATCAACATACACCGCAACAATTAAAATGTTGTCATCACCGTCCCTTCTTTTCACATATATGCATGGTTCATTTTCCATTTGATTACAACCCATTTTTTGTAGTTTCTGATCCAATGCTTGGTACCACATTCTTCCACTTTGTTTCAATCCGTAAATTGATTTATTTAGTTTACAGACTTTATTTGATAATCCTTGTTCAGATTGTTGCATACCTTCATATCCTTCCGGAATTTTCATATAAATCGTTTTGTCCAGATGACCATTCAAGTAGGCTGTTACTACGTCGAATTGATAAAGAGTTAAATTTAATTCTGCGGCAATAGCGATGATGGTTCTAATAGATCTCTGCCTGGCTACCGGAGCATAAGTTTCATCAAAATCTATTCCGGGTTGTTGCGCACATCCTTTGGCAACTAATCGCGCCCTTCTTCGAATGACTTCGCCTTTTTCATTATATTTCGATGTAAAAATCCATCTGCATCCAATTATTTTGCATCCTTTTGGTGTATTGACGATGTCCCAAGTTCCGTTTTCCTTATGCGCATCTAACTCTTCTTTAACTGCCTTTTGCCAATCAGATTTATATGGGTTGTCCATAATGTCTTTCATATTTTCTGGATCATTTTCTAAATTTTCTATCATCATTACTGTCTCTTCTGGATTATTTTCTAAATTTTCTATCATCATCTCTTGATCCTCGTTGTTATTTTCTTCTTCTACTGGTGTAGAGTATTCTTCACTAACCTCTTCATCTTCAAATCTTATTGTTCGGGGGCGTCCTCTTGATCCTGTACGGATAATTTTTGGTCTTCCTTTCTTTTTTAAGCGCGGAGCACGATCTTGAACATTTTTTGATTTTTCCTTGGCCTCGCTACTTTCTTCTAAATTTACTGCCCTTTGTTCTTCGTCTTCATTTTTCATCTGCTCAATATTCTCATTTTCTGGAATATAGTTAAGATTAGTTAACATTCTGTAAAATTTCGTACCTGTATCTTGATTTTTATCTATAATTTGATCATTTGACTGCGAATTTCCTTCATTAAAAAATCTTACGTCACGACTTTTTACAATTTTTTTAGTTTCCTTGTTCCATAATCTATATGCCTTGGAATCTTCACAATATCCCACAAGATAGTATTCCGTTGATCGTGGATGAAATTTTCCCTTTTTAGGACCCTTTTCCAGGACTTAAGCTTTGGTACCGAAAGTTCTCATGAATTTCACGTTAGGGCTTCTTTTAAACCATAAATTGTATGGAATTTCATTATTAATAGCTCTTGATGAGCAAAGATTGCGAATATAGTTCGCTGTTTTCATGGCTTCGGCCCATAAACTTGGAGGCAGTTTCGATTCAATTAGCATGCATCTAGTCATGTCTAAGAGTGTCCTATTTTTCCTCTCTGCCACTCCATTCTGCTGTGGAGTATATGCCGCAGTTAATTGGTGCTGAATTCCTTCTTCCTGTAAGAAATTTGAAAAAAGATTATTAACATATTCTTTACCATTATCCGTACGCAGTGCTTTTATTTTTCGTCCTATGAATTTTTCAGCCTTTGCTTTGAAAGTTTTAAAGCAACTTAAAGCTTCACTTTTTAATCTCATCATAAATATTTCCGAATATCTCGTCATGTCATCAGTAAATGTAATTACGTATTTTGCTCCACCTTGTGACGTTGTCTGCATTGGTCCACATACGTCACTGTGCACTAAATCCAGTGGAAACTCTGATCTTTTCGATTCGCTTTTCTTGAATGGTAATCTGTATTGTTTGGCCCTGTAAGCACGTAGAACACTCGAAGTCAGTAAGTGACTTTGTTTTCATTTTCACTTTTTCAAAGCCCTTTATTTTAGAATTTTTCAACATGTTACACAGTGTTTGCACATTTAAATGGCCTAGTCTTTTGTGCCATAATTCAATTTCATTTGCAGTTATGAGGTTAACTCGTTCAATGTCCTCTATTTGGTATAATCCATTAATTTTTTGAGCTGTAAACAATGTTTTGTTATTTTTACTTTTTACCACTGCTTTGTTCTTATAAAAAATCACAATATTATTTTTGTCTGTAATTTTCGAAATGGACATCAAGTTTGTTTTCAAATCAGGTACAAGAAGTACGTCTGTTAATTTTATATTTTTCCCCGAAATAGGATTCAATTTGAAAGTACCCTTTCCTTTTACTTCCACGCATTTGTCATTCGCTAAATTAAGTCTTATATTGTCAATTTTTCTAACATTTTCACATTTTTGAGCCGTCATGTGAGATGTGGCTCCGCTATCAAGAATCCAGTTATCGCAACGGTTTAATTCTTTTACTGCCAAGGTGTATTCTTGTACCAACGATGATTTTTCATCATTTTTTGATCGATATCGACATTCGGTCGCTTTGTGACCTGTTTTTCTACAGTTGTAGCAAACTATTTTATTTTTCCATTTAGTATTTTTGTTTTGTTTAACTTTTTCACGAGTGTAGATTTTTTCATTATTATGTTTTGCTAACAATCCCTCGGATTGAATATTTTGTGTGTTTCTCGCATTATATTCTTCGATAATTTTCACTTTTAAGACATCTGGCTCAGGAAGCATATCTCGTGACTCAATTGAAATTCGGAAATTTTCAAACTGTTCCGGAAGAGAGTATAACAGTAAGATTGATAAAAGGTCATTATCAATAGTTATGTCAATTGATTTTAATTTATCCACTACGTCGAAAAACTGCGAAATCTGATTATTGAGGTCTTCATCCATGCTCATTCGTGTAATGATTAATTTTTTTAATAACGTCGCTTTTCTAGCTGGCCCTTTGGAATCATGAACTGACTTAAGTTTTGTCCATACTTCGTGTGATGTCGCACAGTTTTTAATATCCTTCAAAAAAGGAGGAGATTTTTACCATTTTTCACTTCAATCACACAGATTGTCTTTTTGGCTTTTAAAATTTTGTTTTTATCGCACAGATGATCACTAAAATACCTAGATTTCCTCGGATGAAATCAATAAAAAAAAATGTACTGCTCGATGCACTAAGAGAGATGCACATTTTTTTTTTTTTTTTAGCCTGGGCCCATAACCTGTTGTTAATAGCAGACTTACATTTATTGTTATAATCAGTAAAGCCATACAAAAAGGTCTTATATTCTAAATGGAATAAAGTTATACAAATTAAATTAGTGTTGTCATTTCAACAAAAATCACTTACGCCGCTTAAACAAAAAAAAACGGCTCGACCGAATTTTATGAAAATCTTTTCAGATCATATTTCGGTTAATACGCTTCGAACGACACTTCAACGAAGTCGATATCTTTTTTTGTTCGCGCGATATCGTGCAGGAAAAAATGACCACATCCGTACGCACACACACACACACACATACTTCCTCCCATTGTTTTGCTTAAAATGCTCCTGGGACCTTGAAAGATGAAAATACGTCGAAAATTTCGATTTCGATTTTCGGACCGATTACAATAACTTCCTATACTGGAAAGTTAACAAAGGAGGAGAACGTTTTTTTTAACGTCTGGAGCAGAACGATTGTTTTTTTTTAGGGAGTTGAGTCCGTAAATTTTGTTGCTTGGTCGGGAAAGGAAATTTTTGAGATAGTTTGGTCGGAAATTTTCTAGAAACGGCCAGAGAGCATGTCCCGAGGAACGGAAGTAATCCTGGAGCCAAGAACAGTTTTCAACCGTACGTGTGTGAAAGAATAGAAAGTGAACGAGGACATCGTGAGAGCTCTTCTGAGCAGAGATCATCCTGGAGATACTGGAGAGGACTGTTCTTCGTAGCCGGGAGCAGTAGGTTGTCGGAGGAAGTAGAGTCAATAGGAGCTGTGATATTTCCACACCATTACAACTTACCTACATGGACATTTTTGGGATAGCTCAGCTAAGTGATTAAGTCTGTAGTTAGATAAGTGATATTAATCTGTAGTTTGGGTAAAATATACATATATTTTTGACGTGGGGGAACGGGCCATAGCCCGTTCTCTTCAGTAATGTTGGGAAGCGAATTGCTGCTCGCCGCAGTATACCAAAAAAGGGTGAGCTCACTGAATAGGTCCAGGTCGTATTGGGGCCTCCAAATAGCACCCTCCAGACAGAATATCATCTTTGAGGAAGGAGATTGTTTTGCGACATAAGGAAGAAGGAACCGCCAAATCATCCATACCTGGACGAACGGACATAGAAGGAACGTCCGTGACTCGATAGAATTCCAAACTTAGTTTTTTTTTATCTGAACCGCTCTCTGGATCCGTACGCTGTGCATGGCCGGCTGAGGACAAATTAACAGATAAGAACCTACCGTACCGCTGGTAAAATTATTAGGATAGGAGTTATCCACGAAAATTCATTAGTCTGTATCCGCCCGGAAATTATTCTCAACCATCTGGATGCGCCCTTGGCGAAGAGGGCCATCGGCAGCGTGCATCCCTGTGGGCAGAAGAAGAAGGAAGTTAGGAACGCTAGTCGAAAGTTCTTTCGACGGTAGTACTAGTGGTGGCTAGACCCTGGCGAGACCACATGAAGTTTCACCCTGGAGGTCGGCAGCACCCACGTAGGGGAAACAATTAAGATGAGGCCAACATATAAGGCTAGGTTGAGTTTTGTTAGCGTGAGCCAGATATAGAGAGCTTCCTCTGCACCACAAGAAGTTTGGATAGAAAAAAGAGCCCTTTTCTCAGGGATCTAAAGTGTGATTATTGTCTATATGGCTTATGTTATTCCTGTGTTTGTAATTTGCTTGCTCACCGTCACCCATCTGTAGTTGTGTAAGATTAACGTCGCGGTGACAGTAAGGTCTGTTGGGAATTCTGAGGTGTGATATAACCAGGCATGAGCCCGAAGTACCTTCCAGTCAGTTATGTGCAGGGTCAGGAGTTTTCGATTTATTTCACGCACAGCTCAATAAAACGCACAAAGCTTTGTTCGTGAATTACATAGTCTCACAATAGGGACAAGGGACAGCATCATATGCGACAGCATCATATGCGACAGCCCAAGACGAATTGTATAGGCAAACGATATTAAAGCCTTCCAAAGAAAGATTTAGCTTTCATCTACAACTTATTGATTTCTTTGTCACAATTTTGCTTTTAATCTTCTGCTTTTTATTAAAAACTTAGCTTACATTAATTTACAATAGTCGTCGAGATTAGTGGCTATATTAGTTGTGTTTTTTTTTTGTTTAAACTATAACTTGTTGTTTGTTGTTTATTAATCTGTTGTTATTACCTATAGTATCCATATTGAACATATTGTATATATTAACTCAATGTAAAATGAATCAACGACTGGCGCCAGGGCGGAGATTTTTTTGGTTGAGATGTTGTATTTGTATACAAATATAGATTTTATCTAAATCTATTGTGAGTTTCTAATTTTTTTTGGTTACACAATTGTCTGTGTTGGGTATAATAACATAATTATAAACAATTAATTTGAAAACTAAACCTTTTTCTTTCATTATGATGGCCTAAGTAGCCACCCTTCTTTTCCAGGATGGTTAAACTGAATTTTCACTCCGGGGTTCTATCCAGTCCTTGAGGCTTTAAAGCTTGTCCTTGAGGGTTAAAGTTTTTTTCCAGGTCCGCGAATCGTTGGTGTCGCGATAGGCACGACGTATGTATATATGGAGTGACGGAAGGAATCAATCGCACCGACATTATAAGGTAAGTGGTGAATCATTGGAGGTATCGGCCCGGCCACACCCCCACGACCCTATCCGGGGAGCTAGCGTCCATCGTGTGGCCGGAATAAAGCCTCTCCCTAAAGGTCATTTCGATGGTTTAGGGAGACTGATTTTTTTTTGAATTTTTTATGGACGTACATGTTCCTAGAGTCAGGTTCTTCAGGGCTTCTGACTCGGGGAGCATGAACAGGCATAATGGCGCCCACAATTGTTTTCTCAGCATCTTCGCGCCATTGTGCCATTACAATAATAGTTATAAATGTGCAGCAACATACATAGATAGATAGTGTAAAGGTTATGTTGTAGATCCATTTGGCTATGATATCAGACAGTCCCTTATGCGAGCTTTTCTTAGGTGAGCATAGAATGTCGTTATACTTACTCGTCTTATCTGAAACAAGTGTTTGAGAATTTGTTTTGTTTTTTTATGTGAAAGACTAGAGTCTCAGGAAAGGCCCTTTATACTGTAAACAATCTATTTTCTTCGTATAGAGTGCAATGTCGAACAGCAGCTCATACGTGTATGTGTGCGCACCAGTCATCGCAGAGTTTTGAAATTTTGCACGAAGGTCCGTGCGGGTCTCACATGCATGATGGCGGGCGAATTTTGTCAATTGTAATTCGATTCCAATGAAAATCTATATCTACGGGTTTTCAAGGTATTAGTTAACTAATTTGTGATCGAAGGTTATAAATTTAAAATAAGTGTCAGCTGTATGTTGATTGTTCAAGAATTGGGGCATCTGAAAATCTTCACATCCTAGCTGTTCTAAATGGAAGAGCATTGACCATAGTATATCCTAGTCATTTCCCCTATCCACGATCTGAAATGTAGGAAATTTCATAAATTTCCTTAAACCTGTATAGGAACAGTAAACGAGATAAATACTGTAGAAATTCGTTCTCAAATTTGCATAGAGAAGATCTCTATATAGTTCAATAAAAAAACCACACGTGTACTCAGTGCATATGAATGATGTGAAACATCTTTGGCGATCTTTATCTTTTTTTAAATTGAATAATTAGTAAGAACTAGTTGGGATGTGGGTTTGACCCCTTCGTTCCACACGATTAACTTCCCAGTATGATTAACGAAGATGGAATAAACTGTGTTCTGACAAAATAGTAATACGTTTAGCACTAGCGGCTAGTATCAGAAGTGATGACAAAGCAATCCCGAGAGAATCTAGTTCAAATTTCTGTAATAGTAGTAAATCCACAAGATTTTTCTAGAGAATTTGTGTTTCCTGAACGTTAGCAAACAAACATTTCCTCCGTATTTCGTGCGCTGCACTAAAGCGGGTGTTCAAATTCGTATTGAGCGTGTTGAAGCGCCCGCGCCGTTGATAAACTGAGAAGCGAATGACCATTTAGAAATTCCAAAGCTTTCTGGAGATATCAGCAAATCTGTAACTGACAAGTACTTGTCAGACTTGACCAAAAAGAAAACATTTTGCGGTAACTATTGGAAATCCCGGGATGAAACGCAATTTCCTGAAACTGTATCACGAGTAGAAAACAACTCCCCGTCAAAACGGGTCGCATTCCATCGAGTTTACTAGATATTAGCAAAAATTGTAAATTTAAGGTCTTTCTGACAATTAGCCAAAGTTTTTCTATTTAAACAAAAAAAGCCCGACCGAATATTATGAAATTTTTTTCAGAGCTTTTCTTCGTTAATATTCTTTTTCCGGAACCTTAATGAAGTCGATATCACTTTTAGTTCGCGCGGTATCGTGCAGGTACAAAAATCATAAACGTCGTTTAAACAGAAAAAAAATTTTTAAAAACCGACTTCAGAAAAAAACCCGCGATGCACAAAAAAGGATGAAATTATTGTTTGTAATTCTTAACAACATTAATCCAATAAGAATGGATCTAGAAAGAAGAATCACTTTTTGTATAATTCAAATTATATTTATTTATCCTCTGGGCTAACTTCTAGGAACGGCCGTCGTGATGGCGTGGGTAAGGGGTCATCTGCTGCTTCCTGGGTTCGGTTGTCCCAAGAGCCGGCCTCTATTTGAGCGTTCCCATAGCTGGCTACTTATACCACCATGACCTTCACCTGAAATGAAGTTGGATCAGCAGTATCATATTTCAAGGACATTTGGACGGCACAAACAGGTAATTTGTCCCTACTTTTCCTAACTTCATTACTAATTTGTTTTATTTTTATTTTAGGCCATAACACACCTCCCCTTCTTTCGAGAGATTTCGCAAGAAATCTCTGAATAAAACCGTCTTCCCTTTGTCCCTATAACTTACCCTCCTTAAACTAATTTCATACTGCATATAACATAACTAATTCCAATTCTATTTCCTTCAGGTACTTAATTTCGACTATGAGTCGACATAATATTGACTAGATAACTTCAAATTCAAAAAAAAATTCCAAACTTAAGTTCATACAATTAAACTAATCCCAACTTCGAGCCCATCCTATTACTAACTTTTACTCCAAATCCATAACTAATCCAAGTTTCGAATCCCTTACCATTAAGACTAATCCTACTGTAAATTCACCTAATATTAATGATCCATCCTAATTCCAATTCGCAACTACTTTAAAATCACAATAAAAATCATCTACCAGCAATAATTCAATCATAATTTCCCATGCTAATTTTAACCGGGTGGAGTGGAATGCTCATAAGGTTTCAGGTCTTTCGCGTGCCATGTTCCGGCGTCCTTGCCTCCCTGATCTTTCAGGTGGTACGTCCAAGGCGACAGTACCTTTGTTACCGTGAATGGTCCAATGTACTTCGGAGCTAACTTTGCGCTGAAGTATTGAGCGGCGTCTGATAATACGTAGTTCTTCCGCCAAACTAAGTCGTTCGCATAGAACCTCTGATCCCTCCTCCTGAGGTTATAACCATGCCTGGCGACTTCCGCCGCTTTCTTCAATCTCTCCCTGACATCCTTCCGGACCTCTTCCAGTGCTTTTGCACGCGTTTCCCCCCGATCCTCCCGTTGAGCTAATAATTGTTTCTCGTCGCCGCGTGTTGTCATCTCTCTCCCAAAGTTGATGAAGTAGGGGGTTAGTTTTGTACCTTCGTGAGTCGCTGTGCGGATAGCACATCCTATCTTGGCCAAATATGAGTCCCATACACGATGGTTGTCCGCCACGTAGGCGCGGAGCATAGACTTGATGTTCTGGTTCATACGCTCAGTGGGGTTGGCTTGAGGATGGTAAAATGCAGTGTAGTTGATGGTTACACCGTACTCGTCATTGAGGGCCTTAAATGCTCCCGACTTGAACTGTTGGCCGTTATCACAAACTAATAACTTAGGTACCCCAAAGATCAGGAAAACATGTTCTTCTAGGATACGACAAATGGGAGGGGCGGTGGCAGATCGCAACGGGAAAACTAAAGGGAACTTGCTAAAATAATCAACGACGGTCAGGATGTATTTATTTCCACGGGTGGAACAAGGTAGTGGGCCTATAAGGTCTATGCAAATGCATTCCCAAGGTCGATTTCCTACTACCCTCGGCGACATCAGCCCGCTAACCTTCTTGCGCTCTGGCTTGGTTGACTGGCAGACCGTACAACGCTTAACATAACTCAAGACATCACTCTTTATCTTCGGCCAGTAAACGCGTTGCGCAAGTCGATCGTACGTCTTCCTGACTCCTCCATGTCCCGCCGTTGGGGTATCATGTGCCTCCAGCATCACCTTCTTTCGTTCTGGTTTTGCGATAACTCTCTTCCAACTGGCTTCTTCTCCGACCAACTCCGGATATTTCGTTCGTACATGTTTCCACAGGTTTCCGTCATCATACTTCCAGTTTGGTAAACGTCTTGGATCCTCTCGTACTTGAGTGACCATCCGCTCGTACCATTTGTCTGTCCTAGAAACTTCCTCATTGATGCACTCTACGATGGGGACTGACCTTGATAGCAGATCCGGCAGTAAGTGCTACTTGCCTTTCCTGTGGATGATCTCGAAATCATACTGTTGGAGCCTAATCGCCCACCTGGCCAAACGTCCTGTAGGGTCCTTTAGGTTATGTTACCATACCAGGGATGCGTGATCCGTTACCACCATGAACCTGGTTCCTTCGATGTAGGGTCGCAACTTTTCGATAGCCCAAAGCACTGCCAAACACTCGCGTTCCGTAGTGGAGTAATTGCGTTCCGGGCGACTTAATGACCTACTGAGGTAGGCAATAACCTTGTCTTGGCCATCGATGTTTTATGTAAGAACGGCTCCGAGTCCGTAACCTGAGGCATCCGTGTGGATAATGAATGGATGTTCAAAGTTTGGGCAGGTTAGAATGGGTGCACTCACCAGTCCATCTTTAGCTTTCTGGAAGGCTTCCTCGCACTGCTGCGACCATAGAAACTTACGACCCTTTTTTAGTAATTCCGTAATTGGGGCGATCAGGGTGGCGAAACTTGGTACAAATCGTCGATACCAGGATACCATACCTATGAACCTCCTTACCTCGGGGACTGACTTCGGGGTAGGGATGTCTAAAATACCCTTCACCTTTTCCGGGTCTACTTGTAACCCATTTTCTCCCACTATATATCCTAGGTACTTCAGCTCCTCCCTACAGAATTCACACTTTTCAAAGTTAATCACCAAGCCCGCCTGCCAAAGTTTGTCTAGGACTTCCTGTAACACTCGCTTATGCTCCTCGAAAGTTTGAGTCACGATAATTACGTCGTCCAGATAGACAAAAACTCGGTCATCTAATGTTCCTGCTAGAACCCTATCAATTAAGCGCTGCCAGGTAGCTGGGGAATTCGAGAGTCCGAAAGGCATCCTATTAAACTGGAACAGTCCTCTACCTGGGATGGTGAAGGCCGTATACTGCTTCGATTTCTCCGCCATGGGCACCTGCCAGAACGCGGACTTAATATCTAACGACGATAGGTACCGCGCGTCACGTAGTTTATCGAGAGTGGCTGACACAAATGGTAGGGGATAAGCGTCCTTCTTGGTTACCTTGTTCAATTTCCGGAGTCCACGCAAAACCGATACTTCCCATCCTTCTTTTTCACCAAGACTACCGGTGAAGCCCAAGCACTATTAGATGGTTCTACTACCCCTGCGTTCAGCATTTCATCCAGCTGCTCGTTGATTATCTTTTGCATTGCGGGTGACACGGGATAGTAACGCTGCTTAATGGGAGTCGCTTCGGTTTCGATGGTGTGTTCCACCATGTTGGTGCGACCTAATTTGGTCCCCATCTTAGCCTTTGCCTCGTCGACTACTCCTTCCAACTCTCCTTGCTGCTCCGGTGTTAGCTTTAATTTACCTTCCAACGCGTTCACATGTATCTCCGTCTCTACATCGCCGAACCGCCACCTATCGTCCGTAAAGTCTGTCAGGATGCGCATCTCTCTCCAAAAATCGATCCCTAGTATTAAGTAATGTGGTAGCTCCGGAATTATCAAGACCTCCTTCACCTTTACCTTACCTTCCAATGCGATTGGGATGGTTACAACGCCTATAATCTCGACAGGTGTCCCATTTGCCAACCTTGCTGATTTCGTTTCCGCCCTGATCTTCAAATTCATCCGTTTAAATTTTTCCCAGCCTGGTCCGCCTATGACAGTCTTCGTCGCCCCTGAGTCTAGTAGCGCACGGGATGTTACCCCGAAAACTTCCACCCTAAGGTGGGGACGCGCATCGTTCTCACTGGTATCAAAAAGTAATCCATGAATATGTACTCCTCTTCTCCCTCTGCTATCGACGACGACTCGTTGCTTTTACCATATTCCACGGCGTCACTGGGACTACCCGACCCGCCGCTTAGGCTCGAGCTCCCTGGTCGTTTCCCGATTCTGGTCTGGGCTGTTGATCACTTGGTGTCGCAGCGTCTGTTCTCTGGTTGCACCTTGGGCATTGTGGACGAATGGTACCCGGTGTTCCGCATCCGAAACATCTCCTTCCCTGACATTGTCTCGCCAGATGCCCCGTACGACCACACCTAAAACACTTCCTACCTGTTGTCGCACTATTATTATTCCAATGCACGGACGCAATTCCTGACGCTTCACTCGACACATATGCCAGGTCTGGTTCCAGTAAGGTGTGATTACGCCTTGACGGAGGTGGAATAAAAGCTTCTGCTGAGACCCTCACGGCTTCCAGTTGACGTCCCAGCTGTACCAAGCGGGCTATGGAGTCCACTTCCATCAGTCCAATTTGTGTCTGATAAAAGGGGTGGATGTTCCTCTTCAAGATCTTCATCTGTTGGTCCTCGGAAAGGGGGTCGCTCAGCCGGGAGAACATATTTTTCATCGTTGCCATATACAGCCCGATTGCTTCGTCCCTACCCTGCGTTCTTCTGCGTATTTCTTCCAACAACCGGTCATCATAGTCTGGCGGCAGAAATTCCTTCCTTAATTCCCTGACCAGGTCGTTCCAGGAATGGCATGAGTCCTTGTACGCCCTGTACCAGATCAATGCTCGGTCACTGAACAAGTCCAGAGCGGCACGATACAGCTGTCCTTTGTTAATGCCGCGCGCTTCGGCCATCTCACTAACTCTTTCCAAGAACGAATTCACCGATTGGCCCTGTTCTCCTGAAAATCGTATGCCCCATTTATGAATCTGCGCTTGCGCTCTATGGCTCGTCATCACAGTGGCTGGAATAGACAGCTCTGCGGCATCTGAAGAGTCGTCCTCGTCATCCTCCCCGTCTGCCTTAATTTGGAGCGAACCTAAAAGCACAATTAATTCCGCTCTGATACCGGTTTTTTCCTTATTCTGGTCTTCGTTTTCCGCTTGCATTCGATTCATCCTTGCCAGGGCCCACTCGATCTTCGTAAACAGTTTCTTGTACTCGGGCTGGAGTCCGCATCCCCTTGGAACGATCCATAAGGCCCCCATCCACGGTCAAACAAACCTTCATACAAATTTTCGAAAACGGATTGGTACTTACACACACATAGAAACTTTGACAGTTTTTGGCCACCAACGGGGTAAAACTTTCTTCAAACATCGTGAGCGACATTTGATAAAAATTTTGTGACAGTTATATTTATCACTAAAAGTATATATTTTTGAAATATTGTTTTTACTTAACGGAAAATGTTTACGCGAAGAAAGAAAAAAGTTGCAGCTGCGGTAATAATAATGCAATCCATAAAAAAAAGCAAGCAAGAAAATATAATATTGGATGAAGAATTGGCTGGCAGAGCGCGATCGTTTCAGCCATATGCCTCTGTTAAAGGAATTGGCAACAAATAATCCTGAAGATTTCAGGAATTATTTAAGGATGACTGAAGATGCCTTTAATTTACTTCTTCAGAAAGTGGAACTGAAGTTAACCAAAATGGATACCAACATGAGACAGTCCATACCCGCAAAAGAAAGGCTTATAGCCACCCTTAATTGGCTAGCCACTGGACGAACTTTTGAGGAATTAAAATTTTCTGCCGCTATTTCAGCACAATCATTAGGGAGAATAGTGCCTGAAACTTGCAAAATTATTTACGAAGAATTAAAAGGAGAATATCTGAAAGTAAGTAGGTTTTTGTAAATAAATTTATTAACATTTCATTAACTTAAATTAACAAACAATTTATAAATATTGCATATCTTATCTTTCGTTTAAATTCTAAAACATAAATTCAAAAAATCATTTCCTTACATATTACATAAATAAAATAAAAAATCAGTTCAGTTCATAAAAAAAAATAAAAATGAATTCATCAATAAATAAAATCAAAAATCAGCTCATTCAAAAATAAAATAAAAATCAGTTCCGTTAATAAATAAAATAATAAAAATTAAATGTATTAAAAAAAGTATAACTTGTTGAGTTCCTTCACCTAACGTCTACGTTTTCGGTTAGCACACCCAATTCCGCTTTGGCCAGAGTCTTGTTGATAAGAAATTCAGCGTGAATACGCTGCTTATCATTTATGTTGGCTAATTTTCGGAGTTTTGCTGCAATCACAATTGCAACTGCATCAAACTCATCCTCTTCCTTATTCAAGGTAACGGCTTTCTCCAACATTTCGTCCTTTTTTTTGTTCAGCCTTCGTTTTTTTTGTAATGGTGGAGCAGTCTCACCAGTAGAATCTCTTCTTGTATTTTCCATTGCTGGATCAATATATTCAATTATATCGTCGTCACTATAGGTCTGTAAAGAAAAACGTCAATCATTAAAACATATATATATATATTTATTGAAACTTGTAATTTTTTTTGTTTATTATAGTTTCCAACGAGTAAAGAGGATTGGATGATAATTAGTCGCGACTTTCAAGCAAGATGGAATTTCCCAAACTGTGGAGGAGCTTTTGACGGCAAACATATTCGGATAAAAAGACCATCAAACTCAGGCGCCTTCTACTATAATTATAAAGGTTTGGCTTTAGTCAATGCAAATTATGAATTTATTTTTATCGACGTTGGTACAAATGGACGGGTCTCAGATGGTGGTGTTATTGAGAAAACGACATTATATGACCGATTAAAAAACGGCACATTAAATATACCGCAGCCAGAAGACAACATTATATCGCGTATTTTCCTTTAATATCGTGGATCTAACGTTTATTACTTTTTCCCGGGCGGGAACCCTTCGTAGGCCATGGAAGGCGACAAAATTTGTATACGTAGTTCCCTGTCATAATATTTCTTTTCTTTTGGAAATAAATTGGTTTGCGGAGAATGAAATAAAAACATATCCTTTTTCTCAAATGCCTTACATATAACGCTTAGTAATTTATTATAATATTCAAAACTTCTTAAAGGTATAAGCATCCTTATGCTACTTACTCGCTTACCTACTTAATCCGGGCCCATCTAACTAATATTGTATTTCCTAGGCATGCAATTTAAATAAATAATAAATTAAGGGGAATAATTTACAGACTATGTAAGCATGGATTTGACCAATATAGATAATAAGTTAAATAAATATGTAATATAATAAATATAATAGAATAAATATAAGTTATAATAAGGTTTTTTTTATTTTTTTTTTATTTTATTTTATATATATGAATTATTATGTTTTTTTCTTATCTGGAAGTCCCACGTTGGTTAAGTTGTGCAGTGTCTGCATGTGGCGTTGATTTATTTGTCTCCTCCAACAGGTTATGCTTTTATTATATGCCATATATTTCCTTTTCCCTGGTGGTTGGTAGGTAGTTTTAATTATTTCCTTTGTTGCATATTCCCTTTCTTTTTTTATTTTATGTGTTCTGGCTACCTGGAGCACTATTTAATTAGGTACATTTTTTTTATTATGAGTGTACTACTCATATTTTTTAAACTTTGATACATTTATTTAGAGTAATTATATATATATTAAATGTTTTAAACTTTACTGAATTCCACTTTTCTAAATTTTACTTTTCTGTTCACTATAGGTCTATACTCTTTGCATGCTGGCACGAGAAGAAGGATCGGTTCTCTATTTTCTCGCCACGCGGCCGTTTTCGAAGACTCGGGCATTCGAACTTCCGCTCTGTTTGGGTCTTACAGGTTTTTAATTGATTAGGTATTTTAATTGTTAGGTCTAATTAAAATAAATTTTTTTTGTAATATCTATGTTTGATTTGTCATTGTTAAATTTTTGTAATATTTATGTTTGGTTTGTCATTGTTAAATTTTTGTAATATTTATATTATGTTTATTTTGAAATAATTTTGTGCTTTACTAAGATTTCATTTAGGACTTAGGACTTTTTTTTAATATTTTGGATTCGTAGCAATTTTGATATGCTACAATTAAAAACTTAAACTTTACTTTTATAGGAGATGAAGCATTTGCTCTTCATGCTAATCTTCTAAAGCCGTACCCACAGAAGAATTTAAGCAAGAAAGAAAGGATATTCAATTACAGGTTATCGCGAGCAAGAAATGTTTCGGAAAACGCGTTTGGAATCCTTGTTTCTACATTTCGGATTTTTCACTCCTGTATTAACATATCTTTAGAACATGTGGATTATGCGGTGATGGCAGCTTGTGTACTTCATAATTTTCTAAGAAGCCAGTCTTCAAGAACATACATGACAACCACAATGATCGATACTGAAGATATCGCAGCAGGAAAAATGAATGAAGGAGCATGGAGGGGCACACAAACTTGCACAGCAAACCTTCAAATAACTAATAACAAAAATCCTGTATGTTCTGCTAAGGTCAGCAGAGAAAAGTATATGGAATATTTCAATTCCCCAGAAGGATCTGTACCTTGGCAAAATGAAATGGTTGGACAATAATTATAGTGAATTAGTTACAAATGTTTGGTTTTTATTAAAATAAAATATATAAAAAAACAATTTTTTAACTTACTTCGTACACCAGCATATTTTCCTTATCTTCTTGCAAATTGCTCCTACTGGCTCTAGGGATCTCCTGGTCTGTAGTAAATAAAAGAAGCTCGAAGTACCATAAACTACTTCTATAAACATCCTCTTCTCCTCTGCCGGATCTTTTGCTCTCATTTATTTTTTTTAACTCCCTTCTAAAAGCAGTCCTCAAACTATTTATTTTTTTTGTTATGTAATCCTTAGTGACCTCAGGATAGTGAGGTTTCACTACTTCTATCAATTTTTCGTGGGCTTCACTTCTTTTGGATTTGTTTAAGTAATCCTGACTTTTTATTTGCCATAAACATGGATTGGATCTATAGACTTCTATAAATTCAATCATCACATCTTGAGGTAATTGTTTTATTTTTTCTGCCATTATTATTATTTAAAGTTTATCACAGAACTCACGATTAGAATATTTATTATATCACAACATAATATTTAAATGATAACCAAAATGTAAACAACAGGAACTGTCATATGCTTTACATAATACATGGCACACACTCAAAAATTCCTTCAACCTCACGCACACATTTAAGCTGGTTTGAAGGAAATATTAAACCAGACGAATATCTTCTTCAAACAGCGGCCAACTTCGAAATTTGTATTTTACACGCGCACACTATTACAAAATGTCAAATTTCTTCGAAGTTGGCTGCATGTTTGAAGGTTTGTTTGACCGTGGATGGGGGCCTATAAAGAAGATTTATTTCGGCCAACTTTTTCCGTAGCGCCTGTAAGTCATCCTCATACGAAAAGGGGTACGGTTCTATTAAAAAATCTAGAGTGGATACGTGAAGAAGAAAAAATTTTCGACAGAATTCTGGGATTAAATTAGGGACGGAGGCATAAACAATAGTAAGTAACCGTACAAATAATTATATTCGTTTTTTTTTCTTTCCTTAAAATGCACGAGGTCTCTTATCAACTTGTTTCGCGACGACCATATTCTCTCGCTACACTTGTTTCACCCGGGTATTTCGCAACTTGTTGCTATCTCTCGCGCAACTCACTCAGAGCAACATTCACTACGTTCATCCGCCTTGAGATCACCGCCCCTTGACTGAGTGAATTTTAATTCACTACAGGAGTGGCGATAATTTTTCCCAAAATGTCGGAATTCTTTATATGTATATATATTTTTTTTTTATTTAAAAACTTGCACTCTATTTGTATTTTCACTGTCAAAAAAAAAATTGAATATATGCTCAAAAAAAATTAAATCCTACAACTGGGAAACCTTTAACCGATTTGTTATTACCTATTTTCTACCTGAACGTCAAAACAACTTTCCAAAATTTGGCGTTTTGGCTGAAAGCAACAAAAACGAAAAAAAAACAAAATTTAAGAACAGAATAGCACACGTTGGGCGCCAAAATGTTACGTTCTAATTTGCCGACAACTCAGCGGTTAGGTGTGGGCTCACGTGTACTATGTATTCGGAGGGCGCCACGTGGTTATTAAGGTCCACGAACCGGATATACGATAAATAAAAACAATAAAAAAATAAAAAGAACCACAACTTTTAAAAACAAATATAATGTTTCTTTATTAAACTTCCCTGACTTTCTCCTTGCATAAATCACACTTCACGTTGTATAATATAATATATGCATATATATATTTCGGTACTTATAAAAATTTCAAAACAAAAAAATAAAATTCCAAGAAACTATTAATACCAATAATCGATACTAACTTTTAAATTATTTGTTCCAACTGATATCCACTGGTGCTCCACCGGTGATCCTAATCCTCTTCCACAATTGCTTCAACTAATTACTGCTTAACTTCACTTACTGATTAACTTCACTGACACCTTCACACTCTCTAGTACATCGGAAAATTTTGACTGCCTGACCGCTCCAGGGGCCTGGTTTTTATTAGGAAATGCCCCCTATTTCCTGTTTTCCAGCGCATATTCCAATCGATTCCAGTACATTGGAATCGGTAATATACTATTATTATTAATTTTTAATTTTGTTTACCAAAATGTGCGCTGGGACTCGGCATTTCTTTTTTCTACCTCCGGAAAAATTTTCAAGGCTCGGGCTCGCCTGTAATTTGAAATTAAAATCGGGGCTTGACAGCTTTCGGCCACATTTTTGAAAATTCCGGGGTAGATCCTTAATTTAAAATTCATAAACGTTGGAGCACTCCCTGTGTGCTGGTTAGGCCATATCGTACTTTAGGTTTGTCCGGAATATAAAGTTTCGAGAGTAATCGTTGATTTAAAGTGGACGAGGTTAGGACCATCGGGGGAGCCGTGCATCGTCTTACAATTCAAGTTACAGTGCCAAAATTTAATTCAGGGTAAGAATTAACTTATAATATCTCGGTATTTATTAGTATAATTCAAATTATATTTATTTATCCTCTGGGCTAACTTCTAGGAACGGCCGTCGTGATGGCGTGGGTAAGGGGTCATCTGCTGCTTCCTCGGTTCGGTTGTCCCAAGAGCCGGCCTCTATTTGAGAGTTCCCATAGCTGGCTACTTATACCACCATGACCTTCACCTGAAATGAAGTTGGATCAGCAGTATCATAGTTCAAGGACAATTGGACGGCACAAACAGGTAATTTGTCCCTACTTTTCCTAACTTCATTACTAATTTGTTTTATTTTTATTTTAGGCCATAACAGCACCTCACAGCGCCTTTCGCCTTACGGTCCTTTTTAATTAATTAATTTTTTTCTTCCCTTTTTTATTTAAAAAAAAAACTATTCTTGGGGCAGCTAAGTCACTACTTCCTGACTAACTTGGTCACTTGTCCTCCGACTTCCAAAAACCACCTGCTCCGACTCCTGCCGAAAAACTCTGACTGCCGGCGTCAGCCACTTTACTCCAGACCGCAAGAGAATGTTTCTTCTCATCCATCTCTTCTTTTCGGTCACAAACCACTCTTTCCCAGCCGCTTTCGTAATCTCTAGCAGCGAGCACTAATAAAGTTATTATTGCTCGCTGTCTCTAGCTGAAGCCGGGAGAGATCCTTTCTATTTCTCGTTTTTCTTTTGTTTTGTGTGTTCCTATCTTTAGTTTTCTATTTTTGTTCGTTTGGACCGATGTGGAACGCTTAAATATAGGCTCTTAATGCTTCCCGTTTTTTGTACAGGGTGGTTCATATTTTGGTTGTTTTTGGATTTTTCTATTTTACTATTGCTCACTTCGCCTAAGTTGGAATCGGGTAACAAATAGAACATCCTACGTCATCCTAATTCCATCCATCCAATGGCGCTACAGCCCAAATCGAGCCTTGGCCTCCTCTAGGGCATTTCTCCAAGTCTGACGGTTCCTTGCAGCAGTTCTCCAGTTCCGAATGCTCAGCATTGTCTCTGCGTCAGCCGTCACAGAGTCCATCCATCTTCTCCTGGGTCTACCTACTGGTCTGTTTCTTGGAATTTCGGCCACCATAAGCCGTTTTGGGATACGGTTGTCATTCATCCTGATTACGTGGCCGGCTGGCTAGTCTTAGTCTGTTGATTTTTATAAACGTTGATAGTTATATTTCTTCCCATTCTAAATCTTCCAGCTCTGGATTGTTGCATCACCTTCGTTTTTTCTTCATTAGTCAGACTGGTTCCAATACATTTCCCGGCCGACCGTTACAAATTCTGTATTTTATTCTTAATTTTCTTCTTCTTTTATTTCTGCTTTAATTTTATTTTAATTTTTGTTTTAATGTAATTGTAATTTAATTTAATTCTAATTTGTAAATCTAATTTTAAGTTTTTTATAAATCCTTTCTGTTGTTGTAATTCCTGTATGTACTCTAAAAGATGTGAATCTTGTGTACTGTCGGGTCCTTACGGAGTCGGCACAATGAGAAAGTTCTAATTTTTGACTTATATGCGGCGTAGCACAATTTAAACAACTACTTTTGACCACAATATATTCTTAGCTTTATTTTTATTATAATTGGTTCACGTAACATATATATTTATCTTATTTTTATTATACACAGATTTATTATTAAACACGGGTATTTATTTTTTATTGTCGGAACGTCAAAGTTTTTTAATGACAACTAATTAATTTTAATTACTTTATTGTTTCCTATTTTTCATTACTTGATGCAAGTAGGCTATGCTTTAGAGCAAAGTCTTTTGCAGTCAAGTAATTGGTGAGTAGTGGGACGAGTGGGACGATGTCCCTACATACTCCCCTCCCAGCGTAGCGTTACCTGAAGTGTACCGAGCAAGTTGATGCGGCTTCAACGTTTCGGTCACACTCAAAAGCAGGTTTCAGTCGATCGATAGTTATCGACTTATTTGTGTCATTTATGTTGACGACGAAATGTTTACGTAATCTTTTGATTACTTTGAATGGCCCTTCGTATGGTGTTTCAAAAGGCCGTCGGACGCGATCGGTACGTATGAAAACATACTCCGCGTTCTCTAATGCGTTTGGCACGTACACATCATTTTGAACTGACTGTCGGGGCTGTGTTGCCGACAGACCCTTCATGTGTGTGCGAAGACGTGTTAGAAATTCTGAGTGCTCTATTGGGTTCTCATCCGTTGGGATGGAAATCGAATTGGGGAGTCTCAGATTCTGTCCATAGACAAGTTCTGCTGGTGAGCATTGTAGATCGGTTTTAATTGCCGAGCGAATACCTAATAAAACAAAGGGCAAATCCTCACTCCAATGAGTAGTGTTGTCCCTTGCCATTAAGGCCGCTTTCAGTTGTTTATGGAATCGCTCTACCATCCCATTTGCTTGTGGATGGTAGGCGGTGGTACGTATCCTATGCGTACCTAGAAGTCTTGTGACTTCATTGAATAGTTTCGATTCAAATTGCGACCCTTGATCTGTTGTAATTTCAAGTGGTGCGCCAAATCTTGGGACGTACTCGGTGACAAAATGTTTGGCCACCGTAGTAGCAGAGATGTCTCGAATTGGATATGCTTCCGGCCATCTCGTAAATCGGTCTACGATTGTTAAGATGTATGAATATCCTCGAGATGGGGACAATGGTCCAACAATATCCATATGGATATGTTCAAATCTATTATTTGGTGGGTTAAAAGCTTCATGTGGAGATTAGGTGTGTCTCGAAACTTTAGATTTTTGGCAACCTATGCAGGATCTAGACCAGTTGTTACAGTCTTTATTGATCGCTGGCCAAAAATATTTTTTAGTAATAGCTTGCCTTGTGGCACGTATGCCTGGATGCGACAAGCTATGTTCAGCATTGAATGCTAATTTTCTTAATGATGAAGGTATATATGGGCGTAATGTACCCGTGCTAATCTCACACCAAACTTCATGAGTTGTGAAAGGAATTGGTGTGAGTATTAGTTTTACCTTCGAGCTACTACTGGGGTGCTCTTGGAGTCGTTGTAACTCTTTGTAACCTTCTAGTGCTTTCGCCAGATGTGGCAAATCGAAGGTGATTGTGTCAACGTTGTCGGCCGCTAATGAGCGAGATAAATAATCTGCGACAACGTTTTGTTTCCCAGAGACATGTCTGATGTCGGTTGTGAACTGGGAAATTAGGCTCAGGTGTCTTGTTTGGCGGGGAGATCTTTCGGTTTTTGTGTGGAGGGCATGTATTAAAGGTTTGTGGTCAGTGTAGACCACGAAATTTCTTCCTTCAACAAAGTACCGAAAATGTTTTATAGCTGCAAAGATTGCGAGTAGTTCGCGATCAAATGCAGAATAGTTTCGTTCAGCAGATGATAGCTTCTTGGAAAAGAAAGCTAATGGTTGCCATCTGTGACCGTTAAATTGTTCCAGCACAGCTCCGATAGCAAAATCGGAAGCGTCAGTTGTGACGCTATATTTAGCATCCTCTAGTGGATGTATCAGCATTACTGCTGCAGCCATTGCGGCTTTCACGTCGAGGAATGCTTGTTGGCATTCTGCGGGCCAAGGAAGTTGTTCCTTATTTTTTGTTGTTGATGAACAATTGAGGAGTTCCCTCAAGTGTTTATTGATCGGTACTAGCAGTTGTGCTAGTTTAGGAATAAATCGGTGATAAAAGTTCACCATTCCTATAAATTTTTGTATTTGTTTGACTGTTGTTGGAGTTGTGAGGTCACTAATTGCTTGGACTCGTTCGGGTGATGGAAGGATTCCATCCTTGCCGATACTATGTCCCAAAAAGTTGATCTCACTGACCCCAAAAACGCATTTTGATAATTTTATTGTTAAACCAAAATTATCAAGGCGTTTAAACAGTAATTCTCGGATTTACTAGCGATAAGTATATCGTCTAGATAGACATAAACGAAGTCTAAGTCTCTTGTGACTACGTTCATAAATCTTTGAAATGACTGGGCTGCATTTCTTAACCCAAATGGCATGCGAGTAAACTCAAACAGACCAAAAGATGTTACATATTATGGCAGTCTTATGCACGTCTTCTTGTGCAATGGGGATGTTGTGATACGCACGTACCAAATCCACCTTCGAAAAAATCGTGCATCCGTGAAGGTTCACAGAAAAATTGTGAATGTGCGGGATTGGATATCTATCCGGCACTGTGACTGCATTAAGGCGACGGTAGTCGCCGCATGGCCTCCAATCATTTGTATCCCGTTTAGGGACCAGATGAAGTGGAGATGCTGCGGGAGACGACGATGGTCGACAAATCCCTAGTTGAACCATATGTTCAAACTCCAATTTCGCCGACCAGAAGACCTACCCGCCTGCTCCTGGCCTTGGCCTTGCCCTCTCCTCAACACTAGTGTCCGCAATTGCTGCACCTCGCGTTGAAGAGAGTGCACGGCCCGCTCCAGGGACGACGAGTTTCCCACCTCTGACACCTGAGCGGGGGCTGAACGGGCAGTGATCTCCCACACTGTATCCGCCAGCTTCGACAGCTGCCCCAGGGACTGGGTCAGCGGATGCGGCAAGCACCACCTGGATATCTCTGGGAAGCCTGCGCTCCCAAAGACTCCGGATGAGCTCCTCCCCATCCCCGAGACAGTCCCCTGCCAGACTCTGCAAGCCCCTCAGGAAATCTGAGGGCTTGCGATCTCCGGGCTCATGCGCCGCCAACAGCTGCTCGAGGCGGTTCCTGGTCGATAAACCATATCGTTCCAGCAACCGCCTCTTAGCCTCAGTATAGCTGGCAGAGCTGAGGTCCGGAAACGCATGTAGCAAAATCTTGGCCGCCTCCGTCGGGAGAGCGGACACAATATGGGACAGCTTCTGCTTGTCCGATGAGACCCCATTCAAAGAGAATTGGGCCTCGGCCTGGTAGAACCAGACTGCCGGGTCGCTTTGGTGGAATTCGGGCAGGTTGAACTTTGCCGTGGAGGCCACGTCAACTTCTGCCCGGACCCTGCGTCGATCCGGCAGCCCCTCCTCCAGGCCGGGCAACGACTCATCAATATCGATGATGAAACTATCATCTAATGCACTATATCTTTCCATAGTTTTTTTGAAAAAAAAAAAATGAGAGGAAAACAGACCAAAACAAACTTCACGAATTTCAAGTCAAAGAGAAATCAACCAACAGTTTGTATATCTTTATATGTAATTTCAAAAATGTTATTCGAATTCCTAAAACTAAATATTTATATATATTTAATGAAAAAAAAAAAAATAAAATTTTATTAACTTCCCAGTATAGGAAGTTATTGTAATCGGTCCGAAAATCGAAATCGAAAATTTCAACGTATTTTCATCTATCAAGGTCCCAGGAGCATTTTAAGCAAAAAATTGGGAGGAAGTATGTGTGTGTGTGTGTGTGTGTATGTGCGTACGGATGTGGTCATTTTTTCCTGCACGATATCGCGCCAACCAAAACTGACATCGACTTCGTTGAGGTGTCGTTCGAAGCGTATCAACCGAAATATGATCTGAAAAGATTTTCATGAAATTCGGTCCAGCCGTTTTTTTGTTTAAGCGACGTAAGTGATTTTTGTACCTACACGATATCGCCCGAACCACGAAAGATATTGACTTACTTGAGGTGCCGTTCGAAGCGTATTAGCGACAATATAATCTGAAAAGATTTTTATAATATTCGGTCCAGCGGTTTTTTAATTTAAATGACTTAAGTGATTTTTGTACCTGCACGATATCCCGCGAACTATAAAAGATATCGACTTAATTGACGTGCCGTTCGAAGAGTATTAACCAAAATATGATCTGAAAAGAAATTCATAAAATTCGGGCGAGCCGTTTTTTTGTTTAAGCGATTTTTTGTTTAAGTGATTTTTGTACCTGCACGATATGGCCCGAACCACAAAAGATATTGACTTACTTGAGGTGCCGTTCGAAGCGTATTAGCGACAATATAATCTGAAAAGATTTTTATAATATTCGGTCCAGCGGTTTTTTGGTTTAAATGACTTAAGTGATTTTTGTACCTGCACGATATCCCGCGAACTATAAAAGATATCGACTTAATTGACGTGCTGTTCGAAGAGTATTAACCAAAATATGATCTGAAAAGATTTTCATAAAATTCGGTCGAGTCGTTTTTTTGTTTAAGCAGCGTAAGTGATTTTTGTACCTGCACGATATGGCCCGAACCACAAAAGATATTGACTTACTTGAGGTGCCGTTCGAAGCGTATTAGCGACAATATAATCTGATAAGATTTTTATAATAATCCGTCCAGCGGTTTTTTGGTTTAAATGACTAAGTGATTTTTGCACCTGCATGATACCGCGCGAACTAAAAACTATATCGACTTCATTGAGGTGCCGAAAAACATTAACACATCAATTTTATATACATTTTCGTCATCCTAATCTTGTAAGTGCGCACATTTAGTTTGACATTTTAGCGAAAATATTGATAAACAATTGTGAAAAATTCTCGGTATTATACATATATTCTATATTGCCTATTGCTCATTTATTATTAAAATATCCAATCATAATATTCAACATCCATCATACTGGGAAGTTGATCGTGTGGACCGAACGGGTCGAACCCACATCCCTACTAGTTTATATACTAAATTAACAACAAAATTAATGTTCTTCCTTTAATTAAAAGCAGTAAATATAACCAGACTTATCTTGTATCTTCTGCCTGTAGGTATTTGTTGGTGTATTTTGTTATGCGGAGAAGCTCTTTTGCTTTTTCGCCTGATTGTAGGTTTAGGTGTTACACCTAGACCTTTGTTGAGTTGTGCTATAGGTGATACACCTAAGCACAGTAAATGTTAGCTGAAAAAGGTGTTAATAACACGCTCAAGCTTCGATTCCGTTGGAATGAATGAATTTATTTACAGATAGTACAGATATTTATACCTATGACTACAATTACAAAAATTTACAAATTAAATATAATAATAAATCAATACATAAACAAAATAGCATAAACTTAACATATTCAATTTGAATTGCTGCGTAAACAATTATTGCCCAGGTAACATACAAAATTGCTACCTAAGCAGAATTGTTTCCATAAAATCGAAATATTTTTGATCCATCGCGGCTGGAACGGAAGGGTCGTCAAATTACATGTGCGCGTGTTTTGATCGAGATTGTTTGGTTTCTTAACATCTTCCCCCGCCTTGACCAGCTTCTGGGCAATTGATGAGTTCCGGGTCGATTGCAAACTGACTGCCAAATGAAGATCTTGGGGCTGGAATTGGTCTGTCTCTGGATGTCTCCTTCTTTTTGTAGCACTTGATGATCAATATGGTAGACGTTGTTAATACAGCAATTACAAGGGCTGTGTATCCCAATGCAAGTTGGTGTGTGTTGTTTACATCTATTTTATGAGGAAGAACTTCCTTCCCTTTCAGGTCTTGGATTTGTTGCTGTAAATTCTTAACATCCTCAACATTACGATGAGTGATAGGTGCCGTGAATTTGAGGAGAGGCTCCTGGCTTTCCAAATGCAACAAATCTGTGAGATTTTGTGTAGGATTGAACGAAGATTTCATTGATTTTGGATAAACGTTGTGAGACTGCAATGTCAGATGATCTTGCCTAAGTTCGCAATTCATTCCCATACTCAAGATTCCTGTTCCTTGAAGAGCTTGTTGAGCAGTGCTATCGCCACAAATGATTGTGACAACCTTGGTTTTACGCACAGAGTAAATCCATTTGTTGGGATTGTATAGCTGAATCCATTTAGGGAGTTGTTCGGCGTTGATTATTTCACAACTGTTGGTTGGCTCGAGGTAAGTGATGAGATTGAGTTCGCAGAAGCTGACGTTTGCACCTTTTCGATAAATTGGGTGTTGTTGAATACACATATGATCAGATTCGCCGATGGTCTCACATAGCGCGAATTCCTGCTTGTTGAGTGGATAGTATTTGTCCTTATGTAGATTGATCACTAGGAATTCGGCTGATGGCCTAATAGCCATGAATGTTCCGTTGACTATGACGGGTACAGGTATTAGATGATACAGTTCGAATTCTTCAAATGCAAACAGTGGAAGTCTTATTTGAAAGATAATATATTTGTTTGTAGCTCGACCCTGTATTTTCATAAGCCTGTATAGCTGAAGCAAGTTGTCTGGTCTTGCAGGTAGTCTCAGTGTTGATGGTAGATAATCTTTTATGGTGGATAGTTGTTCCCTTACTTGCTTGGGAGACAGGAGCTGAGGGTTTACCTTTCCATGATGGGTGTCAATTAGCACGGTTGTAATTGCCATCTGAGACCGTTGATAGTTCATTGTCATTAAAGTCAGTTGTACTGCCAACATGGAAAATGCTTCTGCCACCTTTTGTTGATAAAGTTCGTCTGAGATTTTATTGACTTGATCGTCAATAAGTCTTAGGTGCTTATTAATAGCTTCTAGCTGCATCTCTGTTTCCTGATGATCCTGTTTGAATACGTTCAGGGTGGAATCTATGAGAGATGTCTGATTTTTGATCAGATCTAAAAGATGGTTTTCATTGCTCCGTATGTTGTCTATTGTGGCTGATAGTTTTTCGGCATATTCCGAATCGAGGACCCCAAATAGGGCTCCAGCAATATTTCCAACGATGTTGAGTGGGGCTCGCTTCAATCTTTTGGGCGCGATGGGTTGCAGTAATTCGTTGTTGCTGGTGAGTTCTTGTGATATCCGAACAAATTGATTGATGACGATAGAGCAGTGATCCGTGTCCTTGTGTGAATTGCAAAGCTTGCGCAACTTGTCAATACCAACGGTTATTGCAGCACCTTCCTTCCAGTAACCTTCCATGTTGTAGTAGACAATGAGTGACCACTCGTTCCTGATTAAATTTGCTGTGCCGAGGTTTTCGAAGTACATTCCTGATTGTGAGGTAAATGGCGTAACTTCAACTGCAGATTGTCCCAGGATTGGTAGGATGAGGCAAGTTAGGAGAAATGTGCTGATAGCTGAACTGGTTGATGGCCGCATTCGTTTAGCCTTGTGTTGTCTCTCGTTATCTGTGGCTGGTCTTGCGTTAATGTTGCCTTTGAGGGATTCAGTTGACTCTTCTGTTGTGCACGTTTCCTCCGTTTCAATTGGCAATGGAGCTAGTTTGTGGATTGGTCGTCTCAGTGTTCCTGAAGTGGTCTTGACGTCAGCAACTCGCACCAATCCGTCATCTCCTTGGATGGTCCGCTCGATTCGTCCAAGTTGCCATTTCAATGGGGGTAGATTGTCTTCCTTTATTAACACCATCATGCCTGGCTTGGCATTTTGACCTTGTTGCCTCCACTTTTGTCTTTGTTGAAGTTCACACAGGTATTCATGAGACCATCGCCGCCAGAACTCGTTTTTGATATGTGATACCAGCTTCCATCTTCTGATAAGATTGACATTTTGTGGAACAGCATTTGGGTCCACAATTGTGGTGAGTGGTTCCCCAATTAAGAAATGACCAGGGGTTAGAGCTGCCAAGTCATTGGGATTAGCAGTTAATGGCGTTAAAGGCCTTGAATTTAAGATAGCTTCAATTTCTGCGGTTACGGTTGATAGTTCTTCAAAAGTAAATGCTGCTGAGGCTACTGATCTTCGTAATAATGTCTTGGCTGACTTTACCGCAGCCTCCCATAGACCTCCAAAATGAGGTGCTCGAGGAGGAATCATGTGGAAATCTACTCCTTTTGTTTGGCAAAACGAGACAATTTTTTGCTGTGAGACAGAAGAGTATATGGAATCCTGGAGCTCCATAAGCTGGTTTTTGGCACCAACAAAATTTGTTGCGTTGTCACAGTGGAGGTTTCGGCAATTCCCTCTTCTGGCTATGAATCGTTTGAGTGTTCCTATGAAAGCCTCTGTAGTTAGGTCACTTGCGACCTCTAGGTGAACGGCCTTTGTTGCAAAACAGCAGTAGACGGAGATGTATGCTTTCTGAGGTCGCTTTCCTCTTAGCTTGAAGTGTGTCTCTATCGGGCCGCAGAAATCTACCCCAGCATTTACGAAAGGTCTGGCAGGTTGAACTCTCATTGTGGGTAGATTTCCCATCATTTGTGTCATAAGTTTAGGCTTCACCTTGTTACATCGGACACAGTGTTGCACGATCCCTCGGGCCATGTTTTTGCCTTTGATAGGCCAATAGCGTTGCCTTGTCATTGCCAGAAGACCTTGTGGCCCAACATGTAGATTACGAATATGGATGTCTGTCATTATCATGGTAGCCAATGGGTGAGCGTAAGGAAGCAACATTTGATGCTTAGCATCATATGGTAGCTCTGCGTTTGCTAGTCTGCCTCCGACACGGATAAGGTTTTCCTCATCGAGGAAAGGACACAAGCTGTTCAATGGACTGTTGTTGTTGACGCATTTGTGTTGACGAAGCTGATGGAGCTCGTCTTTAAATCCTTCCTGTTGTATCTGGGAAATGATCACTTGGTGCGCCTTGTTTAATTCACTGACGGTTAGCTGCCGAGTCTTTTGGTTATCTGACTGTTGTGTTGGTCTTCGAACAAAACGTAAAACATAGGCCACAATTCTCAGGAGTCTTTGAAATGAGTTGCCATGATTGATGTCACTGATCCATGAGATTTGATTGGTTGATGTTAATGCCACTCTCCCTTGAGTTTTTCTCTCTATATCTGTATTCGTTGTTGGTGGTTGTACTGGCCAAATTGTCTCTGGACCGTGTAGATATTGTGGTCCATAAAACCATAGATTGCATTTAATTAGTTTAGCTGGTGTCATTCCTCGTGAGACAATGTCAGCAGGATTGTCTTTAGATCCAACGTGTCTCCATTGATCTGGATTGGTCAACCGCTGAATTGCTGCAACGCGGTTGGCCACAAACGTGTGGTAGGATGACGAATCTGATCGGATCCAGGCCAGAACAATTTCCGAATCTGTCCAAAAATGCACCTTCACGTTGGGCAGATTCACTTCCTTTCTTACTCTTTGCATCAGCTGGGCTGCCAGTTTTGCAGCACATAGTTCGAGCCTTGGTAGGGTCGTGGTTTTTACTGGGGCTACCTTTGATTTAGCACACAGCAAACGAACAGTGATGATGCCATCCTGGTGTGTTGTTCTCACATATATAGCAGCTCCATAAGCCGCCTCAGATGCATCTGCAAAGGCATGAAATTGTATTGTTTTATACCTTTTCCCAGATGCTATATGTCTTGGAATTCGTATGTCGTGGAGTACTCTTAACTCCTCTCGGAATCTACTCCAGCTAGTGTGCATGTCCATTGGTAAGGCTGCATCCCAGTCCAGTTTCAATGTCCAGATCTTGCGGATGAACATTTTGGCGATTATTGTGACAGGGTTCATGAATCCAAGTGGGTCGAAGATGTGTGATATGTCGGAGAGAGCTGTTCGTTTGGTAATCCTTCTTGTGTCGTTCCAGTTGGTTTTTATTTGAAAGGTGTCAGCGCTTGGCTGCCAAGTCAGCCCAAGTGTTTTGATGGATTCGTCCGTAGGCTTGTCAAAGTTTACTTCAAGCTCAATGTCTTCTCTTGGGATGTTTTTCAGTAGCTGTGGATGATTTCCGCACCATTTGCGAAGATTGAATCCGGCAGAAGAGAGTAGATCTTTAAGTTGCCTTTGAATTTCTACTATTTCGGGTAAGCTGTCTGATCCTGACATGACATCGTCCACATAAAAATCGCGCTTGAGAACCTGAGCTGCCAATGGATGTGTCAGGGTACCTTGGGTAGCAAGCATATCCAAACATTTAGTAGCTAGAAATGGAGCTGGTGTTAATCCATATGTGACAGTGCAGAGTTTGAAATATTTCAATGGTTCTTGTGGATGCTCTCGCCAGGCTATTAATTGATACTGTTGGTCCTCTTCGGCAATCTTTACTTGTCGGTACATCTTCTCAATGTCCGCGGTAAATACAAATTTAGGAAACCTGAAGCGTATCAAGATTGAGAGTAGTTCATTCTGAATGGTTGGGCCCTTGCAGAGTACGTCGTTTAGTGATAGGTTTGAAGCGGTCTTTGCTGACGCATCAAAGACCACTCGTAGTTTTGTCGTGCTACTATCTAACTTAGTAACGCAGTGGTGTGGCAGGAAGTAATGAGGACCCTTGATTGAGGATATATCTGTTTCCTTCATATGTCCTAATGCTTCATACTCCCGCATGAAATTGATATATTGTTGCTGTAGCTCCGGTTGTCGAAGGAGCCTTTTTTCCAATGAGTGGAATCGCTGCATCGCGATGTCTCTTGATTTTCCCAGAGAGTTGGGATCTTGTGCGAAGGGAAGTTTGACAATGAATCTGCCCTCCTTGTCTCTTTTTACATGTTGATTGAAGTGGTCCACGCACCTTTGTTCTACTCTAGTCAATGTACTGATTTCGTCCGATGACTCGACTTCTTCTAGTCTCCAGAATTTGCTGAGTTGGTTCTCGAGTTTCTCATCTTCACTGCAGATGCCGCAAACAGTGTATGATGTGCTCTCATGGTGAACTGGTCCAGCTATTATCCAACCAAATACTGTATTCTGGAGTCTTGGCAATCCCTCGCCGAGCTTGATCTGTCCGACTAATAGTAAGTCGAGGAATATTTCTGCTCCGATTAACAGGTCGATGTTGCCAGGTATATGAAAGTCTGGATCCGCCAAGTGTACGTTGTCTGGAATGGGCCATGTTGCCCTTTCGATCTTGTGGCCTGGTTGCCTTTGTGTGATGTCGCGAATCACGAAAACTTCTAGTTGTGTAACGTAGTTATTAATTGTGGAATGTACCTGTACATTGGCCCTATGGTTTAATTTTTGTCGGTCCTTTCCTATGCCGTTGATATACATTGTTTCAGGCATACGGAGAGCTTGTAGTCGCCTTGCCAAATCCTCAGTGATAAAGCTGATTTGGGATCCACAATCAAGGACTGCTCGACATCGCACTCGTTGTCCCTGTCCACAGCTGACTTCTACGACAACTGTGCTTAGCATCACATATCTACGCATATTATTTCTAGCATTGGTTGTTAATGCCGTTGGATTCGGCGCAGTTACATCAATAGGTAAAGCTGGTGGTTGAGGTTGCCTTGAACTTCCTGGATTGAAGTATGAGTTAGGAACTGGTGTTGAAGTTGAAGGCTGAGGTTTGGTGTTCCCTTGCTTAACGTGGACTGATTTGGGGGCAGCGTCCGAGTGTAGTAAGGAGTTGTGCCTTTCAGAACACTTGGGACAGCTTCTGGATTTACATTCTACTGCCTTATGTCCATCGTTCAAACAATTCATGCATAAATTGTGCTGCCTGATGGTTTGTCGGCGGCTTGCAATTGGTAGTGCTAGGAATTCTCGGCATGCGTACAGTGGATGATTCTTGTGTTTGCATAAGATGCATTGGCTTGATTTGTTTGTAGACATCAGTGAGGAGCGTGAGTGACTCTTTCCTTGTCTCGAGGATCCTTGGTCTCGCCCTGGAGAATGGCCTACTGATTCTTTACCAAGAGCTTCTAAGGTCTGGAATCTTTTCTCTAGGAAATTTAGCAGGTCTCTTATGGTGGGAGTGGTTCTTGGGGAGTCCAATGAAGCTTCAAAAAGAGCGTGAGTGTTCTTATCCAACTTTTTGAGAAGAAGATGCATTAACATTGGATCCCAGTTTGTGGTGGAAACCTTTATGTTCTCTAAAGCGAGTAAGCACTCACTGGTTACATCATGGAGATGTTTGATTGCATTTGCTGACTGACCCTGCGTGCATGGTTGGTCCCAGAGTTTGTTGAGCAATGCCGTACAAAGTAACCTTTGGTTGTTATATCTTTTGTTTAACGTCTCCCATGCTGTGGTGTAGTTCGCATCTGATATAGGGAGATGGTTCAGTAGTGCCTTTGCTTCACCGCTTAAATTGGTTGTAAGGTAGAACATCTTTTCCGTCTTGCTGATTGGTTTTGACTCTATCATTTGTACAAACATGTCATGAAATTGAGTCCATTTTGTATAGTCTCCATCAAAAACCGGCAATGTGACACGTGGTAGTTTGATTTGGAGCGGCTGCCCATTTGGCGTGGTGGCTTCCTTGAATTCTAGTTTCTCGTGTAGATGTACTAGGGTTTCTTGTACCCAATCGTAGAGACTGTCATATATTTCTCTGGTGTAATCTAGTGGCGCATCCACCACTTCCTCCCAAATTTGCTGATCCAGTTCAGTTATTGCGTCGAACGTTTTATGGATGGTTTGGAGGTTGATTTCGTAGAACACCCTTGACTGTGTACTACTTGACTTTGCTGTTATATCATTTAAAGTGCGCGTTAATATTGCCATGGCACGTTGTTGTCGCCTAATCTTTTTCTGTATGTCATCTTGCAATTGTTCTGATGATGCAGGGCTGAGTGGTTCTTCAAACCTTACTCTCGGCTGGGCTTCTCTTGTTGGTTCAGACTGGTTGTCTGCTGCAGTTTTCGCTGAAACCTTTTGGCTGGTTTCACGTGTTTTTTGGCTGGAACCCTGCTGGTTTTCGAAATTGAGCAACTGGTGCTTATATTGATTGTATAATCCTTCGATCGTGCTGAAATAATTTCTGGTGAAGTACTCATTGTCTGCACTGCTGGCTTCGAAGTCGGTGAGTTGAAGATGGTTCGCCTGAAATTCCTCCCATTTCTCTTCAAGAGAGTTTAGTCGGGTTGTTAAGTACTCTCTTGTTTTCCTGTTGGTGGAGTCTTTTCTGAAGTTCCGGTAACTGGTCTGGATCTCTTCGCCTAAACGCGATTGTAAATCCAAAAGTCCATCCATCCTTGCGGAGTTGTGTTTTGTCTGGAAATTGTATTGAAACAATGGCGTTGGTACTGGTACGTAGATGCTGCCTCCTAATTGATGGCTGATGGAATCGTTGATGTCTCTACTGATGGTCGTGGTATGATGGGACCTGCTGGATGCACCTGGTATTACTCCAATTTGGACCTCTGGATGAGTTCTAGAGTCTCAAACTGCGAGATGATGATTGATGGCTGCACCTGGTTTTGCTCCAATTTGGACCTCTGGATGAGTTCTAGAGTCACAAATTGCGAGATGATGAGTGATGCACCTGCTTTTGCTCCAATTTGGACCTCTGGATGAGTTCTAGAGTCTCAAATTGCGAGATGATGAGTGTTGGATGATTGCGGCGTCTCAATGGCGAGATGATGAGTGCAGGTTTGTTGACGTGATTCAACTGATGGTTGTGATCGTGCCACAAGTGATTCACTTGTGATCACGTCGGGGTCACCAATGTATTTTGTTATGCGGAGAAGCTCTTTTGCTTCTTCGCCTGATTGTAGGTTTAGGTGTTACACCTAGACCTTTGTTGAGTTGTGCTATAGGTGATACACCTAAGCACAGTAAATGTTAGCTGAAAAAGGTGTTAATAACACGCTCAAGCTTCGATTCCGTTGGAATGAATGAATTTATTTACAGATAGTACAGATATTTATACCTATGACTACAATTACAAAAATTTACAAATTAAATATAATAATAAATCAATACATAAACAAAATAGCATAAACTTAACATATTCAATTTGAATTGCTGCGTAAACAATTATTGCCCAGGTAACATACAAAATTGCTACCTAAGCAGAATTGTTTCCATAAAATCGAAATATTTTTGATCCATCGCGGCTGGAACGGAAGAGTCGTCAAATTACATGTGCGCGTGTTTTGATCGAGATTGTTTGGTTTCTTAACAGTTGGCAATTTTCTTTTTTGTATCGTCCGTGTCCAAATTCGGGGTCACCAATTGTCGGGTCCTTACGGAGTCGGCACAATGAGAAAGTTCTAATTTTTGACTTATATGCGGCGCGGCGTAGCACAATTTAAACAACTACTTTTGACCACAATATATTCTTAGCTTTATTTTTATTATAATTGGTTCACGTAACATATATATTTATCTTATTTTTATTATACACAGATTTATTATTAAACACGGATATTTATTTTTTATTGTCGGAACGTCAAAGTTTTTTAATGACAACTAATTAATTTTAATTACTTTATTGTTTCCTATTTTTCATTACTTGATGCAAGTAGGCTATGCTTTAGAGCAAAGTTTTTTGCAGTCAAGTAATTGGTGAGTAGTGGGACGAGTGGGACGATGTCCCTACAGTACTGTCCAAAAATAAATTATTATTATTATTACTAATAATAATAATAACATTATACATAATAATAGTAATAATAGTAATAACGGTAATAGTAATGGTAATTAGAATATTTATAATACTTTCAATGTACTGTAAATGCTGCCACTGGTTTATGTTCCTTTTATATGATCATCTGGTTGTATGAAATGAAAGATATAGGCAACAGGAAACCCGTCTAGCTGGCTAATGTTTATATCTCTACCCACTTTTTTAGTTATTCTCCGTCGTCGAGCATACGGTAATTTATCGACTATTTGTGATATCCTGGTTGTCACTTGAGAAAGCATTTGTAATTTATTTTCCTTTTTCCCTTTCACACACTTTTTTAATTCATTCAATGTCCGATTTATTTAGATTTATTCGTTTTTTTTTAGATTAGTGTTGTAACGGTCAGTTTTGCTCGAAAATCCCTAAATATCTACTTGACACAAAATCACTGTCGGGAAAGAAATCTAGTAGTGAGTCGGAACAAAAAAAGGTAGGCGAGTAGAAAAAAAATTGAGTTTGAAAAAAAAGTTTTTGATGGATTGATAACTCTGGACGGGAAAAATTTTTCGTCGGGAAAATAAAGAAAAAAATTTTTAATAACAAAAAAAGGAATTTGAAAAATAATTATATACGTATGTGCATTTGACTAATCATACGAACCTGGAGGAGCAGAGTCAGAAGGAAATTACCTACGTGGCTATACCGGGCGATGAGGACGATAGTTTGTGCGAGTGGATAGGAGATAGAAGAGTTGGAAGTCGTGTTTGAAGATCTGAGGTTTTTATTCGGCGAAGAGGACCAAGATTCTCAAATTACTAGCAAAATATAGCCAGGTAAAATAGCAACTCGGAGGCAGGTAGTAATTGCGTTGGAAGGCTACGTGTTCAAGAAGTTCAACGTTGCCAAGGGAAATAGTTATCGAACTGTCGATTAAGTAAGTCTGTTTTATAATTTTGATCTGTGCGAAGGGAACGAAGGTTTTCTTTAAGTTCGACTTCCATGAATTCTTTTTGCTCTCGGGAAAAACGACAGTAAAAATTACTATTAAAACTCTCGTTTAAACCGTACAAAAGATTCATGCGAAAATTATCTCCTGATATAACGACTGGAGAAAAAAAATTTAATTGTTTGTACACCGTCAATTGTACTTGCAATTCCATTTTTAACTATCTTGCTTCCAGTCTACGGTTCTGTAGAGCAGGGCACAAAAAACCAAACGGAAACAAAAAAGGAAAAATTTATTGGCCAGTTTTGAAGCACATCGAGGAGACCAACAAGCAATTTCGTAATCAACTACTCCTATTTTATTAAACGGGATTGTTAATTTCTAGTTCATCGAAATATATGGAGATATGTAGTGACAAGAAGTAAACTCTCACACGTTTACTATGGCTGACATCACTGAACAGAAATAATAATAATAATATTGAATCACTTTATTTTTTTTAGCAATTTGATGACAAATTAATTAATTTATGTTTTACTTATAACAAAAAACAATAACTGTACCATTAATACTAGTTTATTTTAAACGGGTTAAGCATACCCAGAGCACTTACAATTTATGCTTTACTCCTATTACATTTATTATTCAAATTACTTTTATTTTGGCAGTTGAGTACACCTTTGTTTGTGTTAACATATTCCACTCTTTAAATTTTTTTGGTTGACGTTTTGTTGTGTTATGTTTGAAATTCACGAATGAATTGATATTTATAATGTATAGATACCAGTGTTGGGCATTAATCAATTAAATTTTCAATCAATTAATTAATTGATTAAAAAATTAATTGCGATTAATTTAATTGCAATTAAAATTAATTGCGATTGAACTATTAATTGCACCCCACAATTAATTTATTTGGATTAATCTGTATTAATTGTATATTAGAACTAAATCAATTGCAATTAATTTATCAATTGCAACTAATTTTGTCAATTGTTCTAAAAAACCATTAAAACTAACAATTATTCCGCTTCAATATAGATATAGACACTCCAATTTTATATGATCCTGCCATTTTTTGGAGAATCATTCATATAAAGAGCATAATATGAAAAAAAAAAATATGGGGAGTATGGCGGCCAAAATGGCTGAAAGAAGAAAAATTCAAAATGGGGGACTAATTTTGGAAATTGTGCTCCGATTGTGCTGTAAATTAGTGTCGGGGGGTTTTGAGGGATCCAAATGACAAATTTGGGGTTAAAATTTTAAAATTCAAAATGGCGGACTAATTTTGGCAATTGTGCTCCGATTGTGCTGAAAATTAGTGTCGGAGGGTTTTGAGGGATCCCAATGACAAATTTGTGGTTAAAATTTTAAAATTCTAAATGGCGGACTAGTTTTGGAAATTGTGCTCCGATTGTGCTGTAAATTAGTGTCGGGGGATTTTGAGGGATCCAAATGACAAATTTGGGGTTAAAATTTTAAAATTCAAAATGGCGGACTAATTTTGGCAATTGTGCTCCGATTGTGCTGAAAATTAGCGTCAGGGGGTTTTGAGGGACCCAAATGACTTTGTGGTCAAAATTTTAAAATTAAAAATGGCGGAAAATTTTGGAAATTGTGCTCCGATTGTGCTGAAAATTAGTGTCGGGGGGTTTTGAGGGATCCAAATGACAAATTTGTGGTCAAAATTTTAAAATTCAAAATGGCGGACTAATTTTGGAAATTCTGCTCCGATTGTGCTGAAAATTAGTGTCGGGGGGTTTTGAGGGATCCAAATGACAAATTTGTGTTTAAAATTTTAAAATTCAAAATGGCGGACTAGTTTTGGCAATTGTGTTCCGATTGTACTGAAAATTAGTGTCAGGGGGTTTTGAGGGATCCCAATGACAAATTTGTGGTTAAAATTTTAAAATTCAAAATGGCGGACTAATTTTGGCAATTGAGCTCCGATTGTGCTGAAAATTAGTGTCAGGGGGTTTTGAGGGATCCAAATGACAAATTTGTGGTCAACATTTCAAAATTCAAAATGGCGGACTAATTTTTGCAATTGTGTTCCGATTGTAATGAAAATTTGTGTCAGGGGGTTTTGAGGGATGCAAATGACAAATTTGTGATCAAAATTTTAAAATTCAAAATGGCCGACTAATTTTGTAGTTTTAGATGGGTGGGAGTATCATGGCTACCATATTCATGAAAATAGGTCCTAGGGTTACTTAAATTCAGTGTGATACGTAAACCTGCACCAAAACAAAATCGCACTAGCGGCTAAACCATTACGACTCCAACCACCCCCTTTCACTCCCATACTATCCAAAATCTAACCAAAGTCAGCCGCTTTGAAAAATCAACGGATACTGTATATCAAAAACGAAACCGTAATGTTTTTTTGCGTTGTAGTGGTGTATTTTATGTTATATGGTAAAGCGAATTACCGTAAAATTTGGCATGAATATAATACGCGTTAATACTGATCATGGGCGCAATAACAGTACTTGTTCCTTATAACCCTAATAAAATGTACTATCAATAACCTATCTCAAAAAACCTAAACAAAAATATATATCATATATCATTTTGGAAATTAAGACCTCTATGGTCATTCTATATGTCCAAATCAATCTTAGTCCTACAGAAGGATAAAGGTCAATAAATTTTGTATATACAATAATACATAATACGTAATCCGTAATATATAATACATATGTAAATAATACATAGAACATAATTCATAGTACATATTACACAATATAGTACATAGTAGTAGTGAATAATACATAGTTCATAGTAAATAGTACATAGCACTTAGTACATAGAACATAACACATAGAACATTGTACATAGTACATAGTTCATAGTAAATAGTACATAATACATAATAGATAATACAAAACATAATACATAGTTCATAGTACATAGTGCAAGTACATAGTACATAATACCTTTTACATAGAACATAGTATATAGTGTTTGGTACAAAGTACATAATATTTAGTAGAAAATACATAATACAGAGTATATAGTGCAAAGTACATAGCAGATAACACATAGTTCATAATACTTAGTCATAGTACAGAATAAATAGTACATAATCGCAGTACATAGTATATAATACCTAATACATAGTACATTGTGAACAGTATATGGTACCTAATCATAGCCCCCAATACATAGTACATAATACATAGTACAAATTACATAGTACATACTTCATAGTACATAATTCATAGTAAGTAGCACATAGTCCGTAATGCAAAGTACATAATACCTAGTACATAGCAGATTATACATAGTACATAATACCAGATTATACATAGTACATAGCACATAAAACATAGTTGACAGTATATAGTAGGTAGTATATAGTCCAAAATAAATAGTATATAATACTTAATACATAGTTCAAAGTACAAAATATATAGTTCATAGTACATAATTCATAGTAAATAACACATAGTCCGTAATGCAAAGTACATAATACCTAGTACATAGAAGATTATACATAGTACATAATACCTTGTGCATAGTACATAGCACATAAAACATAGTTGACAGTATATAGTAGGTAGTATATAGTCCAAAATAAATAGTACATAATACATAATACATAGTACAAAGTACATAGTACATAGTTCATAGTACATACATAATTCAAAGTAAATAGCACATAGTCCGTAATGCAAAGTACATAATACGTAGTACATAGCAGATTATACATAGTACATAATACCTTGTACATAGTACATAGCACATAAAACATAGTTGACAGTATATAGTAGATAGTATATAGTCCAAAATAAATAGTATATAATACATAATACATAGTACAAAGTACATAATATATAGTTCATAGTACATAATTCATAGTAAATAGTACATAATCCGTAATAAAGTACATAATACCTAGTACATAGAAGATTATACATAGTACATAATACCTTGTGCATAGTACATAACACATAAAACATAGTTGACAGTATATAGTAGGTAGTATACAGTCTAAAATAAATAGTACATAATACATAATACATAGTACGAAGTACATAGTACATACTTCATAGTACATAATTCATAGTAAGTATACATAGTTGACAGTATATAGTAGATAGTATATAGTCCAAAATAAATAGTATATAATACATAATACATAGTACAAAGTACATAATATATAGTTCATAGTACATAATTCATAGTAAATAGCACATAATCCGTAATAAAGTACATAATACCTAGTACATAGCAGATTATACATAGTACATAATACCTTGTGCATAGTACATAGCACATAAAACATAGTTGACAGTATATAGTCCATAATAAATAGTACATAGTACATATGGCATAGTACATAGTCCGTGTACATAGTACCTAATACATAGTGCATAACACTTAGTATATAGCACGTAGTACATATTGCTATATGTTACATAATAATATATAATACACTAGTCCCTCTTTAAACACAAAACGAAAAATAGCAAAAAAAAATCAAACACAAAACGAAATTCTCTTCTGTAAAAAATTCTCTTCCGGTCAAACAAAAAAACATAAAATAAAAAAAAATCTCTTCTAAAAATGGATTGCTCCATTGATTTCGATTTCGAAAAATGTTGAAAATGGCACAACTAGAATGTTATTATAGATAACTCATACAATACAAACTAAAATCCCCAAAGCCAAATTGTTCCCCCACGGCACGCAAAAAATTGACCGTGACGCAAAGGTGCGCAACGTGGCTAAAAAAGTTTTTACTTTAAAAACTAAAAACACGCTTTTTAAAATGAACTAATAAAAAATAGCATACTACTACTCTTTCCATATAATAATAAATTTTAATTTTTAGTTTTTAATCAAATCCATAAAAATGATTGACAATTGATTAATCGTCTTTAATTGTGGAAACTCACGACTAACAATTAATTAATTGTTAATTGCGAGTTTTCACAATTACAATTAATTAATTGTTAATTGCAGTAGACGTGATTAACAATTAATTAATTGTCAATTTTTAATCGTCCAGAAATTTAGTTTTGCCCAACACTGATAGATACTAATGTGTAATCGTTTTGATGTACAAACGCGACGTGCTGGTACCATTACGACGCGTTTTTTTTGTTTCTGTAAATCTTTCGTCGAACCGAGTTTTTTATATAGGTATGTAATTATCTAAAGCCCCCCATACACGGTCAAATCGGATGTACATCCATGCTGTACAGCCAAAAATGTGATATCCTACAACTGTGTTTTTTGGTTGTACAGCTTCATTTTCTGTGCGGTCGCGAAAGAGTGAGCTTGGATAGTAACCAAAAGCTGAAAATAGTATTATCAACGGTGGTAATAGATATTTGTAGCGAAGAAAAAAAACCTAGAAAAAGAAGAAATGATTGGACAAAAGAATGGCTGTTTCTTTTAATTTTTCTACAAGTTTCTCTAATCCTTTGGACCTCATTGATCTGTTTTTATATTTTTCACTTTTCACATTCCACAGCTCATCACAATTTTGATAGAGGTCAATGAACTCACTCCAGAACTGGTTATTTGGTATCGACATCGCAAATAATGAATAAAACTTAAACTGATTTAAGGAACTACTCAAATGACGTTTGATTATGTGTTTACATCGACAAATAAAACTCAAATGCCATTTTTTAAGCATCACTGTTCTTATACATAGGTAATACCAAAACTAAGGAATAGTCCTACTATTTGTCCATTTTCTAGGAAATTCACAATGTTGTTTCCTTATATTTTTCTCCTAAACCTAATTATCTTGTCCTAAACTCACTTTACCCTATCATAAAATATGGCTGTTTCCTATCATTACTGTACATTGTCTATCTGGAGCGCGTTCAAAAACCTTACTATAGTAAACCACGAGGTAAGCTGTGTTTATGTTACATCAGTTCACTTATCCACGAAAGTTCATGTTTAACCATGGAGGTTTGTGCTGGCTAATGGTAGTCGGGCGGAGAGAAGAACACTCTTTAAGTGTAAATTTTCAAAATTTTCCAAAAAAATTTTTTTTTTATGAAATAGACTCTAGGGCAGTGTTTCTCAACTGGTGGTACGCGTACCCCTTGGGGGTACGTGAAAATTTATAGGGGGTACGCTAGATACATGCTAGAAGTTACAAATTGTTACAAAGTTCTTGAATAATGATTTAAAATTTGCAGCCAGAAAACACGATGCTCGTGTTACTATTGCATTTGTGGCCGTAGTATATTGGAACACTAGTGTCCAAATATGGAACACTGAGTCACAGACAGAGAGAGCAGCGCTGTGAAGCCAAGAAAAGAAAGTAAGATGAGTCATATTTACGGTTAGGATTTACTTATACCGGAAGGGCAGGCGACCTTGTTTCACAGTGCATAGTATGCTCAGAAATTTTGTCAAAGCATTTCTTGAAACCGTCTCTTTTAAAACGTAATTTTGAAACGAAATACCAACACCTCATAAAAAAAGATGTAAAGTATTTTGAAAGACTTTTAGAAGATCTTCAAACCAGAAAAAATACTATTAAACAATTCTCAACTTTGTTGGGGTTCGCATAGTTAATGATACACGAAAAGGGGTACGTGGGCTCAAAAAGGTTGAGAATCCCTGCTCTAGGGGGTCTCAAGAATAATCCCCTTAAGTGGTTTTCAATTCTGATGATCCTCGCAATCAGGAAGGAAAGATGTATGGCCCTGGAATAGCTGATTAGTGTATGAACGCAAAGTTTAAACCGAATTATTTCGAAACACTGATTTTTGATTATGGAAGTAGAATATCTCGGCAAGTTTTAGTCCCACTGATCTAAAATTTGGACAGCAACTTGTTGAAACACAGAACTTCTAATCTAACTAAAAATTTCATTGTTTTTGGCGAAATCCGGGGCGTCATTTTCGCGCAATTAAGAAAAAAAAGGCCATTTTTTTCGGTTCGGGTGTATTTTTGTATTTTTGCGAAAATATTTTTTTTTGTTAGTTACTTTAGAAGGTACATATATTTTCTGATAATAACTAATAGCAATTTTTTCTCAGATGATTTTTGCGGCGCCGGCAAAACTTCTACTAGAATTTGGGCCTAATATTCGACCCCCAACACAAGCGCCATTTTCAGCACGCCACAAAAAAAAATTTTTTTTCTTGCACTGTTACCTTTTAATAAAAGAATAAAAAAAAACAAATTTCACATTGCGTATTAAGGGGGTATTCTACCCGAGGCGGTCCGAAATGTCGATGTTTTCAAATCGTTGTAAATGAAAAGCCTTTCAATATTTTTATTCCAGGTTTTTTTGCAAGTTTTTCTACAGGTTTTGAAGAATAATTTTCGTTTTTAATATTAAAAATATCTTTGCTACTAATGGTTCATTCGACGCCTTGAACTTGAGCCTGCCGAAAATAGCTGCTCCATGGTGGACATGATATCTCCGGTTTAAATATTCTGAAACACAAAGTGTAACCCATTTTGTAATCGTAAGACCTCCTGCTATCGCCTCTTCTAGGGAATAAGAAAACAAATTTTTTCTTCAATATAAATCAGACGTTTGAAAAAAAAATGACGATTTTTTGCCCTGTTTTTGTTTATATTTTGCATTAAAAACATTAGTTAAACAAATGCTTTCGTCATAATCCTAGATAAGGCCATACCTATACATTTGCTTAGTAGCCTTGTAAAATTTCAAGTCAATTGGACAAGTGGTCTTTTGTGAATCGTGTCCACCGTCCCGAAAAAAATGGTTTCGAGAAAAACGAGTTTAAAGATTTACAAACATGGAACTTACAAATGATGTATATTGAGTCCGCCATTTTTAAAATCGCAATTTTGACACCAGATTCGTAATCAGCGACCCCGAAATCCCCCGAGTGTAAAATTTGAGATCATTTAAAGCACTATTTGACTTTTGGCCAGTTTTTTGGATTAGGTCCCATTGTGCGTCGCCCGTTGTATAGCCTTGAAACTTGAAAAGTATTCGTCATTGAGAAAAACGCTCTTGCACACACATTCCCCTTATTGTCTACATCAAAAATATTAAATAAAAAAAATCGATTTTTCGGACCATCTCGGGTAGAATACCCCCTTAACCCCCTTAGAAAATCACCCCAGTCTAAGGTGAAACAGGATATGCCGAGAGACTCGTGGCCAAGGGGGTGCTTGGTCTCTAATATCCGAACTCTGGATACCTGGCGTCCTCCAGTTTCAATTAGCCTTCCCATAGTATACGGGCTCGCTATGGGTGACTTACTTTCCCGAATTCTCGTGGGTCCATTCATGGAAATAAATAATATAAAAAATTATGAGCTCGATGCAGCTCCGACAGCATCATCCTCGTCAATTGTGACGATGGCCTCATCTCAAGTGTCTTTAGCGACACAAGAGATAGCAATTGCCTCTACTAGCGGAGCCATTGGGCACGCTAGCTGTGAATCAATTGCTTCAACGAGTGGAGCCATTGGGCACGCCAGTTTGAAACCAACAACCTCAACCGGTGGAGTCATTGGGCACACTGGTTCTACAGACGGATCGTCAGTCGCTGAAGATGAGTCTTCAGACGCAGAATCCGTCTGCAGCGCAGACTCGGTCAGTGTGTGTTCGGTCATTTCCGGAGCTACCACCATTGGCCGAGATTTGGGTAAGATGGAGCTTGACAAACCCAGGTTTGTCAAACTCTCCAACCGCCAGAGGCAAAAGCACTGGCAAAAGGCCTCTCCAGGGAAATGGCCCTGGAAAAAGCTTTAACAAAGCCCTCCAAAAAAACTGAGCTGAAGAGAGTTCGCTCAGAGGAGGAAACTCAGGAACGTCCGGAACAGAAGAGGACCAAGACGGCCAAGGGGCCCACTCGCCCCACCTTTAGCCAGGTGGTAAGCAGTGTAAAGCTTGGCCTTATCTCGACAGACATGGTCAACTGCCCTCTGACACCTGAGCAAATGGCACAGTTGCAGGAGGCGATCATTAACGTCGTAATTGAAAAAACGGGCGGTGAAGTCAAGCCGTCTTTCGAGGGGAGTTTCCCAAGAAGAGGCTGGCTGCTGTTAGTCTGCTCAAACCCTGACACAGCTGAATGGGTGAGGAGTAACGTCTCCTTCATTAAGAGCCAGAGTGCTCTTGATATTACTCTGGTGGAAGAGGGTAATTTCCCTCAAACTCACGTTATTCGTGGCTATTTCCCCCAGAGTGGTGCCTTAAGCAACGAGAAAGTGCTGGCTACTATCGCTGCACAAAACTCGGTTCCCGCTGACAAGTGGAAAGTGGTCCAGAGGCGGGTAAATTACAACACACTTCACTTGGTCATGGTAGTGGATACCGCTTCCATGACTAAGTTAATTAGTCTTAAGGGGAAAATCGCATATCGCTTTTCCAGACCAGGCTAATTTTTAAGGATAAAGATCCTTCAAAGAAGCAGCCACAAGCGCAGGGTTCGTCCTGTGACACTCAGACCACAGGGTCTGAAATTGCACTTCCTAATACTTCTGTGGTTACCGCGGACTGCAGTAACGCCGTGGCCATAGGGTCATCTGAAGGCGGAGCTGCTTTCGCAACGACTCCAGGTCCATCTGGCGGTGTTCCAAATCCGACCCCCGCATCTGCAGCATGCGCCAGGGAGCCTGTAGCAGAGCAAACTGCTGGGCGGAAAAAGAACACACCTGCCGAACCTGGAGTTAGAGCACGGGGCAAATCAGCACCCCCCAAGGCCAAAGACGGTAGGACAAAGGGTCCTAGACAGGCCAAGAAGACCGGGCTTGTCAAACGCTCCTTGGAGAAAAAATGAGCGCCATAAGGGCACTCCAAGCAAACTTGCACCATGCGAAAGGGGCATCCTCCACCCTGTGCAAGACTTACGCGGAGAGGCGTCTTACCCTTGCTATCATTCAGAAGCCTTGGGTAACCGATGGTAAAGTCAGAGGACTTACCACTAGCTCAAGTAAATTAGTATATGATAGGAGATGCGGGGCGCCTCGCGCTGCCCTTTTAATTGACAATCGTGTCACTTATCTCTCCATTACCAACTTTATTTCCAGAGATCTAGTGGCGATCTCGGTTGCGGTTCCCACCGCCAACGGATTCAAAGAAATCGTTCTTGCGCCCGCTTACTTTCCGGGGGATGTAGCAGTAGTGCCACCCCAGGAGGTTCAAGATCTCATTGAGTTCTGTCGCAAGACGAACCGGCAATTCGTCATCGGCTGTGATGCAAATGCTCACCACTCCATCTGGGGGAGTACCGATGTAAACCAAAGGGGTGAGTGTCTTCTTGAATTTCTTGTTATGAATAACATAGATATTGCAAATAGAGGATGCAAACCCACTTTTATCACTGCTAGTAGATAGGAGGTGCTGGACCTCACCTTCACGAGCAGGCTTTTATCCGACAGGATTGAAAACTGGCGTGTTCTAGACGAGGCCTCACTGTCGGATCATCTGCACATTAGATTTGACATTGTGGGCCTTCCACATATCCGCGCCTCTTCTTTGGTTCCTAAGAAAACCAACTGGTCTAAGTTTCAGGGGCTTGTGGCCTCAAAATCAGATCAGCTTGCGGCTTCTATCAGCTCAGTGTATGAACTGGAGAATGAGGCCACGCAGCTTACTGATGTGCTGATCTCTTCCTACCATGACAGCAACCCTGTCTCTTCCTTTCAGTCATCGCGAAAGGTGCCCTGGTGGAATGACAGGTTAGCTGCAATGCGTAGAGACGTTAGGAGATTGTTCAATAGAGCAAAACACACCGGGTATTGGGATGAATATAGGTTCACCCTAACAGCCTATAACAAGGAGTTGAGACGTTCCAAAAGGATTGCCTGGCGGAAACACTGTGAGAGCATTCAGACTCTACCAGAGGCGACTAGACTCCAAAAGCTACTTTCTAAAGACTCCTTCAACGGAGTGGGCCTTCTCAAAAAGGAGGATGGCTCCAACACCTCTAACCATGAGGAAACCTTAAGGTGCCTGCTCAGCGAGCACTTTCCAGGGTCAATCCTCCAGACCGCTTATCCATTGGATCCTGGGTGTAGTCATAGGACAATCCCAGACCGCTATTCCCGCAGTCTTTCAGGGAATATCTTCGACTGTGACAAGGTTAAATGGGCAGTGGCCTCTTTTCAACCCTATAAGTCACCCGGAGGAGACGGAATTTTTCCGGCACTTCTTCAGAAGGGCCTCGATCTGATCCTCAACAACCTGGTCTGCCTCTTTAGAGCCAGCTTCAATTGGGGATACATTCCAACCATCTGGAGGAAAGTCGTGGTGGTTTTTATCCCAACAGGGCAACAGACCCCTCGAGCTGCCTAAATCGTACAGACCTATCAGCTTAACCTCTTTTCTTTTGAAAGCAATGGAAAGGCTGCTAGACCTTCATATTATGTGCAAACTGGAGCTCTCCCTCCCTCTACATAGCTCCCAGTTCGCTTACTCAAAAGGTAAATCCACAGAGGTTGCTTTACACCACCTGGTCAGTAAAATCGAAAAGGCCTTCCTCGCTAAAGAAACTGCCTTATGCGCGTTCCTTGACATCGAAGGTGCTTTCGATAGCACTGGCTATGATTCCATCTCTAGAGCACTGGCTCTCAGAAACCTGGATCCTCACACGATTGAGTGGATAAATGCCATGTTTGCAGATCGTGACATTTCTTCTACCCTAGGTGTCTCCACCATTAGTGTTAAGGCTATTAAGGGGTGCCCTCAAGGTGGAGTCTTATCTCCGTTACTCTGGTCACTAGTTGTGGATGAACTCTTGATCAAACTATCTGAATCTGGTTCCGATGTCACCGGTTATGCAGATGATCTTGCCATCATTGTCTCTGGGAAGTTTGATTTGACCATTACAGAGGTCATGAGAACGGCACTGCGAGAAGTTCAACGATGGTGTACCAAGGAGGGTCTGTCAATTAACCCAAATAAGGCTGTCCTGGTACCTTTTTCCAAACGCTACAAAGTGGACCTAGGTCCTATCTGTATCCAGAATACCACAGTTGAGTACTCAGACTCAGTCAAATATTTGGGAGTAAATTTAGACAAGAGGCTGAAGTGGAATGCTCAACTTGACTACGTCATCAGCAAAGCCACAAGGGCCATATGGGCCTGCAAAAGGCTTCTGGGTAGGACATGGGGTCTTATACCACAAATGATGTACTGGATGTACAATACGATCGTTAAACCTGTTGTCACTTATGCTGCTATAGTTTGGTGGCCCAAGACTAAACAGGTTACGTCGATCCTCAAGTGCAGCAAGCTGCAACGGCTTACTTGCCTCTTCATTACCGGAGCTATGCGGACCTGCCCCACAGCTGCAATGGAAGCAATCATTGGATTGACCCCTTTGCATCTCTTCATATGGAAATCCGCCGCCATAAGTGCCTTGAGACTTCAGATCTCATCCAACTGGCCCCATACGGTCAAAGGACACATGGATATCCTTAAAAATATCCCAAGCATTTCCATCTGCCGCGTATCCGACCATATGGTTAGTCAGCTGCGGCTCCAAAGGAAATTCAAAGCAATTATCCCGGATCGCTCTGAGTGGGAGGAAATTATTCTTACTAGAGATCCAAACCATCTCCACTGGTTTACTGACGGGTCAAAGATGGAACATGGTACAGGGGCTGGTGTCGCAGGACCCAACTCCAAGGTCTCGATTGCAATGGGTAAGTGGCCCTCTGTTTTCCAGACTGAAATACATGCCATTGCGATCTGCGCTAGGCTCAACCTTGAGAAAGGTCTGAAAGGCGCCAACATTAAAATCTTTTCTGACAGCCAAGCTGCCATCAAGGCACTCTCAACGTGGAAGTTTTCTTCCAAAATAGTAGCAGGGTGTTTTGACGTACTCCAGAGCCTGACCATAAGAAACGAGCTCTCGCTCTGCTGGGTCCCCGGACACTGGGGTATCGAGGGAAACGAGGCTGCAGACGGCCTCGCGAGGGAGGGGTCTGAGACGTTGTTCCAGGGCCCAGAACCCTTCTGTGGCATCTCTTGGTCCACCTCCAAGTCCTTGATAGAAGAGTGGATTAAGAAAATAAACCTAGCCTATTGGGAGTCAGTCCCAGGTCTTAGACAGGCTAAAGATCTTATAAGACCCTTTGCCTTAAGGGGCACTATTACTCTAAACAGAGCGGACCTAAGGCGGCTGGTGGGCTATCTCACTGGCCATGTAGGACTGCGGTACCACCTCCACAACCTAGGACTGTCTCAAGAGACAGAATGCCGACTCTGCTTGGAAGGCGATGAAACTTCCACACATATTCTTAGTGAATGTCCTGCTCTGATCTGGCTTAGAAGAAGAACGTTTATCAGAGAGTTCTTGAGCCCTGCCCAAGTCCGGTCTTCATCAACTAAAGACCTTCTTGCCTTCATTCGGAAGGCCGATAGCCTGTTCCGCTAGTGGGGTACGTACACAATAGGCCTAACTTGGCCGCAGTGTTCACCATATGGGTTGCCCCCCTCATTCCTTATAATAATAATAATAATATATGGAGGTTTTTGAACGCACCGTGGTTAACTACGTGGTAAAGAAATTTTTTTCCATAAAATAGTGTCGGATAATTTGCCTCAATTATTTCCAATAATTATTTATTTAAAATAATCTCACAAATCCCACTTTGATTTGTTCATTATTAACATTAAAACAAATGTCTGTTTTTATTCTTCTTCTTCTTAACTATCGCTAACCATGCTCTCGAGCATGGTTAAAATTTAACTACACCATGGTTAACCACGGGAGTTTTTGAACGCCAAAAAGTTATGCTTGTGGTTATGTTGTAGTTAACCACGGAGTTTTTGAACGACAAAAGTTTACCATAGTTAACCATGGTTAACCAGAGTAAGGTTTTTGAACGCACTCCTGGTCTCAACAATTACAACGGTATATTGTCTGTGAGGAGGTTATAAACATCTTATTTCATTTTTTAGAATGAAAACAGAGTCATAAAATTTGCAATAAGATTCTATGAATGAGTTTTTGTTGTATCTTTACCTCAGAGCTGGACAACATCGGACAACGACTCTCTCCTACACGCGCTTGCGGCCGTGAGTTGCGATCGTCCTACTCGCTTTTTCGGCTCCCAAGTGCCAGGCTCTGTTTTACCTGTTCTTTACCTAAACTAGTGGGATGTTGTGCCTAGAGACTAGCCACTAATTACGCTTTTTCATGATATTCTTTCTGTTGAATAACACTTCAGACTGGATGACAATATACATATTAAGTGGAGATTGTGAAGATTCACGAAAACAATCCAACAACTACAACACATACAAATACAACTACATATAATATTGTTAAAAATTCGGCTTACCGCACCTTTTGTTAACCGACTTCAAAAAACGAGGTGGTTACTCAATTCGACGTGTAGGTATTTTGTAGTTCTGTTCACGCATAACTTTGTAACCCAATGACTTTTTTGCCTTTTTTTTTGGTTCATTTGAAGGGGGAGTTTCCCACGGTGGTCCCGTTAAATTTTTTCGAAATTCTGATAAAGGAGTTCGAAGTTAGGCATAAAAAACTGTTAAAATTAGTTTAACCTAAACATTTCATAGGCACCGAACAAATTACTTTATTGTTGTAAATCCGGCAGCAGGCCGATGGTGGAGCGGGTAGAGCGTCGGATCCTCGGTTCAGCGGCGTGTAGCGTTGAAGGTTCGAGCCTGGTCGGGCAGCATTTTAGCTTTTTCAAAAAAAAAAAGCTTATACAGAGGCTCTGTCCGTCTGTCCGTCTGAAGCCTACTTTCATCTCTGAAAGTACTGCAGCTACAGACTTGGGAAATATCTCAAAATGTAGCTCTTTGTCAAAAGACCAAAAACTGAGAAAATGGTCTGGAAATTTCAACCAGAAGTATATTTAATAATAAGTGTAATGTCATGTTGTAACGTGTAATAAGTGTAATGTCATGTTGTAACGTGGGGCCCACTAGAAGGTTATCATTCAACGATTTCCCATTTGACGATTTGCATGAGGCGTCGAAAACTACCCTTAACTTCGTCGTCGTGCTTGAGGGCTTTATTACTGCATGATGCGGGAGATAATACGTGTGATTAAGCGTGTGATTAGTAGATGTTGGCACTTCCACCATATGCCCAAATGTGATATACTCCTTTAATACCTTATTGTACTCCTTGAGTACTTCCTTCCTTTCGTTATTTTTTTCGGTGGAAAGATAGCGTTTTAATGCAATTAGCCTGGATTCCCCGAGTTCTGGACCATTTTTCTTGAAAGGTAAACGAACTACATAAGATCCATCGGGGTTGCGACGATGTGTGGTTTTGTAAATTTCTTCACATCGCTGATCATCTGTAGAGGTTTTCTGTGGTGGTGATACTTCTTCAATTTCCCAAAACTTCTTAAGCTGATCATCCAGAGAACAGGTGATATTATAGGACCTTACCTTCGGAGTTCTGTTCGTGGTCGAAGAAGCTTTTCCTGTTAAGATCCAACCAAATATGGTGTTCTGTGCTACAGGGGTACCGTGCGGAACCTTTCTTAGACCATCACATATGATAAGTGGATAAATGTCAGCCCAGATGATCATATCTACCCTTGCTGGTACATCGAAGTTTGGATCTGCGAGGTCTAAGTTTTCCAAGTGATCCCAGGAAAATTTGGTAAGTGGCACTGACGGAAGCAAATCTGTCAAGGTTTCTAAAACAAAAGCTGATGTCGGAACTCTAGAAGGGAACTTCGTTGAAAGAATCGTTAAATTGGCAGCTCGCGTTGCTCTGGTGATTTCCTTCTCTTCAACACCTGTGACTACGACCGGGGCGGGTTCGGTTTCTAAATGCAGTTGCGATACAATGGAAGAGGTAATAAATGTTACTTGGGAGCCAGGGTCAATTAATGCACGCCCCTTAACAACTCCATCAGGGCCCTCCATTTCTATTTCAGCTGTGGCCAGCATAACCGGGTGGTTCTCGTTAATAAAATGAGCAGCGACCCTGGTAAAGCCTTCTGAAGTTGCTTCACTTTCAGATCTATGTTCGAATTTAGCCTTGGCCCCTGCGTGCTAGAACTCGGTTCCTGTTTGTTTATTGTTGGAAGATGCAGTAATGTGTGGTGTTTTCCTCGGCATTTACCACATCTAGATTTGCTGAGACATTTTTTGACCGAGTGAAATTCTCCTAAGCAATTTATGCAGTAACCTTTGGATTTTGCGATTCGCAACCGTTCTGGGGGATTGCTGTTTAAAAAGCTTTTGCAAGACCGCACCGAATGTTTTTCCTGACATACTTTGCATGTTATTTGACCTACATAGAAACTTTGTATGTTGACATTACCCGTTTCTTGCTTTTTATGTGGAGGATTTTCTTTCGTTCGCACTTCACTCAGAGCTTCCAGTGTGCGGAATCTAGTTTCTAGAAAGCCTTTCAGCATTTCCCATGTTGGGTAATTACTTTGGTTTGAGATTTTCTCCTCCCATGCCTTATGCGTCTCTGGAGGGAGCTTTTGTGTCAGTAAATGAATCAAAAGGGGGCCCCATTCAGCAACAGATACTTCCAGGTTACCTAGCGACGCCAAACATTCGGTCGTAGTGTCGATCATTGCCTTAATTGCATTAGCTGATTCATTGTTTATTTTGGTCTGCGAAGTCAATGCCCGCAGTTGAGTTGATATGAGCACACGTTTGTTTTCATATCTGTCGGTTAATGCGCGCCACGCCGTTTTATAATTTTCATTGGTAATATTATACTGTCGGATAACCTTGGCCGCATTTCCCACTACGTTTGCTTTAAGGTAATGTAATTTTTGCACACTGGCTAGAGATTCGTTGGAATCGATGAGTGAATTAAACAAATCCCGGAAACTAACCCAGTCAGCATAATTGCCCGAGAATTTAGGGAGCGTTATGGTTGGCAATTGTACAGCGGGAGTCGTGGGATTTGTCTTTGTAGGATTCTGTTCACCACTTTCCTTATGATCTTTTTCAAAGGTGCTCAATTTGTCAACTAGCTCACCTTTGAAATCGAAAAAGAGTTCTTCGTACTGATCGTAATGATTTTCATTGAAATATGGTGCCTCATCGTCTTGATCAGTTTTTAGTGAGGTCAAGGATCGATCAGTAGCGGAGAACTTTCCCCACAGGTCATGCCAGCCATTGACACGACCGAGATAATAACCGTGTGTTCTCTTAATTAGCGCGGTTTTCCTCGTGTTCCTGACAAATTTGTTCATTTGCTCCATTAAAGATACTTGTAGTTGTAAAAGCGCATGAACTGAAGTTGCCTTATCGTAGTCAGGGTTTGCGTTAGAGCTTGTTCCTTCCATTTCTTTGTTTGTTTACACGACCGCAATAAATTTAGATTAAACTCAACTCAACGGATAATGACTTTTTTTTTATATTACTTCACAATTCAGGGATACACATTTGTGATTCAGGGACACACAGTACACTTAGTTATTTTCAATAGTAGTAAAAAAAGGAAAAGGGATAGGTACTTACAATTTGTTCAACGGTTGAAGTTAAACGTTGAAGCTCTTCTCCTCGGGATGTACTGGGCTGATAGTAAAGTTGTTCTTGATGATTGGTAAAGTTTTAAACTTGTTGAAAATCACACTTATTGTTAAAAGTCACAAACACTTCGCACTGATATTTACAAGAATCCGGCTCGAAGGACCATGAAATAATTACCGGGATTTTGTAATGAAATGCCTTTGGAATTTATTAGTATGTAGTAACAATAAGAACTTTATTACACCAAATTTAATCAAACTTTACAAAAAAGGGAAAGTTAAGAACTTTATTGAACAAATTTACTAAAACTTTATATAAAAAAAGGAAAGTTAATATTTATTGATAATAGACGCGGCGCGGCGCTAATCCAACCGGCGGTGATAATTTTGAGTTCCAGACTGGTTGATGTCTCTTCGATTTTTCTGAATGCATCGTACGCGCACCTCAATCCGCGATCGCGCAAAATTGCCGAATTGCCCTTTTTGTCATAATTAAAGGTAATTTAGGCGATCAGCAATTGTGCACGCGCAATTGATTTTTGCAATCGATTTGCAATTCGAAATGAGGGCGATCGATGCACTCTTAGTGGAAAATCCAAATTATGTTTCCGGTGTCAGGTAGCGAAACATTTCGGTTAATACGCTTCGAACGACACCTCAATGAAGTCAATATCATTTTTGGTTTGTGTTCTATAGATCATGTACAAAAATCACTTACGCCCTTTAAACATAGATACCGCTCGATCGAATTTTATGAACATCTTTTCAAACTGTACTTTCGGTAATACGCTACGATCGGCACCTCAAAGAAGTCGGTATCATGGTTGGTTCGTTCTAATCGTGCATGTACAAAAATCACTTACGTCGCTTAAACAAAAAAACGGCTGGACCGAATTTCATGAAAATCTTTTCAGATCATATTTCGGTTAATACGCTTCGAACGACACCTCAACGAAGTCGATATCAGTTTTGGTTCGCACGATATCGTGCAGGAAAAAATGACCACATTCGTACGCACATACACACACACACATACTTCCTCCCAATTTTTTGCTTAAAATGCTCCTGGGACCTTGAAAGATGAAAATACGTTGAAATTTTCGATTTCGATTTTCGGACCGATTACAATAACTTCCTATACTGGGAAGTTAATAATAATAATAAACTAGTTGGGATGTGGGTTCGACCCTTTCGGTCCACACGATCAACTTCCCAGTATGATGGATGTTGAATATTATGATTGGATATTTTAATAATAAATGAACAATAGGCAATATAGAATATATGCATAATACTGAGAATTTGTCACAATTGTTTATCAATATTTTCGCTAAAATGTCAAACTTAATGTGCGCACTTACAAGATTAGGATGACGAAAATGTATATAAAATTGATGTATGAATGTTTTTCGGCACCTCAATGAAGTCGATATAGTTTTTAGTACGCGCGGTATCGTGCAGGTACAAAAATCACTTAAGTCAGTTAAATCAAAAACCCGCTGGACCGAATATTATAAAAATATTTTCAGATTATATTGTCGCTAATACGCTTCGAACGGCACATCAAGTAAGTCAACATCTTTTGTGGTTCGGGCCATATCGTGCAGGTACAAAAATCACTTACGCCGCTTAAACAAAAAAACGGCTCGACCGAATTTTATGAAAATCTTTTCAGATCATATTTTGGTTAATACTCTTCGAACGGCACGTCAACTAAGCCGATATCTTTTATAGTTCGCGCGATATCGTGCAGGTACAAAAATCACTTAAGTCATTTAAACCAAAAAACCGTTGGACCGAATATTATAAAAATCTTTTCAGATAATATTGTCGCTAATACGCTTCGAACGGCACCTCTAGTAAGTCAATATCTTTCGTGGTTCGGGCGATATCGTGCAGGTACAAAAATCACTTACGTCGCTCAAACAAAAAAACGGCTGGACCGATTTTCATGAAAATCTTTTCAGATCATATTTCGGTTAATACGCTTCGAACAACACCTCAACGAAGCCGATATCAGTTTTGGTTCGCGCGATATCGTGCAGGAAAAAATGACCACATCCGTACGCACATACACACACACACACATACTTCCTCCCAATTTTTTGCTTAAAATGCTCCTGGGACCTTGAAAGATGAAAATACGTTGAAATTTTCGATTTCGATTTTCGGACCGATTACAATAACTTCCTATACTGGGAAGTTAACTAGTTGGGATGTGGGTTCGACCCTTTCGGTCCACACGATCAACTTCCCAGTATGATGGATGTTGAATATATGATTGGATATTTTAATAATAAATGAACAATAGGCAATATAGAATATATCTATAATACTGAGAATTTGTCACAATTGTTTATCAATATTTTCGCTAGAATGTCAAACTAAATGTGCGCACTTACAAGACTAGGATGACGAAAATGTATATAAAATTGATGTATTAATGTTTTTCGGCACCTCAATGAAGTCGATTTAGTTTTTAGTTCGCGCGGTATCGTGCAGGTACAAAAATCACTTAAGTCATTTAAACCAAAAACCGCTGGACCGAATATTATAAAAATCTTTTCAGATTATATTGTCGCTAATACGCTTCGAACGGCACCTCAAGTAAGTCAATATCTTTGGTGGTTCGGGCGATATCGTGCAGGAACAAAAATCACTTGCGCCGCTTAAACAAAAAAACGGCTTCACCGAATTTTATGAAAATCTTTTCAGATCATATTTCGGTTAATACGCTTCGAACGACACCTCAACTAAGTCGATATCTTTTATACTTCGCGCGATATCGTTCAGAAACAAAAATCACTTAAGTCATTTAAACCAAAAAACCGCTGGACCGAATATTATAAAAATATTTTCAGATTATATTGTCGCTAATACGCTTCGAACGGCACCTCAAGTAAGTCAATATCTTTCGTGGTTCGGGCGATATCATGCAGGTACAAAAATCACTTACGTCGCTTAAACAAAAAAACGGCTAGACCGAATTTCATGAAAATCTTTTCAGATCATATTTCGGTTAATACGCTTCGAACGACACCTCAACGAAGTCGATATCAGTTTTGGTTCGCGCGATATCGTGCAGGAAAAAATGACCACATCCGTACGCACATACACACACACACACACACACATACTTCCTCCCAATTTTTTGCTTAAAATGCTCCTGGGACCTTGAAAGATGAAAATACGTTGAAATTTTCGATTTCGATTTTCGGACCGATTACAATAACTTCCTATACTGGGAATTTAAAAATTACCACCAGCCAGCGTATGATGATAAAATTCCGGGTAGAAAAGCATTATCAACTACATTACTTGATAATGCTTATAAAAACTGTATTTCATCAGCTAAAGCTTGCAGGAGTACAGACTCTGTATTATTAATTGATGAATGAAAAAATTATGCTAGTAATGCCAAAACTATTGTTTCAATGTTACACAATGCTAATGGGGAACAAGCTTTTTTGCAAGCTTGGGATATGACTGGAGATTCTGAGACAGCTGAAAAATTAGTTGAAGTTATTGCGTAATCAGTGGCGGTTCGTAAGGTTCAGGATAAGGGAAGCAATGCGCAAGGCGAACGATAAAAGTAAAAGTATCGGAGGCTTTACATAAAAAAACTGAAAAATAACATATAGTGGAATTATATAAACAAAGCATAAGGAAATGTTTCCAGTCTCTAATTTTTTGAAGTAAAACTTCTTTAGGGACGTTTGCTTAAAAAATTTACAAGAGAGTAAATCAATTTCATTCGCGTAACGCTCTCACACATTAGTCCAGTGCAATTAGTAAATGAAAATGCATTTCATGATGTACGAAATTTTTTTTTTTTTTAATTTGTTTGAGTACATCTGACAATGTTAAAACCAAGTTTATGGGGTCGCAGTGTGTTGGGATAAGCCGCCATCTTGAAAAAGAGTAGAGGTCGTTTATACCAAATAACCAGTTTCACAAGAGAGTAAATCAATTTCATTCGCGTAACGCTCTCACACATTAGTCCAGTGCAATTAGTAAATGAAAATGCATTTCATGATGTACGAAAATTTTTTTTTTTTTTGAATTTGTTTGGGTACATCTGACAATGTTAAAACCAAGTTTGTGGGGTCGCAGTGTGTTGGGATAAGCCGCCATCTTGAAAAAGAGTAGAGGTCGTTTATACCAAATGACCAGTTTCCATGCAACGATAGCTGAAAATGATCACTGGCAAGGTGTTGGAGAATAAAATTATCTACAAAATGAGCCCTCAACCAGGTCTGTAAGTTGATTTGGCTCAAAGTTATGGCCGCTCAAAGTTCAACCTTGATCATGTGGTTGGGGTTGAATGCAGTTTTTGCGATTAACTTGTAAGATATTAATTTGTGTGGGTTAATGTCGATTACCAAACTTAAAGTGCTAGTAATTACCTTTAGGATAAGCCCCCTTTTTTTCTGTGTGAGGTATTAGGTCCAAAGGTACTGCGGCCATTTAGTTGGCCTATTGTACTACAACCCCTACACCTAATATTTGTAGGCCAGACCGCCTGAACAAGTTCAGCAGTCTGCCTAGTGGTTTGTCGCTTAGACTTGAGTGTTCGAGCAGGGACTTCTCGAACAAAGAGACCCTGCTCCTCGCTATGGCGGGGCACTCACAGAGAACATGGAGGGCAGACTCATCCTCTTCTTGGCAAAGCCTACATGTAGAGTCCTCCGCCCTTCCTATCTTCCATAAGTGGTAATTTAGGGCACAGTGTCCGGTAATTAAGCCAACAAGTGTCCTAACATCACTCCTACTGCGCCGTACTAATTACTTGGCCGTCTTAGGGGACGGCACTGGAAGGAACCGCTTAGAGTTGGCCAGTCCAGGAGCGGACCTCCAGCGTTCAAAATGTTTCATCAAAGTCCGATCGGCCAGGGCCCTTTGCAGCAAGCTGGACGGTGCCCCAATAGCCGGCTCTGGACCAATGAATTCTAAATCAGAGCCCTGTTTAGCCAGGGCATCCGCACTTTCATTGCCTTCGAAGCCCCGGTGACCCGGGACCCAGACAAGTGTAATTTGATTGAGAACGCCCAACTCATGAAGAGCACGTTGGCAGTCCCAAACTAATTTCGACTTGGCCCTACGGGACCTTATCGCTCTAATTGCCGCTTGGCTATCAGAGAAGATAAAAATCCGTTTATTTTGGTAGGACTTTCTTAAGTTCTGATGAGTGCATGCCAGAATAGCGTACACCTCTGCTTGAAAGACAGTTGCCAGAGTGCCTAGACTTATAGCCTTGCTGAATCTGGGACTTTCACTCCAGATTCCGGCGCCTACACCTGTCTCCGTTTTAGAGCCATCCGTGTACCATACTAGCCCGCCCGGCAAAACTTTAGGAAAAGTCCAGGTAAGCCTTTCCTGTATATGTACAGAAAGTTGCTTAAATTTTGAGATTTTATAGGGCATGCCATCCGATAGCATCTCCGCTTCCGGAATCTCTTCTATGATGTTGATTATTATAGAATGTCCTCGCCCAAGACCAGCGCCCAAGTAACCATTCGCTTTCAGCCGCAGCGGCGCGTTTATGGTGGACTTCTCTACCTCAAGGTGGAGGGGTACCAAATTGAGGAGAGTCTCCAGCGCTGCCGTTGGGGAAGTGTGGATGGCCCTAGTGATGGAGAGGCAAGCCATTCTTTGAATTTTGCTTAAAATGGTTATGGAACCCTTAAGCTTCGTTCTGTGCCACCAAACTAAAGCTCCATAAGTTACCATGGGTCTTATGATGGTGGTGTATATCCAATACATTATTTTCGGTTGCAAACCCCTGGTGGAACCACAAGCTCTGCGGCAAGCCCACAGCGTTCTACACATCAGAGTGTCCATGTGCTGTTTCCAGTTGAGCTTGGCATCTAGCGTCACTCCTAAATATTTGGCTTGTTGTGAAAAGCCTATAGTTCTGCCCGCGAATGTAGGTTCCCAAATTCCCGGTAGTGATCGTTTCCTGGTGAAAGGAACTAGGATCGTTTTGTCGGAATTGACTTTTAGACCTAGGCTCTCGCACCAGCTAGAGACCAGATCAAGTGCCTGCTGCAGGCGCCTTGACATGGCGTCTTCAGATTCACCTGTAATTACTATGACCACATCGTCAGCGTAACCTTGGGCGAAAATGTTTCGACCGTTAAGCAGCTCGAGGAGTTCATCTACAACAAGGCACCAGAGAAGTGGAGATAAAACTCCTCCCTGCGGGCAGCCTCTTGCTATAGTGCCCTCCAGAGACCCCTCAACATGAGAAACAATTAGTTTGCGAGCTCTCAGCATAGAGTCAATCCAGTTGCAGAAAGTGCTACTTAGACTGTGTCTATTTAGAGCCCTAGCTATAGTATCAAAGGATGTGTTGTCAAAGGCTCCCTCGATATCGAGGAAGGCCGTCAGCGCAACTCCTTTGTTTAGAGCTGCATGTTCAAGCCTGAGCACCAGATTGTGCAGTGCTGTCTCAGTAGACTTGCCCGACTGGTACGCATGCTGATAAGAGCGCAGTGGTTGGCTTTGAAGATAAGTTTCCCTTATCGCCCGGTCGACAATTTTCTCCATTGTCTTCAAGGCAAAAGACGAGAGACTTATCGGCCTGAAAGATTTAGCCAGGGTGTAATCCGAACGCCCTGGCTTAGGTATAAATGTTATGTTGACGTTCCTCCAGACGGATGGGATGTAACCATGTGCGAAGGAAGCCCTAAATAATTTGCATAATAAGGGAGTGACTAGGTCGCAGCCCTCTTGTAGCAGAATGGGATAGATTCCGTCTGCTCCAGGGGACTTGTATGGTTTGAACGATCTAATCGCCTCCCTAATAGCTTCATGGTTGAACAAGGTATTTGCTTCTGTCCAGGCGGCTTTGGACACTTTAGAAAGTTGGCCTATTCGCTGCCCAGCAGAAGTTGTGTTCTCTTTTGAATAAATGGTTGTGCCTGGGAAATGTGCCTGGAGCAATATTATCAAGGTTTCTTCCCTAGACTGTGTGAAAGAGCCATCGGTTCTCCTGATGGATCCAAGATCTACCGACAATCCCTTTGATAAAGCTTTATAGATTTTTGCTGAGTCTCGAATGTCTTCGACACTCTTGCAGAAATTCCTCCAGCTATTTCTTTTTGCTCATCTGATTGCCCTGTTATAGCTGGTTAGCGAGCTTTTATAACTCTCCCAGTTGCCGCTCTTCTTAGTTGCGTTGAACAGTTTCCTCGTACTTACTCTCTTAACTTGGAGAGCTCGTTATTCCACCATGGAGTTTTCCTATTACGCGTCCTCATCAGAACAGGGCAGTTATTGTTGTAAGCAGCAGTAACCGCCTCCGTAAAGAAGTCCGCGGATAGTTCTACATCCATCGTAGATTTGATTGAGTGCATGGAACCCTTCAATATGCTACTGAGTTCGGCCCGAAAGTCTGTCCAGTTCGTATATCTAGGATTCCTGTATGTACTCACATTTTCCAAAGACTCACCCACCATAAAGTAAATGTGTCTATGGTCTGAGCACGATGGCTCATCTGAGACCCGCCAGTCACTCACGTAAGTGGCAACTTGTTGAGTAGCTAGCGTGATGTCTCCTACCGTTGTCGAAGGTAGGATCCGTGCCGCGATTTAATATGTCCAGGTTAGTAGTTAAGAGGTAATCAAAAAGGTATTCACCCCTCTTGTTCACTCCATTGCTACCCCAGGCATCATGATGGGCGTTCGCATCACATCCTATGATGATCTGCAGACCGCTCCTGTTAGAGTGACCCACGATATCCTTAAGTTCTTTGGACGGTGGTGGATCTCTGGAGTCATAGGGGAGGTATGCCGAACATAAGGTAATCATGCTCTTGCTGCCCCCCCTGTTAATCTGTATCATCACCACTGCCAGGTCTCTCGACGATTTATCTGTGAGAGGAAAGCAGTTAGTGTTTTTATTGTAAACTACACAGGTCCGAGGGACGCCGTCCACATCACTGCATGCAATGCTGTAGCCGGTTGTCCGCAAGCCCTGTATAGCACCGTTGTTTACCCATGGCTCCTGTACAAGAGCCACGTCGATAGCTTGGGTGGCTAGCACCCTGCAAATGACTGCCGAGGCAGCCCTACTGTGTTGCAGGTTGCACTGTACCACCCGCATCCTGAGGCTGTTCCCGCTGCTGTGAGCCAGCAGGAGTCTCCTTTTTTGAGCCAATCTCCTTGACTCTAATTCGTCCGAAGCCGTAGAATAGGGACATGCCCTGCTCTTTAAGCTGCGTGAGCGCGCTCTCGTCAATGCTAAGGGCAAGAGTTTGACCGTTCTGTTCCACCTTCCTGCCCATCACTTGCCAAGAGGTCACCTCAATTGGCTGGTTCTGTACTTCCAGCCTGCAGAGCACCTGCTCCGGTTCCCTAACATCGTTAGGAACCCAGAACGTGATTCGCTTGTATTTGGGAAGGTCCTTTTCCTCAATTACTCTGAGGTTAGCCCCTTCCCACAACTGAAGCCTGGTGACAGCATTTGTCAACCATTGGCTGGTGGGTTCGTTGGCGCAGGTGTTCTTGATGAGACCCCCTGCCGCCCTTGCACCCAAAAACTGAGGCGGACAATCGCATCGCAGACGGAGGATGATTGCTCCTCTGTCAATTTGCCCTCGGGATAGTTGTCTAGGACCACTGCCATGGTGATCCCAGCTAGGTTATCCCGGTATGAGGGTCCTTGCGACTCCCCCCCTTTTTTTTCTTCTGGGGTCCCTGCCCAGCCGGAGAATCCTCAGACCGCTGCCGTTTTGGCAGTGCGTCAGTTGGGTCCGGCATAGGACATAGCCCCCTAGAAGTTGTAGGAGTTGGTGCTACCAATTTCTCAGGTCCAGAAACTTCTGGCAGTCCAGCGGTCGTCGTGGTCTGCTCCTTGGAGCCCCCCGTCCTGACCACTGTCCTGCCTTGGGTTTGTTGGGAAGGAAGTTCCGCATGTGGGACTCGGGTGTGCTCCGTGGAGCTCCCCAATTCTTCTGCAGCCTTCCTTGCCTTGGCCCTCTTCCTCTTGGCAGCACCGGATTTTTTCTGGCTAGGTTGCACGGTCATACCGACAACCTTGACCGTTATTTCTTCAACAACATTGTCACCAGTTGCCTGGGCCAGTGTTGTTGATTGAGAAGCCGAAGCTTCTGTGCTAGACGAGGTACCTCCAAGGAGTTCCCTCTCCAGCTCTGAGCTGATACTTATTGCATCAGACTCACAACCTCTTTCTTCGTCTGTTTTTTTTTAAATTTTTTGGTCCATAAGAGTCCCACGAGTACGGCAGGAAAGGGAAGGTCCATCCTAACAGAGCCTCCATATTAGGATAAGTCTATATACAACTGAGTGCGCCCGGTGCCCAGAGGAGATCGTTAGAGACAGTGCAGCACTACCCACTGCCACGCAGCCCTCGACACGATGACATTTACATCTTGGCTTGGTAGGCTTTTAAGGGTCTGCTCCCTACTACCGTCGTTAGTTGGTTATCCAGGGGCACCATGAGGAGGTGACGGTTCGGTTTTGCCCCCCAGAATAAGCCCTTAGTCATCGTTCTCGCTTGTGTAGTTTGCGAGTAATCCAACGCCAAATTTCGTACTGCACGTGCCTAAAATAACTGATAACGCAATTTTTTTTTTGTGAATATCGGGTGCTCTTATGATAACGTAGTAAACAGCAGAAATACGGGTATTAAAATATCTTTCAAATGGACTATTGACCGAAACTCTATGTCGTTTCATGTCCGCAACATAACGGGTGAAAAGTCAACAGCGAAGGTTGTGACACTTCTCGACGAATAACTCGCTTCCAGCCAGTTTCGCGTGTCAGATGAATTAGAATTTTATGTAACGCCCTGAATTATCTATATTTTGGGTTATTTAACTACTTTGGGAAATTATAATAATGGGAAGTAGTAGCTAAGAATCATAATTTTCGAGGTTCTAAAAGTAAAGTTTTTGATGAGACTGCCTCATATTCGGAAAATAACTAAATGTGAAATGTAAGGTAAAACTTTCTGACGAGACTATCTTTGGAATCCGGGACACATAACGTGTGCAAAGAAACTTCAGTGAAGGTCAAGTGAAAGCTGTTTAAAGGCCCAATTACAATGAGCGGATCTACGCGGATTAAAATGTCAAAAGAACGCATCAGAACGGATAGGAAACTGCACTGATTACAGTGAACGGATCAGTTCGCATTTAAACGTCAAATTTAATCTTGCAATTTTTATATCCACTCTTGGCCTTGATGTACAGTATTTCATAATCTTTCACTTCTGCGATTAACTGCTCGTCCGAAAACATTTTTAAAAACATAACAAATCAAAAAAAAATAAAACCTTAAACATTCACAGCTTTTGTTTACTAAAATTTTGACAGCTCAATCCGGCGATTTCTAAACAAACTAAAACGAATCCGGCACTGATGCGGTCAAATGCGTTTGAATCCGTTCATTGAAATCGGTTAAATAGAAAACGCATGCTTGGAAAACCACTTTGACAGTTCAATCCGATTCTGTTCCGCTCTAATCCGGTCATTGTAATTGGGCCTTAAGATAAGGTGGTGCAATCATTTTTAGGAGGGGGGCCTCGGTAGCCCAGGGAGTAAGGCGTCTGGCTACTATCCCAGAGGTCCCGGGTTCGAATCCCGGCCAGCCCCACGGTCCTTCGCCTTTTCAACTTTCCCACCTACATAACTTTCCTTCTTTCTTCTTCCCTCTTTACATTCCTGATTCCTTCTGTCATAGCCTTAGTTAGCCCTTCCCCGCTTCACCAAAGCACATGTCATCGGTTGGTTGATGAGATTCAACTCGTTTCAGGAGGCATAACACTCCAGCGAGTTGTTTCTCGATGCCCCGATGACAAAGTCGCCAGTAATGGTTGGGAGTAGGTGGACTGCAAAACTATCGCTGGTAGGTTGTGACAGTTCCTTTCTTCCCCGACTAGAGCTGCTGTTCGACATTGCACTCTATATGAAGAAAATAGATTGTCGACACAGTATAAAGGACGTTTCCTGTGACTCTAGTCTTTCAGATAAAAAAAAAAGAAAAAAAAAGAGGAACATTGCAAGAAAAGACAAAGAAAGTGGGAAATTACTGTAAAATGTCTCGACCGCCAGCATTCATGTGAGGTGCTACATTCGATACTGGGCCGAAGATGAAGGTATTCTCCCACAAAAGAAGTACTCACAGTATTGTTTATATTAAAGATTTATCGAAATAAAAAATATAGGTATGTATATTGAAACGGAGTGCTTTAGTTTTCGCGAAAATGATGATTCTTAGCTACCATTTCCCTAGATAATTCCGAGCGTAACATAAAATTCTAATTCATCCGACACGCGAAACCGGCTGGAAGCGAATTATTCCTCGAGAAGTGTCACAACCTTTGTGCTTGACTTTTTACCCGTTATGTTGCGGACATGAAACGACATAGAGTTTCGGTCAATAGCCCATTTGAAAGATATTTTAATACCCGTATTTCTGCTGTTTACTACGTTGTCATATGAACCGTTAAGGAGATATTCAAAAAAATGGCGTTATCAGTTATTTCAGGCACGTGCAGTACGAACTTTGGCGTTGGATTACTCGCAAACTATACAAGCGAGAACGATGAATAAGGGCTTATTCTAAAGGTAATTACTATCACTTTAAGTTTGGTAATCGGCATTAACCCACACAAATTAATATCTTACGAGTTAATCGCAAAAAACTGCATTCAACCCCAAAAACATGATCAAGGTTGAACTTTGAGCAGCCATAACTTTGAGCCAAATCAACTTACAGACCTCTTTGAGGGCTCATTTTGTAGATAATTTTATTCTCCAGCACCTTGCCACTGATCATTTTCAGCTATCATTGCATGGAAACTAGTTATTTAGTATAAACGACCTCTACCTCTTTTTCAAGATGGCGGCTTTTCCCAACACTCTGCGATCCCACAAATTTGGTTTTAACATTGTCAGATGTACCCAAATTCCAAAAAAAAATTCGTACATCATGAAATGCAATTTCGTGCCCTTTTTTCGACTAATTGCGCTGGACTAGATGAAAAATCTTCAGAACTTTCGTATAACGATGGGAAATGGGACAAGAGACGAAGAAACTCGGGGCTGTGTGTGCAACAGTTAAAATACACTCTGCCTTACTGCATAAATTTTCTGGCATGTTAGCTACGTTGTCGCCCAGACTTTGCTTTATCTCAAACTTTTTGCCCTATCATACTCTTCCGGAGTTTACCCAGATTCTTGGAAACTTGCTCATGTGCAGCCAATACCGAAAAAAGGTAACTCCAGCCTTCCCTCCAACTACCGCCCAATAGCAATCACTTCTATCCTCTCCAAAACCATGGAGACGATAATTAACAAAAAGCTTATGGGATATCTAGAATCCAACCAACTTATAAACGACAAACAATACGGTTTCCGACAAAAAAGATCCACTGGTGATCTTTTAGTTTGCCTTACCGAACACCTCAGCCGTAGTCTGCATGGATCCGGTGAGTCTAGTCTGGTTGCTCTAGATATCTCCAAGGCTTTTGATAGAGTATGGCACTCAGCCTTGTTAGCTAAACTCAAAGCTATTGGAATTGACTCGCTTCTCTATAAGTGGGTTGAGAGTTTCCTTTTCGGCCGTTCAATTAAGGTAGTTTTGGATGGCGTCAAATCTGAATCTCACCCCATCTCTGCGGGGGTCCCCCAGGGGTCAATTTTATCACCGGCCCTATTTCTTATCTTTATAAATGACTTACTTTCAATCCCCTCCAACCCACTTCTCAGCTTCGCTGACGACGGTACTCTACGTTACTCGTACAGCTTCGATACAAGACAGACACATGCCAGATCCTGTCTTGAAGATCGTGAACTAATGTTCAACTCTATTAATAACGACATTAAACTTATTATAGAGTGGGGAAAAAAGAATCGTGTCGAATTCAACCCCTCCAAAACCAAGTACTGTCTTATTTCAAAGAAAAAGATCAACACATCACCATCCTTGACAGTGGATGGCGTGGAAGTAAAGGCGGACCCATCCCTACACATCTTAGGCGTGACATTAGCCAAAGACTTGCGTTGGAATGATCACAATATTCCAAATCGCCAAACAAGCATCCCAGTGCTTGGGATTTCTTAAGAGGTGCAGGTTCCTCCTCCAGCCATCGGCCCGTGCTGTTATTTATAAATCCTACATTCGGCCTCTTCTCGAATACAACTCCCTCATTTGGGGCGGCGCTCCAATAACAACCTTAGCATGGTTAGATAAGGTCCAAAAAAAGGCCCTTAAGTTAATTAATGACGATACCGCTTGCTCCACCATCGACCCCCTAAGCCACCGTAGGAATGTAGCAGCACTGACAAAATCTTATCGCTACTATCATAGCGACTGTTCCTCCGAGCTAAACGCTCTCCTGCCTCCACGGCAATCTTATACCCGCAACACCAGATTAGCCCACTCGTCTCACTCCCTCCACCTGCAACTCCCCCTTTCACGCACTCAACAAGATATGAATTCGTTTGTAAATAGAACAACTCGACTGTGGAATAATCTCTCGCAGTCAATATTTCCGAGCTCCTACAACATCCAAGAGTTCAAACGCAGGGTTCATCACCACCTTCTTCAATACCCTCCCGTACCTTTATAATCCCTAACCTATTCCCCCACCCCTCCCCCGTACTAAGCTTACTGCTAGACATTGCACCATGACGTGACAAATGACATGACGGACTAGTAGTACAAAGGGTGACTCCTGAGCTTAGCACTACCACATAAAAAAAAAAAATTATAGGAATACAAATTCACCATTAAGTAGAGGTGAATTGTTTCAGATTTTTCTTGTGGTTTGGTCAGTGGCCAGGCTTATTCCGCGGACACTTTGCAGTTGACTGACATGTTGGAAGCGGCATATACGACAAGAATTTTCGGCGCAGCCTGAGCAAGTGGATCTGCTTTTTGGCGTGGCCAAACATGTGGCACTGTCGGGAAGTTACGGTATAAATACGTGAGACTTTCTTAAAATGCCAAACGATCAGTGGTGTATTTTAAGATTTAGCGCCCTGGGCCTATAAGATTTGCTGCCCCATAAATTAACGGAAAAAAGAAACTAGTTGGGATGTGGGTTCGACCCTTTCGGTCCACACGATCAACTTCCCAGTATGATGGATGTTGAATATATGATTGGATATTTTAATAATAAATGAACAATAGGCAACATAGAATATATCTATAATACCGAGAATTTGTCACAATTGTTTATCAATATTTTCGCTAAAATTTCAAACTAAATGTGCGCACTTACAAGATTAGGATGACGAAAATGTATATAAAATTGATGTATTAATGTTTTTCGGCACCTCAATGAAGTCGATATAGTTTTTAGTTCGCGCGGTGCCGTGCAGGTACAAAAATCACTTAAGTCATTTAAACCAAAAACCGCTGAACCGAATTTTATAAAAATCTTTTCAGATTATATTGTCGCTAATACGCTTCGAACGGCATCTCACGTAAGTCAATATCTTTCGTGGTTCGGGCGATATCGTACAGGTACAAAAATCACTTACGCCGCTTAAACAAAAAAACGGCTGGACCGAATTTTATGAAAATCTTTTCAGATCATATTTGGTTAATACTCTTCGAACGGCATGTCAACTAAGTCGATATCTTTTATAGTTCGGTTGATATCGTGCAGGTACAAAAATCACTTAAGTAATTTAAACCAAAAAACCGCTGGACCGAGTATTATAAAAATCTTTTCAGATTATATTGTCGCTAATACGCTTCGAGCGGCACCTCAAGTAAGTCAATATCTTTCGTGGTTCGGGCGATATCATGCACGTACACAAATCACTTACGTCGCTTAAACAAAAAAACGGCTGGACCGAATTTCATGAAAATCTTTTCAGATCATATTTCGGTTAACACGCTTCGAACGACACCTCAACGAAGTCGATATCAGTTTTGGTTCGCGCGATATCGTGCAGGAAAAAATTACCACATCCGTACGCACATACACACACACACATACTTCCTCCCAATTTTTTGCTTAAAATGCTCCTGGGTCCTTGAAAGATGAAAATACGTTGAAATTTTCGATTTCGATTTTCGGACCGATTACAATAACTTCTTATACTGGGAAGTTAAAAATGTGCAGTGCAGAAGAAAATACGTCATGCTATTTGTCTATATTGTAATGCTTCCTTCAAATAACTCTGCGTAATAAATAGATTAGAAACTTAGGCTTATTTTCCTTTCACGTGACGTCAGGAATTGTTTTGAAAGAACATATTCATCTTGCCAATCATCCACAAGATCAATTGGGTATAATTTTTGGAATAGTAAAGTCGATCCACACACATCCATGACGTCACGGCGGCTTCAGTGCAGTACGGGGAGCATCAGTGAAAAAAATATCGGTACGACATACACTCGCACCTGCTTTTATGCTATTACAGCAAGTTATTCATCACTAAATTCCATCACTAATGTCACAGAACATTGAGCACTGATACGGAAAAGTCAGATCTGTGTGAATGTCAGTGAAAAATTCGTCACTGAAGCCAATCATAAGTAAAGCATCGGTGGCTTACCGTCATAGATATGGGTGGATTGGCCTTTTTGCGGGTAACTCTAATTTCTGCCTCAGACTTTGTATCCAATTTCCATAAAGAACTTTTTATAATCAAAAGTATTCGCACTTTCAGAAATGCAGCCTGCGCTGTAGATCTGGACGCAGAGCATTCGGAAATTAAAGCCTGCAAAAATCTTGCGTTCGGAAATTCGTCCGTATGGCAGGGCTGTAATATTTTTGCTGCAAACAAGCAGACTCAGATTTCGAGCTGCTCGCCTTTTAATTTTCAGCAAGGTTATGTGAAAGGTAAGGTTAAATGAAAATATAAGTTAAAAATATTGGATTTTTACATATATTTTCAGAATAACTGAATCCACCATGGAAAATAATAACGACATTGAAACTTTATTGGGGTAAATATGTACGAGTATATACCTATATTGAAGTAATTTTTCAGTGAACTAAATATATACCAAAATATAACTACAGACAATATGAAGATGATCGGCACTGGACTGGGGAGAGGATAAAAAAACTAATAATACATCGACTGGATATGCAGAAAGAATTGGATGAAGGAAAAAGGAAGAAGTCGGTATTGTGGAGGCTTTGTGTTCGACAAATTCTAAACAATGATCCAAATTTTCCATTTACATCGGGGGAATGTATGAAAAAGTACTGCAATTTACTTACTACATACAAAAGGAACAAAAGTAAACATAAAACATCTGGTGAAGCAAGAACAACATGAACTTATTTCGAAATATTTGACAGAGTCCTTGGTAGTACGCATTCAATAGTAACCCCAGAAAACATTACCTTCTCAACATTAGATCACAACATTCAGGAATGTGAGGAACAGGAAATAATCGTAGAAAACTTTGAAACTGCCGAAATTGTAAGTGATAATGGTGAATTATTAAACCCAACTCTAACTCGTAAAAGAAAAGTTAATATCAGTGAAATTATGGAAAATTTTGAGAAGAACGAGGAAAAGCGGCATGAGGAGTTTATGTCAATTGAGAAAGAAAAACTTAATGTTGAGAAGGGCAAATTGAAACTATATTGTCAGAAGTAAAAGGGCTTCTACAGGAATGCATTAAACTCCGCTAGTAACATAAGATTGAAGCAAACTTTTTTTATTTATATCAGGTTTTTTATATTGAATTTTGTTTTAAGTTAAACTTTTCGTTATGTTTGTTTTTTTATTATGTAATATGTATATGAATATAGTATATAACTGTTGTCTTTATACGTTCAAAAGTTGACGAGCTATATTATCTCTTTTGATTTTGGCAGATGAGTGTGATATGTCATTGTCGCCTTGGTCGTTGTTCGAGGCATTTGATTCCTCCTCTTGGACAACCTCGTCCGTCCGCATTTGTGACACACTATGTTTCAAAATGAAATTGTGCAATATGATACATGCCATAACATAGTACTTCACTGTTTCTATCCTATTACAATTTAAATTTTCTAAACAGGGAAATTTTGATTTTAGCAAACCAAATGCTTGCAAACTCTACTTGAACTTAACGTAGTATTAAATTTTTTTTTCAGAAGAACTCAGATTCCCATAGTCTTTAAAAGGTGTCATTAAATATGTTTCCAGGCGATATGCAGAATCACCTAGTAAGTGACAATCGTTTGGAAGTTTAACTCGTCCTTTGGCTAGTGCTTTACCAATGGGACTATGTTCCCAAACTGAAGCATCATGGGCATGTCCGGGCGATCCAACAAAAACATCAATAAATTTCAAATTACTATCGCATATTCCCTGAAATTATTATAATATATTTAAAGTAAAAACTGCAAGCTGATGTTTTTGCGTACTTGTTCAAGTATTGAATGGAAACCTTTTCTATTATAGTAGCTGCTGGGATCTACTGTTGGTGTTTTAATACGGATATGAGTACCGTCGACAGCACCTGCAACATTTGGAAAGCGATTCTGACGTAAGCTAAAGCCATCAACTAAAATCTTACTAGCATAAAACCCGCGTGCCTTGCAACGCCTTGAAATAAAAGCTGTTTATTATGTGCAATGTTTTCCTTCAAAAAAAAAAAAAAACAAACAAACAAAACAGTCAGCAGTTATTATCCCTAAAAAGGGTTTGTTATAGTGAATTTATTTAATAAATATTGTAAACAAATTGCTGCGTATATCACCTCTGCTCAACAAATCTGCAAGTTTTGAAGCAGATATTGGCATGTATATGTCATCAAGGGGAGTGACATTTTAGACGTTCGTTAAGTTTGTTCGCATATTTACGTGGGTGCAAGATATTATGATACAATCACAAATGAATATTAAATAAAATATGTAAATTTCGAGTCATTTATTTCTACGTGATTATAGGGATGCACTGTCAAAATTTCAGCCCTTCAGCTTCAGAGGTTTGGGCTAACCCCATTTCACCCCCTTAGGGGATGAATTTCGAGTAATCGCCTCTTAGTGGATGTCCACGTCATTATAGGGATGCACTGTCGAAATTTATGCCCTATAGCTACAGTAGTTTGGTAACCCCATTTCACTCCGTTAGGGGATGAATTTCGAAAAATCGCTTCTTAGTGAATGTCCACGTCATTATAGAGATGCACTGTCAAAATTTCAGCCGTTTGACTCCCGCGGTTTGGGTTAACCTCATTTCACTCCGTTAGGGGATGAATTTCGAAAAATTGCTCTTTAGTGGATGTCCACGCCATTATAGGGATGTACTGTCAAAATTTCAGCCCTATAGTTCCAGCGGTTTTGGGTTGACCCCATTTCACCCCCTTAGGGGATGAATATCGAAAAATCGCTTCTTAGTGGATGTCCACGTCATTAAAGGGATGCACTGTCAAAATTTAAGCCCTATAGTTCCAGCGGTTTTGGGTTGACCCCATTTCACCTCCTAAGGGGATGAATTTCTAAAAATCGCTTCTTAGTGGATTTCCACGTCATTAAAGGGATGCACTGTCAAAATTTCAGCCCTATAATTCCAGCGGTTTTGGGTTGACCTCATATTACCCCCTTAGGGGATGAATTTCGAAAAATCGCTTCTTAGTGTATGTCCACGTCATTAAAGGGATGCACTGTCAAAATTTCAGCCCTATAGCAAAAGCGGTTTGGATAAACCCCATTTCACCCCCTTGGGGGATGAATTTCGAAAAATCGCTTTATAGTGAATGTCCAAATCATTATAGGGATGCACTGTCAAAATTTCAGCCATAGCTCCAGCGGTTTGGGTAAACCGCATTTCACCCCCTTAGGGGATGAATTTCGGAAAATCGCTTTAATAGGGGATGTACACGCCATTATAGGGATGCACTGTCAAAATTTCAGCCCTATAGCTTTAGCGGTTTGGAAAAGCCTCAATTAGTGGATGTCCACGTCATTAAAGGGATGCACTGTCAAAATTTCAGCCCTATAGCTCCAGCGGTTTGGGTAAACCGCATTTCACCCCCTTAGGGGATGAATTTCGGAAAATCGCTTTAATAGGGGATGTACACGCCATTATAGGAATGCACTGTCAAAATTTCAGCCATATAGCTTTAGCGGTTTGGAAAAACCTCAATTCACCCCTTTAGGGGATGAATTTCGAAAAATCGCTTTTTAGTGGATGTCCACGTCATTAAAGGGATGCACTGTCAAAATTTCAGCCCTATAGCTCCAGCGGTTTGAGAAAACCCCATTTCACCCCCTTAGGGGATGAATTTCGTAAAATCGCTTTAATAGGGGATGTACACGCCATTATAGGGATGCACTGTCAAAATTTCAGACATATAGCTTTAGCGGTTTGGAAAAACCTCAATTCACCCCCTTAGGGGATGAATTTCGAAAAATCGCTTTTTAGTGGATGTCCACGTCATTATAGGGATGCACTGTCAAAATTTCAGCCATATAGCTTTAGCGGTTTGGAAAAACCTCAATTCACCCCCTTAGGGGATGAATTTCGAAAAATCGCTTTTTAGTGGATGTCCACGTCATTATAGGGATGCACTGTCAAAATTTCAGCCTTATAGCTCCAGCGGTTTTGAGTTGACCCTATTTCAACCCCTTAGAGGATGAATTTCGAAAAATCGCTACGGATGCACTGTCAAAATTTCAGCCCTTTAGCTCTAGCGGTTTTGGTTGTGCGTTGTCTGTCAGTCAGTTACTTTTTATAGAAAAAAAAATAAAGAAAAAAAATCTCCCCTTATAACTTATTGAACCCCATTTCACCCCCTTCAACCCTTTTTTCTCCAAAAAAAAGTAGCCTATGTCCGTCTCCAAGGTCTAAACTATGTCTGTTGCAAATTTCATCAAAATCGGTCAAGCGGTTTAGGCGTGAAAGCGTAACATACAGACAGACAGACAGAGTTACTTTCGCATTTATAATATTAGTAAGGATGTTCGTCTTCATTTGGCCAGCGTACATTAATGTTGGCTCAACTTTGTTAACAATTTACAGGGTTCTTAATATTATTAAGTGGGCCGTTGATTTCGATACACCAAAACGATCAGATATTTCTCTGAAACAGTTTCGGTTACTCAAGAACCAAATTGTAACGTATAGTGACCATTCAATAGACGCACCTGGCCGACCAACAGTATTCGTGTGAAAGATGGGATGCAATTCATCCGCTAGTTTCTGTGAAATTTACAAAACTATCAATTAAATGGATCGTACTTGAGGTGACTTTTTCAAACGATTTGCAGACGTGAAATATTAGGACCTCCGCATACGAGTCAACTGATTTGTAATCCCAGTTACATACGTAATTCTTTTGTGACCTTGCCCGTGTACGGAAGTTAGAATCCACAGAAACGGGACCGATTTGAAACTCGCTTGCAACTGGTGCGACCACTCCTGCCGGTCTCAAACGATTTCAGTTGCGTCGTTGCACTTGTACGTAACAAAGTTTTGTAATCCGACTATTTTTTGATGTGGTTGACTAAAAATGATGTGGGCACAGAGCACTGATCCAAAATCAGTTGCGATCGTGTGTGCACAGAGGTTTCATTTCGATTGCAAACTGGTTGTGCGAGTGATTAATGTGAAACTGGTTTAAAACTGGGTTTGCAAATCGGTCGACTCGTGTGCGGGGGCCTTATATTATCAAAGGTTGTAAACACTAGATAATCATTACCTGAAAAACCTGTTTCTCCATACGGAAATGTTGGTAAAAAATATGTTCTGGCATTTTTTGTATAACACGTAAATATTGTATTACTTTGGGTATCCTGTGTGGTATGTTCATATAATTTCCATATGTCAGTGCAAACATACAATACCGTAATCTTCTTTTTCGTTCAAAATAATGTGTTACTTCTCCAGTTTCCGGTTTTTCTAATAAATATTGCTTCAGTTCTGTACTTAATATATCAAAACATAATTCCATATTTATTTTTGTTCTAACAATTAGTTTTCTCAATCACAAACTTCAAAACAAAGAAAAAACAAAGCGAACAGCCAAAAATGCACAGCGTTCGTAAATTCAGCTCTTATTTGCTCAGTTTGCGTATCTGCTCAGTTGTCTGCGCATTTAGATTGTAAAAAAGAAGATATACAGACCTGCTTGCAGCGCAGCCTGCATTTCCGAAAGCACCCTATTCCAAGTGGGAATTTAAAAACAATGAAGCGAAAATAGAACAGCAAGAAATAAAAGTTCATTTCGATTTAGATCTTTTCTGCAGCTTTATTATGTCCACTCGTATTTCCTTCTGTAGGCGCGAATCTTGCGTTTCTTGCCTGGCAAAAGTTTCTTACTTTTATTTTAATTGGGACTTAAGAATGCGAACTTGGCGGTTACTTCGTCTTATGAAGATTTTCGTCTCCCCAACTCGGCCAATTATTGGTGGCATATTGGGAAAAAAGTATTAGCCTTGATATGGGTCACGCCCTTGTAACAATATTTTTCCCTTACACACTGATCGTGTCGTCTCTCCTTCTTAATAATTCTCTTATAATCGCTTGCGTATTCTTTTGTGGGTATTCTTTTCTTACCAGCCTCTTCAAAAGTATCAAAAGATTACCTTACCATACCATTGGGACAGTTTAAAACACACTTATTACAAAAAGAAGTGATATGGATTAGTCAAGATGAATCGTTAATAGCATGAAATAATTAAACACGTGCATTTACGAACGAATTCAGTATGGCTCAGTCTATAGTGTTTCTAATAAAATTTGTTACATTTCGAAGGGCAGCAAAGATTCATGCTAGGTATACAACGAACGCGCCAGCCAACTTTTTCGCGGTTGATAATAATACTTTATTGAGTTTTAAATAAAAATTGGCAGTTGTATAATTTTGAATTCGTTCGTAAATGAACGTGTTTAATTATTTCATGCTATTCACGATTCATCTTGACTAATCCATATCACTTCTTTTTGTAATAAGTGTGTTTTAAACTGTCCCAATAAATAATTTCCGCGCCCACGAACTTCTAATTCACATTTTTAATGTTTTTTTGGTGGGATATCACTCTTTTTAAATTCTTTTATTTAACTTACACTGTTTGTCGTCAAATCTTGGAAGATAAATTTGACCCACTTTCCGGTTTCGGATAGAGCTGAAATTTTGCATACACGTTTAGTTTGGATGACAATGCAATCTGGCCATTTTGTAAAAATATCAAGATGGCGGTTCCAAAATGGCGCCCGATTTATTTAACTTACACTGTTTGTCGTCAAATCTTGGAAGTTAAATTTGACCCACTTCCCGGTTTCGGATAGAGCTGAAATTTTGCATACACGTTTAGTTTGGATGACAATGCAATCTGGTCATTTTGTAAAAATATCAAGATGGCGGTTCCAAAATGGCGCCCGATTTTTGAAATTGTGCTCCGCGGCCCTCTGACATGGGTATCAAATGAAAGGATATGACAGGTAGAACACAATAAGCTATGTGGCGTCATTCCAAATTCAAAATGGCGGCCAACACTTACACTGTTTGTCGTCAAATCTTGGAAGTTAAATTTGACCCACTTCCCGGTTTCGGATAGAGCTGAAATTTTGCATACACGTTTAGTTTGGATGACAATGCAATCTGGCCATTTTGTAAAAATATCAAGATAGCGGTTCCAAAATGGCGCCCGATTTTTGAAATTGTGCTCCGCGGCCCTCTGACATGGGTATCAAATGAAAGGATATGACAGGTAGAACACAATAAGCTATGTGGCGTCATTCCGAATTCAAAATGGCGGCCAACACTAAATTGCGGAAAGCTTATAATAGACTAAAAAGTAGAAAATATAACCGATCAACTTCCAATTTTGCACACACTCGTAGTTCGGGTGGTTAATGTGTATGAATGATGAGATGAATAGTTGAGTTAAGGGTGAGTTGATAATAAAGAAGCAATACACGTTACAAAAAATCACACACAAACACAGAGATGCTGCTGTCAACTAAATTCAACTACTCAAATACTGAACTCATGTCCGTATGCATAATTTCAACTAAACCCAGGTAGCAGAGCTGAGTCGAGTTCAGTCAACCTTAACCCAACTCGACTCCCGTTTACATGTAGTTAGACTTGGGTTCAACTTGAGTTCGACTCATCATGTATAAGTACTAAATGCAATCTGACCTTTTTGTAAAAAAATCAAGAAGACGGTTCCGAGATGGCGGCCGTTTTTGCAATTATGTTTCACCGAGCCCACGATATGGGTATCAAATGAATACAGTAAACTGTGTGACGTAATTTTAAATCTAATAGAATTGCCATCATAAAATGGCGGAATACATATAATAAACTAAAAAGTAGAAAATAAAATAAATGGTTAAAAATTTTTTTAAAAAAAATTCTTTTCATTAACTAAAAAAGCAATGAATGAAAGCAATGATGAAAAATGCGCCATTCTTTTAATTAACTTTTTCATTAAAATTGAAATTTCACGCTTTCTTTAAAATATTTTTTATTTTTTACTTTTCAGTACATTTTTTAGTTAATGAAAAGAATTTTTTTAAAAAATTTTTTTAACCATTTATTTTATTTGTTTTAATACATTCTAAAATAAAAAATAAATAATCTTCTGTATAAAGAAATATTATGTATTTAATTGTTCATTATATTTTTTTATTTATTTTATAAGTAGATAATAACAAAATAACAAAATGCAGGAATTCAAATTAATATTATTGCCTTTGTAAAAAAACATAAGCTCCTTTCGAGTTTCTCGGCCAAGATTTTTTCTGCACTATGGAGTCATTGAACCATAACCAGCTCTATTTTTGTTTCAACATGCTGATGTAATGACCTTGTTCGAGTGTTCCTGTAAGGAATATAGCACTAATCACTTTATAATTTGAACCTCCTATATGCAATTTTGCAGAAGTGACAGCTTTGATATCGCATTGCTCAATTTTAATAAACTTTTTATTTTTCAGTTCGAATAATTTCAGTTGTATAATGAGAACAGGTGCTACCGAAATCATTTCCGATTTACGAATCTTTTGAGTGTACGAACAATTTTTACATAGACCACTCAGGGTTTCTCATTTTCCAAATTCATGATAGAACGAAATGTACCTAAAAATAGAATGTTATTTATTGAAAACTTACAAATTATTGTTGTACCGGGATACTAATGTTTCTCCTCTTATTTTATCTGAATATAGCAGCTTCCACCTAAAAAATGCGAATGTATTCCTAAAAAAGACGAATGTAATAACTGCAAACTTAAAACTTCTTACTTTACCAGGATTTAAGTAAGATAACTCAAACGTCTTCACTTTAAAAACTCCTCAGGATACAACGAAATGTACCTAAAAATAGAATGTTATTTATTGAAAACTTACAAATTATTGTTGTACCGGGATACTAATGTTTCTCCTCTTATTTTATCTGGATATAGCAGCTTCCACCTAAAAAATGCGAATGTATTCCTAAAAAAGACGAATGTATTAACTGGAGACTTATAACTTCTTACTTTACCAGGATTTGAGTAAGATAACTCAAAAGTCTTCACTTTTATTAAATAAGATCTCTCAAATATCTTCACTTTTAAATCTTCTCACAATATAACTGAAATTACGTAATTTTTTCACTTAAAAATTGAATTTATTGAAAACTTATAAATTATTATTGTACCGGAATTCAAATGTTTCACTTATTTTTTTTTATAAAAAAATGAATATGATTATATAACATTATATAACAGCTTCCCCTAAAAATTTCGAATCTCAATACTCCTCACTCTCATAATCTTCTCAAGATATATCGTAGTATTTTCACCTAAAAATTAAATATTATTTATAGAAAATATAAAAATTATAATTTTACCAGGATACGGAAGTTTTCACGTAAATGTTGTCGCCTTACAGGTATTTATGGGTCCGATATGTACCCACAGACAGCTAAATATTTAAACTTCAACGAATATTTAATATTTTTAAAAATAAATTACAATTACAAAATCGGCAAAATCAGTAACAAGTATTTCAAATCGTGATTTGAAATTTTTCTGTACATTTGTACTATGAACTAAATTTCATATGTTTTTTAATATTTGTAGTACCTAGCGCTATCATACACCAAAGTTGCGACTAATTATTTATTTGAATACTTTTTGCTAATCATCGAATGCCATCTGGCATCAACAGTGCGAGTAAAAATTTGTCGAATAACTAGTAACGATATATTGAGTATACTATATTGCTTATTAAGTTCTACTTATCATTCCCTTTCATTTGATACCCTTGATATGTTAAGAAAATGGTAATCGGCCCTCTTCAGATGACCGCCGTGGATGTAACGGTATATTGAGTATACTATATCGCTTATTGTGTTCTACTTATCCTTCCCTTTCATTGGATACCCATGTCGAAGGGTATGTTAAGAAAATGGTAGTCCGCCCTCTTCAGAAGACCGCCGTGGATCTTACGGTATATTGAGTACACTATATCGCTTATTGTGTTCTACTTATGATACCCTTTCATTTGATACCCATGTCGATGGGCTATGTAAAGAAAATGGTTATCCTCCCTCTTAAGATTACCGCCGTGGATCTAAATATATTTTGAGAATACTACATCGCTTATTGTGTTCTACTTATCATTCCCTTTCATTTGATACCCATGTCGAGGGGGTTGTGAAGAAAATGGTAATCCGCACTCTTGAGATAACCGCCGTGGATCTAACGGTATATTGAGTATACTATGTTGCTTATTGTCTTCTACTTAAGATACCCTTTCACTTGATACCCATGTCGAGGGGTATGCGAAGAAAATGGTAATCCGCCCTCTTGAGATGACCGCCGTGGATCAAACAGTAAATTGAGTATATTATATCGCTTATAATATTCTAATTGTGATACCCTTTCAATTGACACCCAATTTGAGGGAGTGGTGAAGAAAAGGTAATCTGCCCTCTTGAGACGGTCGCCGTGGATTTTACGACATAGCTTATTGTATTCTACTTATCATACCCTTTCGCTTACCCATGTCGAGGGGGTTGTGAAGAAAATGGTAATCCGCCCTCTTGAGATGACCGCCGTGGATCTAACTAGATATTGAGTATACTATATTGCTTATTGTCTTCTACTTAAGATACCCTTTCAACTGATACCTATGTCGAGGTGGTGGTGAAGAAATGGTAGTCCGCCCTCTTGAGACGGCCGCCATGGATATAAAGACATAGCTTATTGTATTCTACTTATCATACCCTTTCATTTGATATCCATGTCGAGGGGGTTGTGAAGAAAATGGTAATGCGTCCTCTTGAGGTGGCCTCGGGGGATCTAACTATTTATTGAGTATACTATATTGCTTATTGTATTCTACTTATCATACCCTTTCATTTGATACCCATCTCGAGGGGGTTGTGAAGAAAATGGTAATCCGCCGCCCTCTTGAGGTGACCACCGTGGATCTAACCAGATATTGAGCATACTATATTGCTTATTGTCTTCTACTTAAGATACCCTTTCAATTGATACCTATGTCGAGGTGGTGGTGAAGAAATGGTAGTCCGCCCTCTTGAGACGGCCGCCATGGATATGAAGACATAGCTTATTGTATTCTACTTATCATACCCTTTCATTTGATACCCATGTCGAGGGGGTTGTGAAGAGAATGGTAATCCGCCCTCTTGAGACGCGTACACTTTTTGTTAATCATCGAAATGATAGGGAATGCTATTTGACATCAACAGTGCTGGATTTGACTAACTTGTAACGAATATGTCATATTTTTAGAAATAAATTACGATTACGAACTCGGCATTCGGTATTTCAAAATGTTACTGTACATTTGTACTGTGAACTTTATGTTTTTATAGTACCATAGTTGCGACTAACCACTTTAAATGATTACATTTTGTTAATCATCTAATGCCATCTGGCATCAACAGTTCGAGTAAACACTTTTCGACTAACTAGTAGCATCTCATTTATTGAGCAATTGAAATAACTTATAGCGCCATCTGATAGAATAATTTTGAGTACCCACTTTTTTAGACTGAAGGAGAAGAAAAAAGTTCGATTCGAAATTTAAAAAATGTAAAAATAAAGAAACCGCAGAATGATAGGAAAAAAAACTCATGGAATAATAAATTATTTATATTGTGGTTATCGGTTACAAATGAAAAATTACTTATATTGCTTATAAAAAGGTGATAAATCGCATAATTTCATAAAAAAAACACCTTGTTTTCTATGTTTAGGCGTAAATAAGGCATTAGCTGTTTGCCCTTACGAACTCGGCAAGCGGTATTATAAAATTAGTGAAAATAATGAAATAAAATAATAATGGAATTTTTTTTAAAAATGTGCTTTGTTTGTACTCATTATAAATACTTTCACCACTGACATATCAATGACTTTCAAGGTGGATTTATATATCCGACGTTTTTGTGTCGCGCCGCAATTTTCTACAATTTCGACCAATAGGAAACAATCTCTGTGACATCTTACCGTCACGGTGGAGAGCTGAGCGAACTTCAACTTTTTCTATGACAGGGTGATAGAAACAGCTGATTGTAAGTAAAAGTTGAGGTTAGGTGTAACTGGAATGCTTTTTTATTTGTATTTGTTTGGCTTTGCGTGGACGTAAAGGGAGGCTTTATTAAAAATTGCTTGTTTGTTAAGTTATTTCATTTTTATTCTCTTCACGTCAGTTGAGAAAAGTCACGATTGTTTTTGGCTGTGACAGAATTCGTTTATAATCAAAAACAATCCAACAAAATACATTTTTTGCAATATTTATAATTAGATTCAAAAGTGGTTGATTTATAACAAAGCAAATGTTATGATAAGGGATAATAGTAAAAGGCTGAAACTATCCCTACAAGGTTTGTAAAAAATGTTTTTTCAACTTTATGCTTCAAACTCAATTTAATCAGCTAAAATAAATTATTTTCAACTACGCCTAGAAAAAAGAATTTGAAATAAAATAAATGGTTAAAAAAATTTTTTAGAAAAAATTCTTTTCATTAACTAAAAAATGTACTGAAAAGTAAAAAATAAAAAATATTTTAAAGAAAGCGTGAAATTTCAATTTTAATGAAAAAGTTAATTAAAAGAATGGCGCATTTTTCATCAGAAATTGAAAATATAGCTGTAAATCGCGTGAAATTTACAATAACCCTCAATTTTTTGCTTTGTTAATTTCAAATTCTAACAAAATTTTTTGATGAAAAATGCGCCATTCTTTTAATTAACTTTTTCATTAAAATTGAAATTTCACGCTTTCTTTAAAATATTTTTTATTTTTTACTTTTCAGTACATTTTTTAGTTAATGAAAAGAATTTTTTTTAAAAAATTTTTTTAACCATTTATTTTATTTTCTACTTTTTAGTTTATTATATGTATTCCGCCATTTTATGATGGCAATTCTATTATATTTAAAATTACGTCACACAGTTTACTGTATTCATTTGATACCCATATCGTGGGCTCGGTGAAACATAATTGCAAAAACGGCCGCCATCTCGGAACCGTCTTCTTGATTTTTTTACAAAAAGGTCAGATTGCATTTAGTACTTATACATGATGAGTCGAACTCAAGTTGAACCCAAGTCTAACTACATGTAAACGGGAGTTGAGTTGGGTTAAGGTTGACTGAACTCGACTCAGCTCTGCTACCTGGGTTTAGTTGAAATTATGCATACGGACATGAGTTCAGTATTTGAGTAGTTGAATTTAGTTGACAGCAGCATCTCTGTGTTTGTTTGTGATTTTTTGTAACGTGTATTGCTTCTTTATTATCAACTCACCCTTAACTCAACTATTCATCTCATCATTCATACACATTAACCACCCGAACTACGAGTGTGTGCAAAATTGGAAGTTGATCGGTTATATTTTCTACTTTTTAGTCTATTATAAGCTTTCCGCAATTTAGTGTTGGCCGCCATTTTGAATTTGGAATGACGCCACATAGCTTATTGTGTTCTACCTGTCATATCCTTTCATTTGATACCCATGTCAGAGGGCCGCGGAGCACAATTTCAAAAATCGGGCGCCATTTTGGAACCGCTATCTTGATATTTTTACAAAATGGCCAGATTGCATTGTCATCCAAACTAAACGTGTATGCAAAATTTCAGCTCTATCCGAAACCGGGAAGTGGGTCAAATTTAACTTCCAAGATTTGACGACAAACAGTGTAAGTGTTGGCCGCCATTTTGAATTTGGAATGACGCCACATAGCTTATTGTGTTCTACCTGTCATATCCTTTCATTTGATACCCATGTCAGAGGGCCGCGGAGCACAATTTCAAAAATCGGGCGCCATTTTGGAACCGCCATCTTGATATTTTTACAAAATGGCCAGATTGCATTGTCATCCAAACTAAACGTGTATGCAAAATTTCAGCTCTATCCGAAACCGGGAAGTGGGTCAAATTTAACTTCCAAGATTTGACGACAAACAGTGTAAGTTAAATAAATCGGGCGCCATTTTGGAACCGCCATCTTGATATTTTTACAAAATGGCCAGATTGCATTGTCATCCAAACTAAACGTGTATGCAAAATTTCAGCTCTATCCGAAACCGGAAAGTGGGTCAAATTTAACTTCCAAGATTTGACGACAAACAGTGTAAGTTAAATAAAAGAATTTAAAAAGGTTGATTGTTTTTTGCATTTCTTTTTGCTCCCTTTAAAATTAATTGTCTCCCTAAAAGATTGTATGGGACGAAGAAATCAGGTAATTGGCTAGGTGGCCATAAAGGGTGCCAATACTCATACTCATGCCATACTCAAGTAGAATGGATCTCGTTCGCGTAGGTAAAGCGTCTCGCGTAGGTAAAGCTTCATGGGATGTGGTTGGCGGACTGCTTGCTAAAACAATACTTGGGTTTGGAATAGTCTATGCCGATGCGGATGCAATTATTAATGAACATGAATGTAGCGGGAGCGGAGCATGCATACAGCTGGTGACATAAATAATATAGAAGTGTATGTATTCAAATGCGAGCTGACGGAATATTCCGTGAATGGAAGGCATGCCACGCAAAGGTCGGACTACTTTTAACTTTTTCTGTAATGCCGTATGCGAAATAGCACACACAAGTATGCACAACAAACACATGCACCTTGCATGCACTCGTTACTTAGATGTGTTATGTGTGAAAGCCGGGACGGAAAAAAACCATGCAATTTTATGGACCTCTGAATGCAATGCATGTACGCTTGCCAATGTCACCAGCTTACTTCCATGAGGCGAATGTTTAGATTTTTGTGCCTGTGGCGGTAGTATCCATGCCTGTGGCGGATGCGTGCATACCCGTCTGGGATGCGCACTTATATGCTATACGTACTAGGTGCATCGCGTGTATGCTTTTAAGAAAATTAGCCAATAAAAATTATTTTTACTCGGTTACTTTTAGGTTTTAATGTAAATAGGAATTCATAAATATTGATATTTTCAAATAGTATTTGTATCAAGTCCGTCAGTAGATTCGTCACTATTCTTCCTGCATCTGTCGTTGGCCTGAATTTTCTCAAGTGTACTATAGATCCGACCGACTTTCCACTATATCTATTGCATATTACTAGCCGTTGGGCACAAAAGTTTTACTTCTATTGTGTGGTCTTAAGCACACTCATGTTTTTTTATGGAGGGGTACGAAAGAAGCGGAAAAAATAAAGGCTGTTCGTCATAATATTGGCTATCATCGGTTCTTTCTTATTTTGAAATATTATGTAGGTTCTTTCGTTCGTTCGTTCGTTCGGTTCGTTCATTTTTATGAACAAGAAAAATTTTTAAGCTTGAAAAAAGTGAAAAAAAAAAAAATATATTATATATATATATAATTTTGCTCAAAATCTAAAAAAGAAATATTGCTCGAAACCACAGATTACCAGATAAAGAAACCAAGAAAACATAGAGTATATGGTGGATACCGAAAATTTCATAATCTTCGACTTCTCGTATCCCACTGTGGGCACTGTATCAACGCAAACCTTTGCGTGAGTGTGAGTTCAATTTAATTGAATGTGTTGGAGTTTTCACGTTGATTTTCTGTGGCAAGAAGCTGACGGTATCACAGCTTCCCCATGTTGTGTAAAGCCTGAACTAAATTGAAGAGCAGTGCAGTCCAGCACTGTGCTGTATGTTGCAGTGGTTTATTAGAGAACGCGACTTAAAAGTTCAAAATAGTTGGTTAAAAAAATAAAAAACACAAAACTTTTTAAAAGCTTAAAAACAATCTTTATTATAACCGAACTGTGACCGAACGGATTAAAATTTATATTTTAACTAACTGACAAAACATTTAATAATTTCTTACCTGCTTAAAGTTCTAACAGAAATTTGCTGATGTTATCAAATTCATTTTCTCACGACTTAATAATTTAGATGCAACTTGTTTCAGTTAATGCAACTTGAGATTTTTCTGTTTTACTCAGAATGCGAAGGAGGCAAAATTCTCCGACGTAGAAGTATTTTAGACAACAAAAATGTTTATCGTGGGAAAATGAATTATAATTATGATTTCTTATTTCTTGTTATATTTATCTTCTATTTCTTGCCAAAAATTATCTTTGTTAGTATTAGTATCTACTGAATATCTAACTCCTCCCTCCTTTAATTCAGGATTCTCCTGAATCCTATTGTTAATATTTATTTTCTTTTTTCTTTTACAGCATATAAATGTTATTAATATTAATATAATTATAATCATGGTAGAACTTAAACTATAAGCTGCAGTTTTATAATATTTTAATTCTTTTATTTCTTCAATATTATTTTCTTTATTAAGTACAAATTTATCAAAGGTTAATTTTGCATTGCCAAAGGTAATATTTTCAATATTGATAACAAATTTTTCGGTAAAGATTCTTATTTTGTTACTGAAGTCTCTATTATTTATTCTGATCGTACAATTATTGAAATTTATGAAATAGTTTCCTTTTAGTGTCAAAACCCTTTCATCACAGGTACTTTTTAACTTCCCTGATTTAATATTATTAACAATTATAATGTTTTCGTCAATTAGGGAAATTTCTTCCTCTACTTGTTTTATGAATTGACATTTTTCGAGAATAACACAACTCTTGCTTTTACTCAATTATTTTAGAGACTTGCCTTCGGAATATGTAAGGACTTTATTATTATGTCTAATTATAAATTCGATTTCTGAATTTATTTGTAAATTTTGCGAATTTACAATTGGTAGGAGTAAATTTTTGCTAACCATTATGCTATGAATGGGAATTTTTATTGCAAAAGCTATGGATTCATCAAGTGTTTTGCGACTGCTAAACGAATATTGGAAAGCTTATTGAAATCGATATTGTACGTATTTATCTCTTCATCGGTTAAAATATTTGGTTGTAAGAGTCCTAATCTTGCTGAGGCTATATTATTCTGAATATGTTCGACTTGTCTTCCTATATAATCCAATTTAAACATTTGTTCAAGGAAAGCATTTTCGGATAAGATTTTCATTTCTGTACGATTTAAGTAGTCTAATTTATCTAGAATTTTAATTCTGTCTGCATTAATAATATTTTCAATTTGCAAAAAGGTATTATTCAAATTATTGTTAATCTTAACTTGTTGGTTAGAATAGTTAAAGGTTATGGTTATTTTGATCTACAACGGTGAGATGATTTTCAATAGCCAATTGATCTTCATCATCCATGGTGCCGAATAACCATTTAAGTACCTTACCTCCTATATTTATGAGCCCTCTCTTACTTCTATATGGGATAGGTGTTTTAATTCCACTTTTGATTCTCCTTATTTTATTGCTTATTAAATCCTTATGATCATCTAAATCTAATAGGGCTAGGGTTGACTCTAATTTGTTAACTAAGTTTAAAATTTCATGTGGGTAAATTCTGTACAGGATGATTTCAAATTGATCCGCTATTTCCACGATATTTACTTTTATTTCTGTATAACCTAAATCGGTCTCTATTCTTTCAATTGTCATTGCCTGTAGGGATATTGCTGGTCTGGTTATCAGTAATATCCATAGGAGTAGTGTCGCCACTATCGCCGGTCTGACCTGAAAATTTAAACGGTCTCTTTATATTGCTTTCATGGACATTTCTTAAATTATATCTTCTGAACTTGGGCTGTTCCTTATGCCTAAGTGACATATAGTTCTTTATAAATCCCGTATCTCTCTGCTCTTGGTAATTTTCCCTAGCTACATTTCTTTTACTTATAATTTTCTCTTTTGTTTTTAACAATCTTTCATATATAACGTTAAAATCTACTTCTCTATTCTGAACTGAAAGGGGTGTAGTTTTGATTACGGAATGGTAGGATTTATTATAGAGTTCTATCGCTTTAAGTATTTGTTCCCTGATTGGTAGTTTTTCTTCTAAATTTAATGCCCTTATTTTTTCCGTTATAGTACCATTGAGTCTTTCGACGTCGGCGTTGCCAGTATGATTATTTGGTTTGGTTGTGTGATACGCAATATTTTCCCTTTCGCAAAATTCCCTAATATTTTTTGATCCAAATTCGTTATCAAATATTAATTTTTTCATTTTTCCTCTAATTGATATTATTTGTCTTGTCTTTTCTAAAATTGTAATGTGAGTTCTATCCTCCAAATGTAGACTCACTGCATGCTTTGAGAATTTATCAATTATATTAATAAAATTATGCTTACTGTTTGTGTAGACGTCGATATGCACTATTTCATTAATGGTTTTTGGGGTTTCGGTAATCTCGAATTTTTTCTTTATTGGTTTCCTATCGTATTTAGCCCTGTACAAATATCGCAATTATTCAAAAGTTCGTATATTATGATTTTCAATTTAGGATTATATAGTTTCGTTTTGATTCCTTCGTATGTTGCGACTATTCCGCAATGTCCAGATTCTCTCTTATGGTAAATGGCAATTTGTTTTTCATCTCTTCTTCGTCTATTATATCCCTCGCAAAATGGCTACATTTAACAATTTTTACTATACTTCTGTTTGGGTATAACTCAATTAACCTTTTCTGTAATTTATTGTATTCGTGATCATTTTGTTGAGAGTACATATATGCCTATCTTTCCTTTATCTATGTACCTTCTAAAAATATCTCTTTCTTCTTCTAAATCGTTATTATCTACATATATCCTTCTATTTTTAAATATTTGCTCGTATTCTTTCTCTTTTCTTTCCACAAAAATAATTTGTAATTTAAACCTATTGACGACTGTATCAAGCAGTGGTATATGGTCATTAAGCTCTTCTCCTTGAGAGTGAAGAGTATGGGGATCTTCAGATCCCTGTGGGATAATGCTCAAGTTATCGGCATGGCCTTGGCTTCCTGAGCTATTGTTCAAACGTCTAATGCTAAGCACTTCTCTGTTTGTTGTATTTTCTTCTTCGTTGGTTTCAAGTGAATTAATTTCGTTTGTTTCTGAGTTGATTCTACTGAGAAAATCAGCGATTTTGTTCTCTTTACCTTTTATATACTCGATTTTGATATCATATTCCCCTAATTGGACTAACCACCTTTGTAGGCGGGGGTTAATGTCTTTTCCGGTATGTTTTGCTTGCAACCATTTGATTGGCTGATGATCTGTTTGCAGATCAAATTCCTTACCGAAAAGGTAGGGACGGAAATACTTGCAACCCCAAACTACTGCCAATAATTCTTTTTCAATCGTGGAGTAGTTTTTTTCGTGGTCATTAAGGGTCCTGGACGCAAAGCAGATGGGGTGCCCTTCTTGTGTAAGAACTGCTCCAACTGCTAAATTGCAAATTTAACAAATGTTCCTGTAAGGAGGTACTAAAGACGAGGATATCGTCCATATATACTAGACATATTTTGTTTATATGTTCCCGTAATACTGCATTCATCAACCTTTGAAAGGTTGACGGGGCGTTTTTCAGCCCAAACGGCATTCTTAGATACTCATAATGCCCAAAAGGCGTTGAGAATGCAGTTTTTCTGCTGTCAGATTTATTCATGAGAATCTGGTGAAAACCCTTCGCCAGATCCAAAGTTGAAAAATACTGTGCCGATCCTAATTTATTTAATAAATTTTCAATATTTGGGATAGGGAATTTGTCATCGACGGTAACTTCGTTTAATTTTCTATAGTCGATGACAATTCACCACTTCTTTTGGCCAGAATTGTCTGCCTTTTTTGGGACTATCCAAAGTGGGCTATTGTAAGGTGAATTACTTTCCGTTATAATGCCCTGTTCGAGCATTTCTTTTATTTGACGCTCTATTTCCTTTTCATGCACTTGGGGATATCGACATACTTTGGAATAAATAGGATTATCTGTAATAGTCCTAATTTCGTGTTTAATTTCGTGTGTCGATGAAAGCACATCGCCCTCTTTGAAGAATAAGTCTTCGTTACTCTTAAGTAACCCAATTAGTTTATCTTTTTCTTCCATATTTAAATGGTCAAGTTGTATTTTTTCTAAGAGTTTTCCTGTATATCCTTCTAACGAGTATATTTCATTAATATTGAAAGGGTAGTAATTTACCACGAACGGAATTTTATCATTATTTATTTCTACACATTTGGAATCTAAATCTATCTTTGCTTTAAATGGCACTAAGAAATTTTGCCCCATTATTGCATCGTAATTCCTAATTTTTAGCTCATGTACTTTCCACGTTATAGTTCCGGAGAATTTAAATTCTTTCGGCATTGGAGTAACGATCTTACTATAAAATGCATTTGGTCCATTAATACTAATATAATAAATTGGTTCTTTTATTTTTCCTCAAAAAACCCATCTAATACTATGGCTCCTGTATTCCGGGGAGCTTTTGAATTAAACACGTTTTAATTTTAGTACTTTCACTTATAACTTTATTATTAATAACAATTATCGTTTTATCACAAGTTTTAATTATCGGATTAAATTGAAACAATTTATTTGTATAATGTATAATGTATGTTTTATATATATATATATATATATATATATATATATGTATATATATATATATATATATATATATATATATATATGTGGCGAGCAAAAATGGATACATGATATGTGATTTGCTGTTAAAAAATCTGGAAATAATTTACTAAGCTCATAATAAAAAAAACAACAAGTAATATTTCATAATTATAGTATATTCAATACATAAAAAATATAGTTATAAAACCAAAAAATTTTTTTAACGGAAATAAATTAGGAAGAAAGTTAAAAAATACATGTATCCACTTTTGCACGTTTTCTTTTTTGGTTAAAATTCAATATTTTGTCCATAATCCTTTATTACGAATTACCTCCTTCATTCTTTTAGGCATACTTTCTACTAATTTTTCAATAATTTGGGAAGGAATACCCTCCCATTCCCTTTTTGTTCTAAGCCACAGTTCGTCTAAGCTTGTAGGAGGGTCTTCGTATGTAGACAGCTGCTTTTTCAAATATGCCCACAGATTTTCTATCGGGTTTAAATCAGGACTTTGTGCAGGCCATTTCATGGTAGAAAACTGTTGCCTTCCCAACCAATTTTTGACAATTTTGGCGGTGTGTTTGGGATCTCCGTCTTGCTGGAAAACTATTTCATCAACTGGATAGGCACAATCATCCACAAAGTCTGGCAAATTACTTCTTAATATATGAAGATAATCATCTTTATTCATAATGCCATTGATTCTCACCAACGGCCCAACATTCCACCATGTGAAACAGCTCCAGACCATCACATGTCCTCCACCATGTTTTCGTGTCTCTTTAACGTGCTGTTTTTGAAGTTTTTCCCCAGGACGGTGCCAGAAATACTCTTTGCCATCGGACTGATAACGGTTTATTTTTGTTTCATCTGACCAAATAACCCTTTTCCAGTCCTCAACCGTCCAGCTTTGATGTTCTTTGGCAAAAAGTAAACGGGCTTTCACATTTTTTTCAGACAGAGCAGGCTTTTTTTGTTTTATTGACGCCACAAAACCGATTCTTTGTAATGCCCTCCTAGCAGTCCATTCGCTTACATCTTTATTTATGGCACGTGCTGCTATTTTTGGTGTTGTGGTACGTTTTTCTTGCATTAGGCGTATCATTAATCGCGCGTCTCCATCTGATAATTTACGTGGGCGTCCGTTTTTCGCCTTCAATGGCTTTAGATTCCTCCTTTTTTTAATCAAAAGAACGGTTCTGTGACACACATTTTTTAATTTTGCAATTTCCCTTGCTGAATATCCTTTTTCACATAACACCACGATGTCATTTTCCTTCTCTATGGATATTTTCTTCATTTTTACCTTCGATTAAGTATTTCTATAAAAGTTTTAAATAAATCCAAACCAACTTCGCTTTTTGCGATCCAAACTCACTAACAAAGATCTAAAAATGATTTACTCTAACGAGAATTCAGCAATTCCGAGAAATCAGACAGTAATATACCAAATTTTAACCCAAAAAGAAAACGTGCAAAAGTGGATACATGCACTTTTTAACTTTCTTCCTAATTTATTTCCATAAAATTTTTTTTTGTTTTATAACTATATTTTTTATGTATTGAATATACTATAATTTTGAAATTTTATTTGTTGGTTTTTTTCATTATGAGCTTAGTAAATGATTTACAGATTTTTTAACAGCAAATCACATATCATGTATCCATTTTTGCTCGCCACTATATATATATATATATATATATATATATATATATATATATATATATATATATGTGTATATATATATATATATATATATATATATATATATATATATATATATATATATATATATATATATATATATTTTAGAGTCACTGATATTTTCGCTTTGTATGCACGCACGATGTCACAGGTTAGAGGGAGCCTTTTTGATAGATGTCTCGTAGATGCCGGAAATTGGGTCTACGATAAACAAGATGGGGGAAAACGGCAAGATCACTGAACTTCGAGTTCGGTGATCGATGGAGTGTTCCGACTGATCGTTTTGATCGTGCCGGAAGTTGTTGTGTGACATTGCGTAAAGTTTGGTAATTAAACTTTACGCGGTCACTACATACTCCCCCCCCCCAGCGTAGCGTTAACGGAATGTTACCGCTTTAGGTGGCTTAACTTCGTTGTCGCGGTCACAACCGAAGGCTGGTTTTAGCCTGTCGATGGATATTGACTTGGTTGTGCCGTTCAATTTGACAACGAAGTGTTTTCGTAATCGTTTGATTACTTCATATGGGCCCTCGTATGGAGGTTCGAAAGGTTTTCGAACTCTGTCGACTCGTATGAAAACGTAGTCGGCGTTCTCCAGGGCTTCTGGCACGTAGACATCCTTTTGGACGGGCTGCCGAGGATGTATTGCCTTAATGTTCTGCATGTGAGAACGAAGGCGAGAGAGGAATTCTGATTCTTCGATTGGATTCTCATCCGTTGGGATAGAAATCGAATTGGGAAGTCTCAGATTCTGACCGTATACGAGCTCGGCTGGTGAGCATTGTAAGTCGGTCTTAATTGCCGTGCGTATGCCTAACATGACAAAGGCCAAGTCTTCACTCCAATGAGTAGTGTTGTCCCTTGCCATTAAGGCTGATTTAAGTTGCCTGTGGAACCGTTCAACCATCCCGTTTGCTTGTGGATGGTAGGCGGTGGTCCGGATTCTATGAGTGCCGAGTAATTTGGCAACTTCATTGAATAGTTTCGATTCGAACTGCGTACCTTGATCGGTTGTGATCTCGAGTGGTACGCTGAATCGTGGGACAAATTCAGTGACGAATTTCTTTGCCACTGTTGAAGCTGAGATATCCCGAATTGGGTATGCTTCAGGCCATCGCGTGAATCTATCGACTATCGTTAAGATATAAGAGTATCCACAAGATGGGGGTAGGGGTCCCACTATATCCATATGGATATGGTCAAATCTATTATTTGGAAGTTTGAAAGCTTCCAATGGAGATTTGGTATGTCGTGAAACTTTGGACTTTTGGCAACCTAGGCATGATCGAGACCACTCATTGCAGTCTTTATTGATCGATGGCCAGAAGTATTTCTTGGTAACGGCTCGTCTTGTAGCACGAATACCAGGATGGGAGAGACTATGTTCGGAGTTGAACGCTAGTCTGCGTAAGGAAGTGGGTATGTAAGGCCTTGGAATGCCTATACTATTTTCACACCACACCTGATGGGCGGTAAATGGTATTGGTGTGAGGACTAGTTTTACCCGTGAGCCGTTGCTGGGGTGCTCTTGTAGAGACTTTAGCTCTGTGTCACCTTGTTGAGCCTGAGCCAGTGTAGGCAGGTCGAAGGTGACCGAGTCGACGTTGTCGGTTGCTAGTGAGCGCGACAAGTAGTCTGCGACAACGTTTTGTTTACCCGACACATGCCTGATGTCTGTGGTAAACTGAGAGATTAGACCCAAATGTCTGGTCTGTCGAGGGGATCGTTCGGTCTTTGTGTGAAGGGCGCGAACCAGTGGTTTGTGATCAGTATAGACCACGAAATTGCGTCCTTCAACGAAGTAACGGAAGTGTTGATCGCTGCATAGATTGCGAGAAGTTCGCGATCGAATGCAGAGTACTCCCGTTCTGTTGGTGACAGCTTTTTGGAATAAAAAGCTAGTGGTTGCCACCGATGACCGTTGAATTGTTCCAAAACGCCTCCGATTGCATAATCAGAGGCGTCAGTCGTAAGACTGTATTTTGCATCCTCGATTGGATGGTTCAGCAGAGTTGCTTCAGCCATCGAGGTTTTCACCTTGAGGAATGCCGCCTGACATTCTGCTGGCCAGTCAAAAACTTTATTGGCACGTGAGCGGTTGAGAAGGTCTCTCAAATGCTCGTTTATCGGCACCAACTGTTCAGCCAATTTTGGGATAAATCGGTGATAGAAATTCACCATTCCCAAAAACTTCTGGATCGATTTGACAGAAGTTGGAGGTGCGAGATCAACGATAGCCTGAACCCGATCGGGGGATGGAAGTATTCCATCCTTTGTGATGCGGTGGCTTAGAAACTTAATCTCTGTTGCACCAAAAACGCATTTCTCTAACTTGATGGTTAAACCGAAGCTATCGAGGCGTTTAAAGAGCTCTTCGAGGTGAACGATATGTTCATCCTCGGTTTTACTGGCGATAAGTATATCGTCCAAGTATACATAAACGAAGTCGAGATCTCTCGTAACTTCATTTATGAACCTTTGAAAGGTTTGTGCTGCATTCCGTAAGCCGAAAGGCATACGTGTAAACTCATATAGGCCGAATGGCGTAATGAGTGCAGTCTTGTGCACGTCTTCTGGGGCGATTGGTATGTGATGGTATGCACGTACCAAATCAACCTTTGAAAAAATTGTGCAGCCGTGAAGATTCACGGAGAAGTTCTGTATGTGAGGGATGGGATATCTATCCGGCACAGTGACAGCGTTAAGGCGACGGTAGTCGCCGCATGGCCTCCAGTCATGTGAGTCCCGTTTAGGAACCAGATGAAGCGGAGATGCTGCGGGGGACGACGAAGGTCGACAAATCCCCAATTGGACCATATGGTCGAACTCTAACTTTGCCACCTTCAGTTTCTCCGGATGGAGTCGCCGAGCGGTGACAAATGGTAATTGCCCTTTAGTTACAATGTGGTGTTGCACATTGTGTTTAACCGGAAGGTTAAAATTGGGCGGTTTTGTGAACGAAGCGTACTTCGTTAATAGCTCTTTGTATATGCCAATAACTCGGCATGGAAATGTTTCGGGGTTGTAGTCGACGGTAGCGCACACATTAATTCGAAACTTCGTGCGCTTGTCGACTAAATGCCGATATTCAAAATCGACGGACAATTTAAACTTCGTTAAGAAGTCCGCCCCGATAATGGCTTTAGTGGTGTCGGCTATGATAAAGTTGTAAACATATCGTCGGCGTAAGCCGCGTTCAAGTTCAAGCAACTTTGTGCCGAAAGTTCGGATCAGTGATCCGTTGGCCGCGTAGAGAAGGACGTTCGGGCTACCGTTATGGGCCGGGAACGCCTTGGCGGGAACAATTGAAACGTCAGAGCCCGAATCAATCAGAAAGTCCATCCGATTGTTGGTGTCTCTGACGAATAAACGATATGAGCGGCCGGTTATATGCTCGCTCATGTCGACCCCCTGCCCCTTCAGTTTTTTTTAGGGGCATTGGTTGGTTTCTTCGCCGATTTGGCTTGTCCACCACCAAAATTGCAGGGAGACTTGCATGTACGAGCTTCACTACCATAACGGTAGTGAAAATAGCACAAGCTACCCCTGGCTTGATTGGCCCCTTGTGGCCGATTGGCCAAGGGCTGTCGAGGGCCGCCCTGCCGATTGGCAGGTGTTCGGCTTCTCGGTTTTCGCGGGCTACGGTCGAGCTTGTCTAGCCGGGCCGTCAGCTTATTGATGGCGCTTTGCAGCGCCACCAATGTGGGCTCCGCGTTGGCTGGAGCTGCGCGGACGGCGGACGCGTATGAGGCGCCTCCGTGTGGAAGCACCTCCCATACTTTGTCCGCCGTTGCAGCCAGCCCGGCTAGTGTTTGGTCAGCGGAGGTGGCCAACGTGATCTGGATGGCCTGTGGAAGCCTCCGCTCCCACAGGTTCCGGATCAGATCATCGTTGACCGCCGACGACCCGCCCGCTAGTGCCTTGAAAGCCTGGAGAAACTCAGAAGGTTTTCTGTCTCCAGGCTCTTGCACTGACAGAAGCAGCTCGAGGCGGCGCTTCTCCGAAGTGCCGTACTTTTCGAGCAGATGTATTTTGATTTCCTCGTATGAGGAGGTAGAGGGGTCTACGGTGGTAAGCCGCATTGCCCTTACCGCCTCTTCCGGCAATGCAGCTATAACATTGTAGACTTTGATTCTATCTGATTTGCAGCCCGCCAGTTGAAACATAATGTCAGCCTGATAGAACCAGGAGGCGGGCTGCTGTACCCAGAATTTCGGGATGTCGTATTTTGACACTTTAACAGCGTCGACACCCGAAGTTCCGGGCTTTGGCTCCTCTATTTGTGACGTTTCCATGTGAACGTCTTGTCCACTGGATGAACCCTCGGTCCTTGACATAGTTTTTTAAACAATAGCTGGCAAGCAAAACCCAGAAAAAAAATTAAAAAAAATAAGCACGGGAGCAAGAAAATATATATATATATACTAGCATAAAACCCGCGTGCCTTGCAACGCCTTTAAATAAAAACTGTTTATTATGTGCACTGTTTTCCTTGAAAAGAAAACATACAAAAAAGTCAGTTGTTATTATCACTAAAAAAGGTTTATTATAGAGCATTTTTTTAATAAACATGGTAAACAAATTGCTGCGTATATCACCTCTGCTCAACAAATCTGCAAGTTTTGAAGCAGAGATTGGTGTGTATATGTCATCAAGAGAAGTGACAAAGGAATCCTAAATAAAGTAAATTTTGAGTCATTCATTTCCACGTGATTATAAGGATGCACTGTCAAAATTTCAGCCCTTCAGCCCCAGCGGTTTGGGTTAACTCCATTTCACCCCTTTAGGGGATGAATTTCGAAAAATCTATTTATAGTGGATGTCCACGTCATTATAGGGATGCACTGTCAAAATTTCAGCCCTATAGCTCCAGCGGTTTTGGGTTGACCCCATTTCACCCCCTTATGGAATGAATTTCTAAAAATCGCTTCTTAGTGGATGTCCACGCCATTATAGGGATGCACCGTCAAAATTTCAGCCCTATAGCTCCAGCGGTTTGGTAAACCCCATTTCACCCCCTTAGGGGATGAATTTCGAAAAATCGCCTCTTAGTGGTTGTCCACGTCATTATAGGGATGCACTGCCAAAATTTCAGCCCTATAGCTCAGGCGGTTTGGGTAAACCCCATTTCCCCCTTTGGGGAACGAATTTCGAAAAATCGCTTGTTAGTGGATGTTCACGTCATTATTGGGATTCACTGTCAAAATTTCAGCCCTATAGCTCCAGCGGTTTTGGGTTGACCCCATTTCACCCCCTTATGGGATGAATTTCTAAAAATCGCTTCTTAGTGGATGTCCACGCCATTATAGGGATGCACCGTCAAAATTTCAGCCCTATAGCTCCAGCGGTTTGGTAAACCCCATTTCACCCCCTTAGGGGATGAATTTCGAAAAATCGCCTCTTAGTGGATGTCCACGTCATTATAGGGATGCACTGCCAAAATTTCAGCCCTATAGCTCAGGCGGTTTGGGTAAACCCCATTTCCCCCTTTGGGGAACGAATTTCGAAAAATCGCTTGTTAGTGGATGTTCACGTCATTATTGGGATTCACTGTCAAAATTTCAGCCCTATAGCTCCAGCGGTTTTGGGTTGACCCCATTTCACCCCCTTATGGGATGAGTTTCGCAAAATCGCTTGTTAGTGGATGTCCACGTCATTATTGGGATTCACTATGAAAATTTCAGCCTTATAGCTCCAGCGGTTTGGGTAAACCCCATTTCACCCCCTTAGGGGATGAATTTCGAAAAATCGCCTTTCTGAGATTTGAAACAAATAATTTTAAACCAGAATTGTCTAATCTTTCAATTGGTGGCATTCATAATGTTCTACGATATACATTAGCCGAGATACCAGGCGTAGAGCGTAAAAAATGGTGACAAATCGTACTAATTAATTAATTAAAAAAAAAAACTAATCAAAATAGCGAAAAACGGAAACTTACTTCCACCTTCTGGGGTATCCATGCATCTACAAAAAAAATTTCAGATTTCTATCTCTTCTAGTTTGGCTACAATGCGTGACGGTACGCACAAGCAGACACACAGATACACAGACACACAGATACACAGACACACAGACACACACTTTCCTTTATTAATATATATATATATATATATATATATATATATATATATATATATATATATGGGTCATTCCACGTCGGATTTACAACTAAAATTTATATTCGTTCCAAATATTTTTTTTCTTACATTTTAAACAAAAAAACGAACACGTGTTTCGCCATTTCGCTGTTTTGCGATAAATTCTGGTGTTATGATTTTTCGAAATTTGAGCGTCCGAAAAATATGTCCATTTTCGAACGCTTTTAACTCGATTAAGACTTGTAGTAAGAAAAATGTTACCTGAAGGTAAAAGTTAGCATTTTTTCTCTATTTTTCAATTATGTATTTGAAAAAAAATTTCAAAGTTTGTTTATGTAAAAATTTTCCAAATTTAATTTACAATATTGTTTTTCTTAAATTTCGACATTTTTAATTTTTTTTTAATATTTTTTAAAATGATCCTTAATTCGTTATGAACACTGAAAAAAAAATTCAGAGTGGGCTTCAGCGTGGTTTGGAAGTTATGATTTTTTTAGCCTCGCGCTTCCCGAGCGCGGAGTGGTGTGACGGCGCGACGAATCACGCGCGCGGCTCTAAACGCGTCCGAACTAGTTGCGCCCGGCTTTCCACAAACAAGCAAGCCATTTTTTTCACAGATGGCTTTTTTCCGCTGTAAGGTAATAATGTAAAGAGGTGTTTGTAATTGTGACCTTCTGTTAATTATGTCAAACAGTTTCGAAGACCGTTGTTGCAATCCATTTAAAAAACCATCTCATTATCGGAAAAAAAACATTGCGAAGGGCTTCTTGTTTGTTGCTTGAAAAATGTAATCTTTTGAAGCAGAATGCACTTCTGTGCACACAGTGTAGAAAACGAATTACGGAAGAGTATATTAGTGATTCTAGTAGCAGTAAGTAAATTTATTATTATTTTACCGCAAACTGTTCTTAACGTATCGGAATATGTAGCAGAACTGCGACCGCCTCCAACTTGTTCTGCTGATACATTTTCGGACTCAGACTTTTCAAATGAAGATGATAAGGGTACTGAATGTTCCGAAGATGAATCCGACGTAAGTAAAAGAAAGTTTTTTGTGCTATTTTATATACAGTAATAAATTGCAATTCATTTCTTATATTTTCAAAGGACGACTTCGAGATTAGCTTGAAATTGGTGTCCGAATTGAAAAAAAAAATTTCATGGTACGAATTCTCGTGAGGAGAAAATGAAAATATTGACGCTTCTCCCCACAAAATGGAGCATAAATAAAACAGCAGAAACAATTAGTACGTCACGATACTTAGTGACAGAAGCCAGAAAACTCAAATCAGAAAAAGGAATTTTGTCTGATATTTCGAAGATCAGAGGTAGATTAAATTAATAATCATTCGCTGCGAAATCACATAAATTTTCAAGATAAACCTTTGTTTTTTATTTGTAGGGAAAGTTATACCACACGAGACAGTGGTGAAAGTCAAAGAGTTTTATAAATATGAGGACCTTAGTTCCATAATGCCAGGACAGAAAGATTCAAAGTCTGTGCAAGTAGATGGTAAAAAAGTGATTTTCCAAAAGCGGTTGATTATGGGGAACGTACGAGATATTTACAAAAAGTTTAAGACTGAAAATCCCGATGTCAAAATTGGATTATCAAAGTTCTCTTCTCTCCGACCCCCACATTGTGTACTGGCGGGTTCAGGTGGTACTCACAGGGTCTGCGTCTGCCCAATTCATGAAAACATGAAACTCATGTCTTTAGGTAAACCCCAAAACAGTTTTATTTAAGAAATGTTAAGGTTTATTGTAAATAAATGTTTGTTTCAGGCAGTATGACTGCGCTGATGAAGAAAGAACAATATCCAGTTAGTGACTATCAAGATGTTTTGTTACAACTGGTCTGCGAAAATCCCAACGAAAAATGTTTTTTGGGTCAGTGTATATCTTGTCCAAAAGACGAAGTCGTACAAAACAAAATTGTCGGTATTTTCGAAAAAAATGTCATTGGTGAAATTGTTCATAAAATTTGGGTAATGAAACCTACAGCCATTTTGGAAACAGCAACATCAACGGTGACAGATTTTGTAAAACAATATTGCTCCTTAGGAAGAGTATTTCTTTATCATGCTTTTATTGCTAAAGAACAAGCCGCTTTTTACAAGAACGTTAAAAAAAACCTGCAGAATACAGAATGTCTCGTTGTGTGCGACTTTGCAGAAAATTACGCTTTTGTAATCCAAAATGCAGTAGCAGGTTTTCACTGGAACAACAATCAAGCCACGTTATTCCCGATTGTGTTTTACCATAATGAAAATGGGGAAATTAAGCACAAAACATTGGTTATAATTTCTGATTGTAAAAAACATGATGCCATTGCTGTTTATGTTTTCTTGCAAGCTTTTAACGAGTTTCTCTCAGCTTTTTATCCGAAAATACGCAAATGTATATATTTTTCTGACGGTGCGCCTCAACAGTTCAAAAACATAAAACATTTTGCCAATCTCTATCACCACAATGAGGATTTCGGGCGCTCCACTATATGGCACTTTCAGGCTACAGCTCATGGAAAAGGACCGTGCGATGGCGCTGGGGGTGCCTTAAAAAGATTGGCACGCAGAGCAAGTTTGCAAATGAACTCGAATGAACAAATTTCTACCCCTCGTGAGCTGTACGAGTGGGCGAATCGCGATTCTTCATTGACGAATATATCCGTTTTATATAAAAATACAAACGATTATGACAATGCGAAAAATCTCCTCAATGACCGTTTTGAAAATTGCAAAGCTGTGCCTGGTACGCAAAAATTACATTGCGTCGAACCTGCAGGGGATTACAAATTAAAAGTTAGATTCTATTCTGTCGCGAAAAACTTCCAAGAAGTAGATTTTATGAAAAATCGCTAATTTTACCTCAAATAGAGGGCCATCTTTCGATCGGTAGATTATCAAAACACCTTCAATAACATTTCCAATGGGATTTTCTCTAGACTATGTGAAGTGAAGAAGAAGATAAAGCGGAAAAACGAAAACTTAAATGTTTAAAATAATAGTGAAGATTTACAAAAATTGATAGTTTTGTTGTTTTAAAGAAAAAAGAAAAAAGTGAAAAGATTTAAATTGATCAAAAGGAAGTTTTGATGTTTAAGAGTGAAAAGTGGAAAAAAGATAAGTGAAGTGGATTTAAAAAAAATTACGAAAAGGGCGAAAACGCAAGTTTTGTTCCTTTTTTGCATAATTTTCAGTACGTAATTAGTACATATACGGTTAAAAGTGAAAAGTGTAAAAAAGGAGCAGAAACAAGTGAAGCGGATTTATAAAAACCTATGAAAAGGGCGAAATCGCAAGTTTTTTTTTTGCATAATTTTCAGTACATAATTAGTACACATATACATATATATTTTCTTTTCGGTGCATATTCATATTTCTTAGTATTAGTTTCTGTTTTTCCCCTCCCTATCTATGAAGATGTAGAACACATTAATTCAAAAGAAGATTCGTGGTTCTGCGAAAGGGCCATTCTGGCTCCTTAAAATGAAGAAGTAGCCCTCTTTAACAAAATAATTTTAGACAAAATTCCTGGTGCTCTAACTACATATAGCTCAATAGACTCGGTCTGTGTACTGGACGATGCAGTACATTATCCTGTGGAGTTTTTAAATAGTATAACAGTCCCTGGTCTTCCTGCACATGAAATACATCTTAAAGTGAATGTACCCGTTCTTTTACTCCGTAATTTAAATCCACCAAAATTGTGCAATGGTACTAGATTGAGAATTGTCGCATTACACAAGAATTTAATTGAAGCTGCAATTTTAAGGGGTTGTGGGAAAGGCGAAAATGTGCTTATACCTAGGATACCTATAATTCCGAGTAATTATCCTTTTAAATTCAAAGGCTTACAATTCCCTGTTACCTTATGTTTCGCGATGGCGATTAATAATGGGGCCCATCCACAGGCCAACTGGTTGCCCAAACTGAGTTGTGTTGGCACTGAATCGCAGCGTGTATGGGGCAGTTGGCAAACTGATTTGAGAGTTGGGGTTGCAGTTGGGATAAATCAAAATCTTTTAATTTTATGGGGGCGGGGCCTAGAGTTTGGGCAACTAGTCGCGCTGTGTATGTTGCAGTTTGGCAAACTACTTGCATTAATTAAGCCTGAATTCGAAAATTATATATTTTTACAAGTTTATATTTTCATTGTATTGCATAATTTTTAATTTAAATTATGAAAGTTCACATAATATTAAATTATTTTCATAATTTATATGTTTAGGATTTAATTTATATTTTAAAAACATACAAATATTTATATTAATAATTAAAAAATTATTACTACCCATTTTTTATAATCATAAAACTTAATCGCAGGTTTTCTACAATTTTATTTAACGTTCAAATTGCCTATAAAATACTGAATTGACAGTTGAAGTATCAACTCAGTTGAAGCGTTTGTGGCAAAATACCAACTCTTTGCACAACTCAGTTTGGGCAACCAGTTGGCCTGTGGATGGGCCCCATAAGTCTCAGAGCCAAACATTAGGAAAAGCGAGAATTGATTTAAGTAAAATTGCTTTACTCATGGACAACTATACGTTGCATGCTCTCGAGTCAGCAACTCAAAAAACTTAATAATTTATGCCCCAAACAATAAAACGCAAAACATTGTCTATAGAGAGGCATTAAAATAAAAGTGTTGTTATAAGAGCAATTTTGAAACATTATTAAAAAATAATTTCGGTTAAGTCCGGTCCACGCCGTCTAATTTCAGTTTGATATGCTTGCCCAGTTGTCTATTGTACGTCTTTCGATAGGAGTCGCTTAACATCAAATTTAAAAAAAAGTATTTTAATAGGTATCTATTCAAAATAAATTTTTGAAGATTTGTTCTTTTACCTCTTTATACTTTTTTCCTACCGTGGACTGTGCACACATAGTCTTTTTTTATTTAAAGGCGTTGCAACGCACGCGGGTTTTTTGCTAGTTATTTAATAATTCCGAATAGTTTTCCCTGGGTCGAAAGTGTAACTTCAGCTCTCGTTTGACTTCTTCCCATCGTTGTGAGTCCACTCCTAAGCGTTGAATACATTTTTTGGCTTCACCTTGGATTTTCTCATTGATGACGATACTCATTGCATGGTCTCTTAATCCTGGAATATCATGTTGGCAAAGTTGGAAAGTTCGCTCCACTGAACTTATAAATTCCTGAACTGTATATTCATCTGAACCATTGAATTTGTTTAACTTGTTACATAATTCAAGAACTGTTCAGGAGTAAGCACAAATAGCTGCTGTTGACGTACTGGAGGGTGTTGCTGCTGGGCTGCGATCAATTGTTCAATTCTAACATTTTGAGCTAGAATTTGAGCTTCCTGCTGCTCAATTATATTCCTAATGTTGTCGTTCATTTGTCCTTCCATATTAGCACTTATTTGTCGATTTCGGTCGAATACTATTTAACATGAACCAGTTCATGCCTATAATTTATTATTATTTTACAAGAAATTGATTGTAACTTATTTTTCACTCAATTGGAACTAATTTATCATCAATTATTATAGTTTTTCAAAAACAAATCGCTTTCGTATATATTTATTTGATTTAAAATTCACTTTTATTTTTATCAAATTTTCACTTCAGACAGAAGAATAAAGAAAAAAAAAATTTTTCTGTTAAGGGTGTAAAGGTTTGTTTCTCCGCACTTCAAAATTTTATTGTTGTACTTTGTTTTCCACTTTTAGTCACCCAAATTTTCTAACAAACTATTTAAATAATTTGTTACGTAAATTCGAACACTGGATTGTCAATCTTTTGACGACAATCCTACCGACTGCGCCACTTAAAAGTTCAAAATAGTTGGTTAAAAAAATAAAAAACACAAAACTTTTTAAAAGCTTAAAAACAATCTTTATTATAACCGAACGGATTAAAATTTATATTTTAACTAACTGACAAAACCTTTAATAATTTCTTACCTGCTTAAAGTTCTAACAGAAATTTGCTGATGTTATCAAATTCATTTTCTCACGACTTAATAATTTAGATGCAACTTGTTTCAGTTAATGCAACTTGAGATTTTTCTGTTTTACTCAGAATGCAAAGGAGGCAAAATTCTCCGACGTAGAAGTATTTTAGACAACAAAAATGTTTGTCGTGGGAAAATGAATTATGATTATGATTTCTTATTTCTTGTTATATTTATCTTCTATTTCTTGCCAAAAATTATCTTTGTTAGTGTTAGTATCTACTGAATATCTAACTCGCGTGGTAAGACACATTGAATAAGCAGCATTTTGACATTGACTATTCCTACATAGTCTTTCGTATTTTTTTTTTTTGTAATCCCTGTGACTTTTGTTGTCTAGAAAGTCCTTTTTTCTCACTAATTCTATCAATTTTTAGTCCTCCATTTTGACAATACAATGGCAATGGCAGTTTCATATTTTTAGAAATTGGCATGAAGTGCAAAAGCAGTTTTTTAGAAATTAACCTAAGACAAGGCAGCGCAGTGCAGTGCAAGGCAGTGAAGTTAATGTGAGTTGCCACGTTCAGTTACAAGAAGTCTAAATTTAACTTCAGAGTGCTGCACTGCACTGCTTTTCAATGTAGTTCAGGCTTAAGGCCCGGCCACGATAAGAGCGGTGAGAAGCGCTTTAGTATTTGACACTCTGTCGCTCATCGCTCGCCGCTCGCATCGTGGTTACGGCTTTACTCTTTGTTTACAGCAGTATGATAAATTTCAATTGTACATTTTATATAAAAAAATCTGCACATTGCATCCTTAGTGCTTCCAGAGGAGAAAATTTTTCTTCTGAATGATCTTGATATATTAAAATTAATTTTTATTGAGTTGCCTAATTGGTCAAAGGAAGCAGTGCTTCTTTCGCTTCCAAAGAGGAACCGCCACTGTGCAGAATCAGTAGATACGGCAAAAGAACTATAATCAACTAACGTTTATACTGTGGTGTCTAGCACGTCATTTTATATGGCATAGCAACTGCAGTAGCCTCACAGGAAATTTATTTGCTAATTGTTTTGAACAAACAATTAACAGATAAAGTAGCATCTATTTTAAAAGAATTTACACAACCACACTTTGAAAAATTTATAATTGAGAAAGGTGGGAGCTGGAATAAGCTGCTAGATGGTATTCATATCGAGGGTCTTACCAATGTTTAATAAAAAATTTGTCATTTATAAAATCTGTAACAGCTGAATCAACAGTTTAAAAAAATAAGCAAAATGTTGCCACTTTAATTTTTGATGATGAATTTATAGAAGATGTTAAAAATAACATGCAACTTTTTAACCCCATATGTGAACTTATACATACTTGTCGTTGTCAATCATCTGAATGTTCAGCTGAAGATGCTGTGAATCTTTGGCTAGATTTAAAACTTCCGGTTAGATTTAAACATAATTTTGGTGCTAGCTTACAATTGCGAATAGACATGGCATTAAACAAATATGCTTTGACGGCTTTTTATGCTTTTGTATTAAAAACTTCAAAAGAGTAGAGAACTTTATCGGACGCATTTGGCTTCTAATTGCCGAACACCTGAATAAAAGAGTATAACTTCAATTAGAACAATTCAATTTTATTTAATAATTTCAATAAATTCATAATGAAAAAAGTTGAATTCAAAATTTTCAATAATTCTGCAAATTAAAAATGATTATATAATATAATTGTTAGGATTAGTTAATTAATTCCGTTAGTTAATTTAAATTCAACGACAAAGTAAATTCAATGAAAGAAAATATATATAGATATATATAAAATGTTATAAGTTCAAATTTACGCAAAATGAACATTCACCCAAAATTTATTACACAACCTCAACAACGTTGTAAACTATAATTTAAATTCATCAATGTTCACCTGATTCACCACCTCATCAACGTTGTAAGCTATAGTTATTAATTGAATTGCATCGAAACCTCTACCACGTTGATCACTAAATCCGACAAAACCAAAAAAAAAACTTTGAAATAAATGACGAGAAAAATTGTTGGGAATTACTTCACCAAATCACCAAATAAAGCGAGAGAAAATATACATGTATGGATAAAAATATTGAAATATATATGTATGTAATATCAATGCTCTGGATAAGGTACTCACATGATTTCGAAAGTTGGCCTTGAACTTGGTATTATATGGAAAGAAAAACGGAACAAGGATTGATGTGTTGATGGTCGATACCCAACAACAAAAGAAAGTTTAGTAATTTGTTGATGGTCTATACCCAACAACAAAGGAAAGTTAATAGTTTGTTTATGGTCAAGTCCCAAAAACAAACGAAATATTAGTAGATTTTGTTGATGGTCGATACCCAACAACAGAAGGAAAGGTTAATAATTGTTGATGGTCTATGCCCAACAACAAAAGGAATATTAGTAATTCTGTTGATGGTCGATACCCAACAACAAAAGGAATTTAGAAAAAGAAGAAAGAAAAAATAATTAAAATATCCAAGTTCAATCCAACTTACCTCGATGATGATCTGGTACCAAGAGAGCGATCGCTTCGTGCGCAACAATTTTTATCAGTTTGCTTGAATTCAAGTGGGGATACAAAGGAAAGCCGTAACGTAAAGTGATCTTGCTTCGATGATAGAAGTATGGATGCAATTTTATACGTAAGCATGTGTGAGGTGATAGGTGTTACCAGAGTAAAATTTGAATATCGTAAATTTTAAGTGAATGTTCGATTAATAAACTTAAATTTAGATTAGTAAATATCAATAATGCTGTAATGTGTTGCTGGTTAATTTCCAAGCACGCCAGATATGATAATTATTTATGTTGATGAGTGTCCACTGTACCCGAATGACTACGCTTCCTTTCATACGTGATTCCAAGCCATATGTAGTTTGACCCCTTCTTTGTGAATTAATGTTGTCCATCTGAAATGAAAAGGGCGTTAAATATCCTAACGATCATTTGGTGATTGGACCTTGAGCGGACAAAATTAAAAGGATAACCAAAGGAAATTCCTCGCTGTGAAAGTATTTGAACATTTTATCTGCATCCTACTTACAACAATTAAATTGAATAATATTCACAAGGACAAAATAAATAATTTTTTATTTAAGGAACTTAATTGCACTGGAAATGAAGAATGGGATAGTTTTCGAAACAAAATTTCATTTTTTAAAATTCTATACGCCAAAGGTATAAAAAAACCTTTAGTATTTTGGAATATGGCTGCAATAAAACACCCAACTTTTTCTAAATTGGCAATAAAACTTTTACAAATTCCAGCGTCATCTGCACAGATAGAAAGGGTTTTCTCAAGCTGGTCATATGTTCACTCGCCAATCCGAAATCGTTTAACCTTCGAGCGATCGAAAAAACTACTGCACCTTTATAATTCGCTCAGGATTCAAGATGGTTAATGAAAATAATGATGATGATGACGAATAAATATTAATAATTAATCTCACCGACAATTTGTTTGATATATGAATCGTATGTATGTATGTAGGATATATGTATATTATGTATATTGAAAAAATAAATTTTAATTCTAATTAATAATAAAAACTTTACAATAAAAGTTTATTTTTTATAATTACCCCGATTTTTTGAAATTTTATTGAAAAATTAATTTGGAAAAGCTTAGCCAATGAGTTTATAATGTCGACATTGTCTACGTGTATACTATGAAGTAGACATAAAAGTCGACGCGTAGACAATGACGCTCAGAGCTTAGTGATGCCAAACTGGATGACATCGTGACCGTTGGAGAGAACATAGCTCCCCTATGGATTGTCTCCAATGCTCGCTCGCGATCTACGAAGGTAATGTATAAGGATGACCACTTTCTATAGTTGTTCGACTAATAATTTTAACGTGGTTAAGTTATCTATAATTCCCCGACCTTTCCTAAATCCTACTTATTGTTCTCTTATCTGACAGGCTATTTTATCTTCAATTCTACAAAGGATTATGGAGGCCAATATTTTTGCGGCCATATTTCATATGGTAATGCTTTTCCAAAATCCGCATTCTTTTAGATCTGTTTTTTTGGAAACTTAATAATAATTGCATCCTTCCATTTATTTGGAAATCTTTTTTCGTTCCATATTAGCTCTAAAGTAGGATGTAATATGTATGATATTATTTCAATGACGGCTTTGGGCACTTCTTCTTTTTCAGCTCCGTTTCCGTTAACGATAACCTGGTCCGTTGTGGTGTTTCTTCCGTCCATATTGAGTGCCATTCACTGATCTCTCTCTGTTGGTTTCGCTCCATGTATAATATGGACGCCATCTTGGTATCTGATCTTCCGTAGTTGTAAGTAAATGTCTTTCGGAGTCCAAAAACGGCTGTCTTCCTCTATTTGATAGTTTCCTGATAATGTCGTATAGCTGATGTATAATGCTATTGTTGGGTACTACTTGTGCTTCATAGAATTACCTTTTATCTCTTCTTCCAGGAAGTTTGACTTCTTTGGCTTTGTGTCGATATAATGATTTCGCGTTTTCTAAGTCATCTACTCGGGTACTGAGTAGTTTTACCCTTACAATTCTTCCTTGGATCTTTATGTATGTTTCGTCTGAGATCCGTCCATCTATCCAATGGCGCTACAGCCCAAATCGAGCCTTAGCCTCTTCTAGGGCATTTTTACAAGTTTGACGGTTCCAGCAGCAGTTCTACAGCTCCAAATGTTGAGCATTGTCTCTGCGTCAACCGTCACAGAGTTCATTACATTCATCTCCTCCTGGGTCTACCAACTTTTCTTCTTTCCAGAAATTTCTGCCACCATAAGTCGTTTTGGAATACGGTTATCGTCCATCCTGATTACGTGACCGGTTCAAACCTGGTGGTCTCAAAACATCTAGGACGACCTAATGGTCGTCAAAAAATTCATACAACTAGTACTAATTATAGATAATCGTGTGTTCTATAAGTCTTAGGCGGGACTTTTTTATGGCGGGCTAACCGTTAACGAAATATAGTGCTGTTATGAGCGAGCATCCACCTATACACCCACAAGCGTCCACTCGCTCATCACCCAGTTATCCGATAAGGCCTTCACGGCCACGTGCATAACATCATCCGCCAAATGGTAATAATTTATAAACCAAAGGCAAAAATTCTCGAAGGGCACATGTGGAATATATCCACATGAACATGACAAACGACCATGAATTCGGAGGAAACTGTCCAACTAGAACATGAGCCGACGTTTCCTCCAAAAACTCCAAATGCCCACAAGTGGCCAATTGAAAGGAAATTGTCTATCGAATTCGATACGACTTTTCCTTTCTTTACCTAAAAATTCTAAAAGCAACTTGTGCATCATATTGCACTCATAAATTCCTCAACGGAATGAACCGCACTCAAGGCGAGGAAATTCGATGCGTCCAAGCGACACAAACAACCGACCTTCACGGCACGAGACTCGCCATATGGCCAACATTAATTGCATAATACAATTATGCTTTACTAAGCAAATTAGGTTGAGAATTTTCGGACTCTCTCGTTAAAGTCCGGCGGGTGAGAGATTTTTTCCCCTCTGCGGGAAATACATAGGAACCGATCGACTGCAAGCACCCCAGCGATCGTGACACCGTGCTCAAGCCCCTATACATAACATGATAAGGGGAATACATCCAAGAAATGCATGAAAATGCATTGCGGAAAAATATATAAGAACTGACCAATGATAATGCTGAAAATGCATCGTGGTTGGGGTACGCCCCTAATGAATTTTTTGGTGGAAAAAGTCGAAAATAAAAGGCGACTTTTTCCATAAAATAGGACAGTGGATTTTTAAAGAGTGAACTGAGAAGACCAAAGAAAAGAGGTTGAACGGTCCGCGGTATTAATTTTAAAGTAAAACCTGAATTAAATGAAATAAATAAAAGTGTATAAATTTATCCGCGCGTTTTAATGAAGTGATAAGAATCAGTGAAAAGGTCTGTACGAGCTATTCAGTGAGAAAGAGGGCAGGTGAACTTCTCCTCACAGGAAAGTACTCCCTAGTCCTTTGTTGTGGTAAAAAGGAAACGACACACAACATAAAATTTGGTGGCAGCGGTGGGATCGAAAAATTCAGTATCCGCTACCGATGGCGAAAGGGGTTGTCCTGAAAAAATAGGCACCTCCAACTGTAACACAGCAAGCACCAAACATACAACTATAGCCCCTCCAGAGGCCAGGAGCCGGAGTTAGGGTGGTGCATGATCAATTTTATCCGTCTACCGAGTTCAATAATATCAACGTGGGATTCATCACATCAATAATATCAACGTGGGATTCATCACATCAATAATATCAACGTGGGATTCATCACATCAATAATATCAACGTTGGAATCATCCACAATCAACAATATCATCGTGGGAACTATCCTCAACAATCAGCCGAAGAGGGATCTACATCTCAAAAATGGAAACACCCAATACGCTAAATGAGTGCCAGGAGGAATTACGGAAACTGGAGCAACCCATCGGAGATTTCGACGACACCGTGGACTACACATATTACATGGCACTAAAGAACAAGATTGCCATGTTATCCAAGTAGGTCGAATTTTTTTTTTCTCTCTTAAACGAAACAATTTTTTTTTTAAGAAAAGAATATATATATATATATATAAATTTGAATATAAAAATATAAGATGTTTTATGTGTTCTGTGAAAAACATCAATTTTAATTTAAAAAGAGAATTTCTCCTTTCTGGCCCGAAAAAGTGGATAACTTATTTTTTTTTCTTTCATATGTGTATATGTACATGTGTGCGTCGATAAATATTTTTTTTTCCCTTAACGTATAAATGATATAGTGCTATATTCAATATTTGTAAACATATTTTTGGGTTGTTATTGGGGTGAAGCACCCAAGTGAGTATTAAAAGAGAGAAGATAAATTCCGTTTTATCTCTCAAAATATTTTTTTTATATACATAGTTCCTCGTACGAATCGTTTTTTTTTTTTCTTGTCACGTCAAAGTTACCGCGTTCGAATTCCCCAAGAGCTAAGTTTGAGCGGGGGTGGACAAAACACACCCTCAACGTTAAGTAAAGCTCGGGACCCGGTCCGTTTACTTAAAAGTCGAAGTCTTAATTGTTTTCTTTTTCTCTTTTCCTTTTTTTTTCTTCCCCTCTCTTTGACTGAAATTTCAGATATTTCAAAAGGGTTCAAAATCAGCCAAAATACTTACTAGAAACAAAAGGCGGAAAGCGGTAGACGCTGCTAGAGGAATCATGGCTCCAATCGAGGAAGAACCGGACTTCCGCATTTCCATCGGGGATGCTAAGAAAATGATTCCTGCGTTCAGTGGTGACAAAAGTGACCTGAACCGATTTATAGCTTGTTGCGATGGACTTTTTGCTACAGTCAGAAACGCGAGAGATAAAGAACTATTCTTTAACGTGTTGAAGACCAGGATATCAGGACCAGCATATGACATCATCGACTACTGTGGCGCCGACAATTGGGACGACCTGAAAGCGGGACTGTTAAAACGATTTAAAGTTTCGCGAGATGCCGCCCGAGAGGATTTAAAGAGGACCCGGCAAAGGTCACATGAATCTGTCAACGAATACGCTCTGAGAGTAACCCGTACGCTAGGAGAACTCAACAAAGCAACTAGGGCTGATATAACCAATGCCGCGGCGAGAATAGTCTTCCTGCAAGAAAACGAGAAGGACGCCATCCGGGCATTCGAATCTGGACTGAAAAATGAAAAACTGCAAATCCTTGCACAGGCCTGGAATGGTACGGAACTAGCAGCTCTCATCGATTATATAGTGGAACGGGCGAGACCAACTGAGGAGAAGGAGAGATACCAAAAGGAAAATGGCGGAAATAACTCAAGGAATGTACCTGTATGTGAAGTTTGCCATAAAAAAGGACATCGAAAAGAAACTTGTTATAGGAACAAGATGATCCCCACATTCAACCAACCGACAATTAAAAGAGAGGTTAGGAGATTGTATTGCTCCTACTGCAACAGAGCCAACCATCATGTGAGTGAATGCAGAACCAGACGATACGACGAAGGCAGAAGGATTCAGAATGCGCGGCCGGAACAACAAGTCAGATTTAACGACTCTGGATGGAGGAATGGTCCTACAAGAACTCATCAACATGGACCACAAACGAGAGACATCCCTAGAGAAAATGTGAGGCCTGTAAGACTAATTACCCAGGAAATGGATTCGGAAAACGAGTCACCGCGGGAAGGAAGCACTGGCCACCTGTCCCGCCATCAGGAAATCGAGGCCGATATCCATCCCCACGATCATTAATTCGCGAGCGTTTGATAAGGATTCCAGTACACATAAACAAGCGCAGAGTAACAGTTACATTGCCCTTCTCTCTATCAAAGAACGGTAAGACAACATTTCTCATAGATACGGGTTCTGAAATAAGTCTGCATAAGAGTATGACGACTGCCGATGAAAGCTTAGTGGACAGTAGTGAAAGGTGTTTAATCACCGGCCTATGGGGAGACTACGTCCCTTCAGGGGGTTTTTCATACGGGACTCTGGACATGCAAGATGCTTATAGCAGAATACAAATCAGCCACCCATTTCACTTAGTGAGAGATGATAGTACCTTACAACAAGATGGAATATTGGGCCATGACTTCATGTATAAGTATGACTGTAACGTAAATTACCGCGAAAACGTATTGGAATTCTGGATAGACGAAGATTGGATTAATGATTATGGAACGGAGATGGACTATAGAGAAGAATTGGACCTGAGGAACGGAAAACCTGGAAACAAAGATGACGAAGTACTGAAACCTAACACTAGTAACAATTATGGAGGCAAACCTAATACTGACGAAGGAAGCGAATATAGCAGAAAAAAATATATGAATAATAAGATGAAATCAAATAAAGAAGAAGCAGATAATATTAGCCAAAAAGGACTAAAGAATAATGGAAATAATAAAGGTTGCACCAAGGAAGAAGGAGGCCAGGTAAGAAATCAGGATTTTCGCAGAGAACAACTCAGGAACCAAAAACCAAGAACTACAAAAGAGGAAATGAAGAACGCCAGTTCATTAAACGAATTAAAAAGAAGGGGTAACACCGTTACAGGTAATGAAGAAATTACTCTAATCGAGAGCGAAGATATAAATCAAACGACAGGAGAAGACGCTAGGATTCATGATAAACAAGACAACCAAGATCAAGAAGGGAAAGTGCGACTTCCAGGACGATCGGAAACGGTAATAGGAGTAAGGGTTAATTTGAACAAAATAAGTGTATGCAACAAGAAGGAGATCAAACCAGGAGTTTTTATAGGTGAGTGCTTAGTAAGCCCCAAGGATAATATTGCCAACGTGTTGGTATTAAACATTAATGAAGCCGACGAAGAGATCCAATTGGAAGAAATTGAACCCGTGTGGGAAGACGGTGAACTTTACGACATAATTCAAACAAACTATGACCAAGATCCAATCAGAGACAGGTTAAGAAAAGTAGAGGAACTAATTAAATTAGATCACTGCAATACAGAAGAACGAAGTGCCATTACCGACATTTGCAGGAGATACAACGAGCTATTTTACATCGAAGGGGACTATAATGAATTAAACCTCACAAATAAGGCTGAGGGAAACAATAATACACAGTGCTTTTATAACGATCCAAAATTTACTGGGAATACGCAACGCTACGACCGCGGTTCCCAGCTATTTGTTAAAAATTTCGCACTGTTTGAAAACGAGATTCCACAATGCTATAACCGTGGAACTCGAATAGTACCAGAAAGTGAAGACCAACCGGTCTCCAAGACAAATCCTGGAGACTATGATGTGAACGATAGTAATATTGAAGTTACGGACGAATTAGACGACTACGGAAATAAGACGTTAAGTAGAGATAAGGAAAACATCCCAAGAACTTTAAGCAAGAAGAATATAAATGTCCTAACCAGAAGCCAAGCGAAACGAAAGGAAAATGAACAAGAAGGATATAATATCCAGTTAGCAAGCGAGGAAAATCCGATTCAACAAGCAGAAAACAATAATACCATTAGGGAAACAAATCTAAACCTTCTTCACGAGAAGAAAATAAAGGACAAAATTTTTATATTACCGATGGCTGAAGACGAAACCGAAAAATTTATCCGAAAGTTAACCACACTACCTGAGGAAATGGACCAAGGTGCCTTTCACGAATTGAACGTAGACAAATGTCATTGCACTATAGTCAAATTACCAATACCGTGTAGAACAGCGCGAGACAAGGACACTGTTATCCAGGCATTAGAAAAAATTAAGGAAGATTGCCTCAACAGGAAAATAGAGGGGGTGAATCTCAGTATACCGCCCCTAAATCAAATTGCTATAAGTGAATTCAAGGAGCTATGTCAACTGACATTCGAGGAAACTAACATGGAAGTAGTTTTGTATTTAGGAAAAATAAGGAGTCTAACAAACCCTGAGGAAATTCAAGAAGTCTTGCACGATTACCATCGTACACCGACAGGAGGTCACCAAGGTATCGCAAGAACCTTAAGTCGAATTCGCAGATCATACATATGGGACAACATGGTGAAGGACGTAACCGATTATATAAAGAATTGTGAATCATGCCAAATTAATAAACTATCTAAAGTACCCAGGATACCTATGAAAATAACAACAACTAGTTCTAAACCCTTCGAAAAAATATACTTGGATATAGTCGGTCCCTTACCAACCAGTTACAACAACAACAAATACCTTCTCACTTTTCAGGATGATTTGACGAAATATTCTACAGCCATCCCTCTGGAAAACGCTGAAGCCGTTACAGTGGCAAGAGCTTTCATGGAGAACATCATTTGTTCACATGGAATACCTCAATCGCTGCTCACGGACCAGGGCTCGAATTTTCTAAGCTCAATGTTTAAGGAAGTGACTAAATTACTACAGATAAAGCAACTGCAGACCACACCATATCATCCGCAGACGAATGGAGCCTTGGAGCGAAGCCATAGGACACTAGCGGAATACCTGCGTCACTACGTCAATAGAGACCCATTGACCTGGGACACATGGACTCCATATGCCATGTTCGTTTACAACACTACACCTCATTCAAGTACTAATTATACGCCGCACGAACTGCTGTACGGGTATCCAGCAGAAATTCCTTCTAGTCTAAAATCATCACCTACGGTAAACTACAACTACGATAATTACGCGAACGAGTTGAAAGCACGACTACAATACGGGTACAAAATCGCTAAAGAATTAATAATTCAAAGAAAAGAGAAATCAAAGCGGTATTACGATAAAAATACGAAAACTAAAACTTTTAACTTGGGTGACAAGGTACTACTCAGACATCATGCAAGAAAGAACAAACTCTCGCCCCTCTGGGAAGGCCCATACGAAATAGTCAACCTAGATTCTACAGAAAATAGCACTATTAAGATAGGGAATAAAACTAAGACAATACATAATAACAATTTAAAATTATTCGCTGAAATGAATGATTACTAATGCACAAATACTTTCATAGGATATTCTTCCTAATGACGTTGGCATGGCTTCTACCAATTGCATGTGGCGGTAAAGCAGCTAATGTTACTAACTTCGTAACCAACCCGGGAATATATTTTGAAGAAATCGGAAAAGTAGGCCTCTACAGCAATGAATGGCAAGTTGTCATTTATTATGATTTATCTAATTTTAAGTATGAAATACAGCAACTAAAGGAATGCGAGGAACGTATGAAAAATATCTGTCAAACTCTTATAGAATACAAAGAAACACAAAGTTTTTGCCACTCTATCACCCAACATTTCTCGAACGTAATGACCGAAATAACTGACAAAGCCGGATTGTTGTATACCAAACCGACACGATACAGACGAGGACTCTTCAACGCTATAGGGTCTTTGAGTAAAACTCTTTTCGGTACTATGGACGACGACGACACACAGAAATACGACGAGATGATTGAGAATATAAAAGATAATCAGCACCACACCCTTGAGCTTATAAAAAACCAAACGCTAATAGTAGAAACGACGGTCAACATTTTCAATAAAACCCGTTACGCTATAGAAACACAATTCGACCTCATAGACAGCAAATTAGAAAAAATAGATCGCGCCGTAAATTCCATGCACTCAGAACTAACTCGCGCAAATGTAACATTGGAACTAGAATCGCTGATCTCCCTAACCGCACTCATATCTACTCGATGTGAAGCAACCCTAAATATTCTCTTAGATTTGGTAACCGATGTTCGTCATGGTAAACCACACCCATCTATAATCACGCCCAAGCAGATTAACTATCTGCTAACCGACATTCAAAAGCACATACCCAATACTATAACCTTGCCAATAAACAGATATAAAAACAGTGTACTTCAGATCTACAAACTGAGTCACATTAGTACTGCAATAATAAAAGATAAAATAATTTTTGGATTAAAAATTCCATTACCATTTAGGGAGAGCTACCAGCTTTATAAGGTGGTATCGCTACCAACCTTATTACATGACAACTATGTCTTTATTCAACCTACACTAGAGTATCTAGTAGTGGATTTAAACAGGGAGCACTATTACACATTAAACAAGTTAGATCTAAATAACTGTTTCACTGAAAACCTTGAGTACTACTTGTGTAGAGTGATACACCCAATTTTTAACGTACATTCTGAGAATAACCTATGCGAGATGGACCTCTTAAAACATGATAGGGTAATCCCGAAATCATGTCATATCAAGTCTATCCCTCGTACAAGTTTTTGGATTCAGTTGGCTCAACCTAACAAATGGTTGTTTGTTATGGACAAAGATGCCACTGTTGACATAATATGTGACGATAAGATTTTCCCGTACCCCTTAAGTGGCACGGGCATAATCGAAATAAATTCAGGGTGTTATCTAAGAAGCAAGGAGCTAATCATTCAAGCTCATAACGTCCGCACTTCCAGCTTAAACAGCTACTACCTACCTACCATCAATCTAACGCAGAGTGTAAAAACTAACAAATGGCTGAATGAAGTTAAACCGTCAGATAAGATCGCCAAAACCTATATTGTAAAATATAATAGCGATAATGATTTACGCGAACTGAGTACAGCGATCGGAATTCAAAAAAAAACAAGAAGCTATGGGTCTACACAGTGTGAACGCACATGATATTCACCACTATTCTATGAGCTACGGGCTATTAGCACTGCTGATAATCATATTCATTATATTCGCACAAAGGAAATGGCGGTGTATAGGAAAAAAGAACGACAGTAATAAGGACTTAGAACTGCAAGACAGGTCACTAGAAAGCTCTTCACAAAGCTACACTCTCGGGGCTCACAAAAATACACAACCATAAAAGAAAAAACAAAAAAAAAATCCCTTTAATTCCATATTTTTTATTATCACCTATTAATTGATTCCTCATTTTTACCACACACACACATGCATGTATACGCATACGAAAATATGAAAAATTTTATCAAATTTTTTTAAAGAAATAACAGGTTGAAAAAAAAAAGAAAGGAAGAAAACAAATTACTCGCACTTACTTGAAAGCCAAAAGAAAAAATTGTCAATTAAAAATAAATGTAATAAACTAATCGAATATAAGTGAATTTTCTTTTGAAACGTAGAAATGCATAAATATAAATAATAAGAAAATTTTTTTTTCGTAAATAAATAAGCCTATATTAACGTAAATAAATAAACATATATTATATTATGTAAAATTAAATAAAAAGATAAACGATAAGAAATTATATATATAAGAAATAAAGATAATTAATAACTAATAATAATTACAGTAGCTAAGATCTCTTTTTCCTAACTAACCTAAAATCAAATATGTATATAAATAAATAAGTACACTAAGGTAGTAGACAAACAATAAGCCTCTATATCCAAACGCACTAAGGTAATCATTAGATATATAAATTGTTCATTAAATATGTGTAGTTATAGATACCATCCCAAAATCTTATTATGATTAGGAAAATAATAATAATAATAAACAAATTTTTTAGTTATAGAATATGTAACAAGAGATCAGTAAACCAAAGACCGTTCCACCCTTCGTCCAGCATATAAATTTTTTTTTTTATAAATTTCCTCAGCTATGCTATAGAAAACATTAACAACCAATATATTTATAAAGCACCACGAACATTAATTATAACCGAAAGTTTACGATCTATTTTCAAAAGATAGTAAACTTTCTTTTCTAAGGGGATAGGTGTTATGAGCGAGCATCCACCTATACACCCACAAGCGTCCACTCGCTCATCACCCAGTTATCCGATAAGGCCTTCACGGCCACGTGCATAACATCATCCGCCAAATGGTAATAATTTATAAACCAAAGGCAAAAATTCTCGAAGGGCACATGTGGAATATATCCACATGAACATGACAAACGACCATGAATTCGGAGGAAACTGTCCAACTAGAACATGAGCCGACGTTTCCTCCAAAAACTCCAAATGCCCACAAGTGGCCAATTGAAAGGAAATTGTCTATCGAATTCGATACGACTTTTCCTTTCTTTACCTAAAAATTCTAAAAGCAACTTGTGCATCATATTGCACTCATAAATTCCTCAACGGAATGAACCGCACTCAAGGCGAGGAAATTCGATGCGTCCAAGCGACACAAACAACCGACCTTCACGGCACGAGACTCGCCATATGGCCAACATTAATTGCATAATACAATTATGCTTTACTAAGCAAATTAGGTTGAGAATTTTCGGACTCTCTCGTTAAAGTCCGGCGGGTGAGAGATTTTTTCCCCTCTGCGGGAAATACATAGGAACCGATCGACTGCAAGCACCCCAGCGATCGTGACACCGTGCTCAAGCCCCTATACATAACATGATAAGGGGAATACATCCAAGAAATGCATGAAAATGCATTGCGGAAAAATATATAAGAACTGACCAGTGATAATGCTGAAAATGCATCGTGGTTGGGGTACGCCCCTAATGAATTTTTTGGTGGAAAAAGTCGAAAATAAAAGGCGACTTTTTCCATAAAATAGGACAGTGGATTTTTAAAGAGTGAACTGAGAAGACCAAAGAAAAGAGGTTGAACGGTCCGCGGTATTAATTTTAAAGTAAAACCTGAATTAAATGAAATAAATAAAAGTGTATAAATTTATCCGCGCGTTTTAATGAAGTGATAAGAATCAGTGAAAAGGTCTGTACGAGCTATTCAGTGAGAAAGAGGGCAGGTGAACTTCTCCTCACAGGAAAGTACTCCCTAGTCCTTTGTTGTGGTAAAAAGGAAACGACACACAACAGTGCAAAGAAAGTAAGGTATAAAGTTTGAAGCACTATAACTCCGAACATATTGACTTTACAAAAAACAATTCTGAACAAAAAAGTTAAATCGCTTATTTATCTACAAAAAGATTATAAACATTTTTGTCGTAAAACGCATAGTTTCTGAGATATAGAATTAAACGCGTTTCCCTTCATTGTAAGTGAAGCATAAGGGTGGGGATGACGCCATTTTGAATTTAAGCTCATAAAAATATGTAAAAAAAATTGGTAAAAAAAAATCGCGTGCGGTATTTTTTGCAAAGAAAAAGCACCTATTTACTGGACTAGTTAGCAAACAAACATGTCCTCCGCATTTCGTTCGCTGCACTAAAGCGGGTGTGCAAATTCATATTGAGCGTGCTGAAGCGAGGTTGACAAACTGAGAAGCGAATGACTTCATTTGGAAATTCCAAAGCTTTCCGGAGATATTAGCAAAACTGTAATTGTTAAGTACTTGCCAGACTCGACCAAAAAGAACAAATTTTGCGGTAACTACTGGAAATCCCGGGATAAACAACCATTTCCTGAAACTGCTTCACGCGTAGAAAACAATTCCCCGTCAAAAAGTGCTAATCCAAGGTTTGCAAATTCGCGCTGTTTGTAAAGGGTAACGAAATTTTTGCACGATTTTGAAAGGTTGTCGGATTTTGACAAGTGATGTTTTGTTCGAAGGCTATCTCTGTGCAGAACCCAAAAAAGATCACTTCGTTTAGAACGGGTCTCATTCCTTCCCATTAGATATGTATTAGCAAAACTTGTCTTTCTGACAATAAGCCGAAGTTTTTCTATTTAAACAAAAAAGGCCCGACCCAATATTATGAAATTTTTTTCAGAGCATTTCTTCCTTAATATTATTTTTTCGGCACCTCAATGAAGTCGATATAGTTTTTAGTTCGTGCGGTATCGTGCAGGTACAAAAATCATAAACGTCGTTTAAACAAAAAAAAAACGGTTCGACCGAATTTTATGAAAATCTTTTCAGATCATATTTTGGTTAATACCCTTGGAACGGCACGTCAACTAAGTCGATATCTTTTATAGTTCGCGCACTATCGTGCAGGTACATAAATCACTTATGTCATTTAAACCAAAAAACCGCTCGACCAAATATTATAAAAATCTTTTCAGATTATATTGTCGCTAATACGTTTCGAACGGCACCTCAAGTAAGTCAATATCTTTCGTGGTTCGGGCGATATCGTGCAGGTACAAAAATCACTTACGCCGCTTAAACAAAAAAACGGCTCGACCGAATTTTATGAAAATCTCTTCAGATCATATTTCGGTTAATACGCTTCGAACGACACCTCAACGAAGTCGATATCTTTTTTGGTTCGCGCGGTATCGTGCAGGAAAACATGACCACCTCCGTACGCACATACACACACACACATACTTCCTCCCAATTTTTTGCTTAAAATGCTCCTGGGACCTCGAAAGATGAAAATACGTTGAAATTTTCGATTTAGATTTTCGGACCGATTACAATAACTTCCTATACTGGGAAGTTAATAAATCAAAAGGAATAAATTGAAAATGTTCAAGTCCCCATAAAAATAATACAACAATAAATTTAGTGCAGATTCTTTATTAGCTCAAATTTGCCCGTGAAATGCCCGTGTACACAGCTTAGTTCTTGGCCATTTAAATCTTTTGGTCAAGTTTGGCCGCCGTGAGGCCATATGTGCTCCCATTATATTCGGCCTTTCGACGGCCAAACTTGACTAAAAGATTTAAATGATTTTAAATTTAAATATTTTAGTGTTTAGTTTTAGTTTAGTTAAAAATACGCGGTGAGTTTTGTATCTCTACATAGATGAATATTAAAAAGATTTTGTTTAATCGCATTATATACAAGCGTATACCCGTCGGTATATGTGTTTCCGTGTGTGGTGTACGGCCGTACTATCCTGCAATGAGCCTTCCAATGCCCTTCATGGCCGAGGACTATGTTTAAGCACTTTTGGTGTAAAGGCCTTAATTTATTTTTACTCCCGCTTTCGTTGAAAGGCCTAAATTTATTTTTACTCCGGCTAGGATATTTTCTTTTAGTAGAGCGAATATCCACGTCGCTACCGCTATACCACCGTCGTAGGCCCTTAATATCAACCACACGGCCGCCAAACCTGGGGCCTGTCTGGGGCCCAGCCTAGGGTCTCTTCTGCTACCTCTCTTTACGCTGTTTTTCAGTTTTTATCATTTGTTGTTATGTAATGTTACCCGAGTAAAAAAAAATAATGGCCTTACAACGGACGTGGTTGTTATAGCCCTCGGCCATATGGCGGGCATCAGAAGGCCCGTTGAAGGACTTTGCGGCCATACAGGGGGCGACTGACGGTGGAATGACGGCCTTGGTACCAATAACGGCTATACGACGGTGGTACGGCGGCCGTATGGTTGCTATTAAGGTCATACGACGGTGGTGAGGCGGCCGTGTGGTTGCTATTAAGGGCATACGACGGTGGCACAGTGGCAGCGACGTGGATAAATTTGTTTTCGTTTGTCAACATATCTGTTTAACAAAAAGTATATAAAATTAAATATAGTTTCTTTTATATACATATATACAACTATACATACCCATTGTCGTTTCGATACTTGTTGCGTATTTCACATTTTTAATCAATTTTTATTTCTAATATTTTAGGATAAATTATGATTTAATATGCAATAATTGTTTACATAAATTTGAGAAATAATGAGAAAAATGCATAAATTACGCGCTGTTGAATGAGCTATGAGTTATGCTGGGACTGTGGAGAGGTAACGGGCTTTTAAAAATCGAACACTTGAATCTTGAGGTTGTTCACAATCTAGGTTTATTCGAGCTTACTATGTTTTTGAAATTACACTTTATTAATTTTAAATAAGTTTTTAAAGATAAATTGTTGTAACACAATGAGAGCACTTGCTTGAGACGACGTCTGAAAAGTTGAACTTTTGATATTCGAATGGCGTTGATTTTTAGCCGGCAGGAAGAAGAAGAGCGTATAAATTTTTCACGTAATAGATTTAAAGTTGAGCGTAGTAGACTTGAAGTCGAGCTAAATTAAAGTTGAGGCTACATTTTCTCAACATTCTCCCCGCCTTCAGCAACAGTGTTGGTGAATGCATCTACTGGTAGAACTACGAGCTTGACGATGGGCCGTGTTAGTGTTGTTGTTGCAGTCTTGATTGTGACGACCCTAATGCGACCATCCTTCCCTGGGTGAACGTCTATGACTCGAGCTAGTGGCCACCGAGCTGGGGGAAGTCGCTCATCTGTCATCAAAACTAATGAGCCGATCTTGAGCTGATGATGTTCATGGTGCCATTTGGCAACCGCTTGATAGCGTTGTAGGCATTCTCTGGACCAGCGTTGCCATAGGTGTTGGAGCTTCTGTTGGACTAGTTGCCAGAGAGAAAGTCTAGATTCTGGTAGGTCGCTGAGAGCCTGTTCCGGTAGAACTGTTGGAGCTGAGCCCGTAAGGAAATGGGCTGGTGTTAGAGCGGTGATATCATCTGGGTCATCAGATAGCGCAGATAGTGGACGTGAGTTTAGGACAGCTTCGATCTGGGCTAAGAGCGTCGTAAAGTCTTCATAAGTGAGTAGTGTCTCTCCAATTACTCGTACCAGATGAAATTTAACAGATTTGACGGCAGCTTCCCATTTTCCTCCAAAGTGAGGAGCGCCGGGGGGAGAGAAAATCCATCTTGTTCCTTCTTGAGCTAATGAGCTGATGAGCTGAGCGTTGTACTGAGATCCTGAGCTAAATAGATACTTCAGGAACTTATTGGCACCTTGGAATGTTGTCCCACAGTCGCTGTAGAGCACTGAGCTTACTCCTCGACGACTTACAAATCGCCGATAAGCTTTAATGAAGGCTTCAGCAGAATAATCGGTCACCACTTCCAAATGGACTGCTGAAGTGACGAAGCAGACGAAGACAGCGATCCAGCCTTTATATGTTTTAGCGCCTCTTCCTTGAAACGTTTTGAGTATGAATGGTCCGGCATAGTCAACACCAGTGGTATGGAACGGTCGTACTGGAGTGACTCTCGATGCTGGCAATTGACCCATGAGCTGCTGAGCTCGTTGAGCACGATATCGAGCACATGTAACGCATTTTAAAATGAAGGAGCGGACTGGAGCTCTGCCACCAATAATCCAAAAGGATTGTCGAAGATGCAAGAGGGTCACTTGCGTACCCCCATGTAGTGTTGATAGATGAGCTCGAGCGATGATTAAATACGAAAGTCTTGACTTTCTTGGTAGGATTATTGGATGTGTTGCATCGGGGTCTAGCTGAGCTTGCTGTAGCCGACCACCGACTCGAAGAATTCCCTGATGATCGATAAACGCAGTCAGTCTTGAAATAAAGTGAGCTGCTGGTAAATGCAATCCCTCTCGAATAGCTTTCATTTCACTTGAGAAGTGAATCTGCTGAATGATCTTCACCCAGGTTAGTTGAGCATCGAGCTGGTCATTGGGAGATAGTGGGCTTTGAGTCAACGAGCTGTTTTCTTCTTTCTTAAGAACTGATAGGAACCGTTTGCACAGTGCTGTGATTCTCAAGAGCTTGTAGATCGATGAATATCTCGACAGCACGTACCATAATGGATGATCCGTTTCATTAGGAGTCTTCGTCGTATGAAGAAGGACACCTGGTCGTTCTTCTTTGTGAGCTAGAGCTGATGGTTTAAATTCTTGAGTTGGCCAGGATGAATGTGAGCTGCAGAGCCACCTTGGTCCACACCACCAAGGCATGAAATTTGCTAATTGAGTTGGAGCTAGACCTCTGGAAGCACAGTCAGCTGGATTTTGCTTCCCAGGTACATAATGCCACTTCGCTGAAGGATTGAGCTCTTGAATAGATGACACTCGATTACGCACAAATTCTTTCCATCTTGTTGGATGACTTAAAATCCATGTTAATGCGACGGAGGAGTCAGTCCACAAGTACAGAGGAACATGATTTAATTCTAGTACCTTTTGAACATGATTGATGAGCTTTGATAGCATCCACGCAGCAGTAAGTTCGAGCCGTGGTATGGTGACTGGTTTCAGTGGTGCTACCTTAGTTTTAGCACACAACAGGGTTACTTGAGCTGGTTCCCTGGGGTTAATAACCCTAATGTAAATGCACGCAGACATGGCTAATTGTGACGCGTCGGAAAACCCATGCAATTCAATGTACGAGCTGGAGATTGTGTTAATCCATCTGGGAATACGAATCTGAGCTAATAAAATAAACTCGTCTCTGAGGTGCGTCCACCGTTGGGCAAGTTGATCTGATAATTCGTCATCCCATCCCGATTTGTTAAGCCAGAGCTCTTGAATGAACATTTTAGCCCGAACTATAACCGGAGCTAAGAATCCAAGTGGGTCGAATAGTTGAGCTACTTCGGAAAGAACGGTGCGCTTCGTAATTTTCTTTAACTTCGAGCTTTTTGGTGAGAAGATGAACTGGTCAAACGAAGGACTCCAAGAAAGCCCTAGAACATTTAATTCAGTGTCATCGAGGTCCTGAGCTGTAGCAGTTGAGATACTTTCGAGCGATAGAGCTTCTAGGAAAGCAGGAGTGTTGCTTGACCATTTTGCCAATGGAAACCTCCCCGCCTTGCAGAGGTTTATGAGATCTTGAGCTATTAGTTGAGCCTCTTGCAGAGTGTCGGAGCCACCAAATATGTCGTCGACATAACGGCCTTTAGTCATTGGAGCTATTGCGAGTGGATGTTTCGAGCCTTCGTCTTGAACAAGTTGTAGAAGAACTCGAACTGCAAGGAAAGGTGCTGATCTGGTTCCATAAGTAACTGTAGTGAGCTGGTATGGAACAATATTGTTGTGTTGATCGAGCCAAAGAATCCGCTGTAGATCCCAGTCTGAATGATGAACATTAATTTGACGAAACATCTTGCTTATGTCGGAACTAAATATGATTTTATGACGTCTTATCCAGAGAAGAACGTCGAAGATGTCCATCTGGAGTTTGGCGCCAGAGTGGAGGACATCGTTGAGCGAGTATCCGGAACTTGTTCGAGCTGATCCATTAAAAACGACTCTTAATTTTGTTGTTAAACTCTGTTCCTTTAGGACTCCATGATGAGGCAAGTAGTAATGAGGAAGAGCAGAAGCCCGAACTGATGCTCGACTTCCAGAGACCCTCAACCCTCCTGTTACCGAAGTATCATGTGCTAAGGTCATCTCATCGAGTCGTTCACCAGATTCCAAGTTAGAGCTATTTCCTGAACGCGATTGATCTTCTGGTACTTGCCTCATGTGGCCTAGAACTTCATATTCCTTCATGAAGTCTCTGTAGAGCTGGTTGAGCTTCTGATCATTTGAGAGTCGCTTGAGCATTGATTTAAGGCATCTTAAAGCGGTGTTTCTCGACTCTCCTAACTGTTGCGGTGATGGAACTATTGGTAGTCGAACGACATATCGTCCCGTAGAATCTCTGGTATGTGTGTTGACGAAGTGAGCCTCACAGTGTTCTTCGTCAGGTGTAAGGTTAGGTACTTCAGCTTGATTAGATTCTTCCTGGAGCCAGAACCTTGATAGGAGGTCATGTAGAGAATGATCTTGTTGAACGTGAAGCGCTGGGCTGCTTGCTAGCGCTAAGTTCTTGTTGGTCGGCCCAAATATAACCCAACCAAAGATTGTCTTGAGAGCTATAGGTTCCGAGAATTGAGCTTGTTTAATTTCGGATCTGACGACTTGTGAAAAAGGAATTGTACCCAAAATGATGTCAATGTGTCCTGGTTTTTGATAATGTGGATCAGCCAGTTGTAGTCCGTTTAGATGAGTCCAGGATGAACTATCCACGGGAAAGCTGGGTATTATTGTTGTCAGCGAGTTAAAAATGTGGAGGGGGACTTGAATCTGTTCTTCAGAGTACAAGGATTTAAGAGTTACAATGCACATACCCTTAGATCTCCCAGCTGGTATATTTCCAATGGCTGTTAGTATTATCGAGGAGCGCTGACGTTGGAGCTTGAGCTGTAGAACTAGCTTGCTGGTGATGAATGAGAGCTCTGAGCCAGAATCTAAGAGCATTCTGATTGGTTGGCTTGCTGACGTTGGAGCAATTAGTTGAGCTTGAGCTGTAGCGAGCAAGGCAGATGATTGAGTTAATAGTTCTGTATTAGCTAGATAAACTGGTGAGAAGATCGATTGTTCTGTTACTAGATGATATGGAGCTTGAACAATTCGATGTCCTGTTAAAATTGTTGAAGGAGTTGTAGAGATGGATGAGCTAGTATAACTAGACGGATCCATTTGTGTTGTCTCAGAGCTGGAGCTTGTAGCTGAATTTGGTGATGAAATGTTTGCCAGGTTAGAGCTTGATGTTGATGTAGGTGATGAGTAGGTAGAGCTGTTCGACACTTGACAGTTGGACCACTGGGCATTGGTTTGAGCTAACAACACACAGAGCAAAATGAGCGGATTTGATAGATATTAACTATAAGAGGAGCTGGTTAACCTTTTGATGATGATGGAGCGTCTTGGGTAGAGCTGGAGTCTTGGCTCTTAGCAGGAGCTTGAGAAGGATCGGTGATATGGAGCAGCGAGTGATGTTTACCTTGGCAAGTCTTGCAGCGATTCTGATTCCTGCAGGCATCCGTGTGATGTCTGCCAAGGCAATTGTTGCAGAGTTTATAGTGTGTCACGAGCTGAAGACGGGTGCGGGGCGTCTTGTCCCTGAATTTGTCGCATGCTCCTATGTAGTGGTCATCCTTACAGCAGCAATCACAAGTATGGCCGGGGTCATTGGGACCTCTAGCGCCCTTCATCCAGGGTTTCAATTGCGGACTGGAGGTTGATGGAGCCTTTTTAAAATGAGACAGGTTCCCTCTAATCTCAACTAGTCTGTGAGCTTCGCCTTGAGCTGTTGTAGCATAAGCTCGAGCTGTGGAGTATTTCTGCTGTTTCGAGCTTGAAGTGGGTGAGCTCAATTTTAATGGTGGTGTTTTGAGCTTAGGCGAACTTCCTGAAGTGAGCTCGATGCTCTCTAAGGATGTGGCTTCTGACTTCAGGAAGTCCTGTAGAGCTTTGAGCGACGGATAGTCGGTTACCGATCCCAGGTTTCTTTCCCATTCCTTCCTGATAGTAGGATCTAGTCGGCGCACCATGTGATAGACCACTGCATAGTCCCAGGTGTCGACCTGCACTTCAAGGGATTTCAGGGCATCTAGAGCTTCTCGGACACCATTCAGGAGGTCATTTAGGCTTTGGGAAGTCGGAGACACTACTGAGCTATTCCCAAAGAGCTTGTCAAGTTGAGCTGACACCAAGAGCCGTTTGTTATCATATCTAGACTCGAGCAGATTCCAGGCCACTGGATAGTTCTCACCTGTGGTTTTCATGTGGCTAATAAGCCGAGCAGCTTCCCCTTGGACTGAGTTTTTGAGCACCGACATTTTATGTACTGGAAGAATTTCCTCGCATGAGCCTACCAGGGCCTGGAACATATCTTCAAACTCCTTCCAGTCTTGATACTTGCCGCTAAATGGTCGTAGCTTGAGTTTCTCAAAGAGCTGGTAAGCGGTCGTACCTGGAGAAGGCCTGAACTCGGTTGAAGGCAACGATTGAGCGGGAGCTGGAGCTGGTTTTAGATCGGCGATTCTGGAGCTAATTAAGGAATGAGCTTCGGAATAATAGGACAGAGCTCCCGCATAGACCTTCTTGGTGCAATAGTTCGAGCTTACGTATACCTGCGGGAACTCTGTGGCGAGCTTATCGTGGTTATTCTTGAAGGAAGACCATGCGTCTTCCAGAATGTGGAGCTTGGATTGGAGCTGTGGAATAGTGAGCTGTTTGAATCCTTCGGAGTAGCATTCATCTCTGATGAACTCAAGTACGTCCCCTTTTTCACGTTGCAGGACTAGGCGAGCTGTAAACACTTGCTCGACATCTGCCTCGAGCATTGACTCGTTAGACATGTTTTCTTTTTGAGGAGCACTGAGCTAATAAAGTCTAAATAGAGCACACAGAGCATTAATAAGCGTTATAAAGTTAGGTTAAGAGAGCACAATTAGAGCACACTGAGCGGTTAGAAGAGTATTTAATATAGTTTTAGATTTGAAGAGCACTGCACTAAGAATTTAGTTTATGCATTAAGTTAGAGCACACCGAGCGTTATTAATGTTTTTGCAGTTATGAATAGAGCTGTAAAGTTAATGAAAATGAATATAAAAAATCAAAGTACAATTAAGCAGATACAGTATAAACTTAAAGCAAAAATTTTATAACTAAAATTGAGGAGCTTTTTCTAATTCTTGCAACCGAGCGCTAAGCCTGTAATATGCAACCAGTGGCGGCTCCTGCCTCTAAAACTTGGTGGGGCTTGAAAAAAAAATTAGTTATTAATATAATTATTTTTATGTAGGTTTCCACTCTATCTTACAGCCCAACTGCACTAAACATTCCAATTGGATTTTCAGTGTATTTTAAATGTATTTGTTCACATTAAAAATACTTAAATGAACGCTCCTTTGATTTTAAAATTTTTTATATTGGTATAATTTTATCTAAATTTTGTTTGAATTTACCTGTTCAAAATTGACCAATCTATTTCTTATCTGAAATTTTTGTACTTGCGTAAGATGGAAATAAACTGAATCACTCGTGTTTACTAAAACGAAGCATGCAAGTAGAATAACATTCAGATTAGAGGTACTGCATTCAGAGCGTTAACCGAAAATATGTTGTTCGTTTCCTCAAAATTAATAGTGGAGCTATTGTTTAAAAAAGAAAATATGAGAAATGATTTTATAAAAAGGAACTTAGCTCTATTTATTGTTAACAAATTTAGGCCTATCCCACTAATTTGAAGAGTATAAAGCTCAACTTCTTTGAAAAACTAATAATAAAATATTTAACAATTCAACAAATCAATAAAAGAAAAGAAAAAGAAAATGTTTTATTTCTGCGCGAACAATTCAATAACTTTTCTTTTAAATTTGGAATATTTATTACATATTTATAATTCCGCTAATGAATTCAACCGACATTGGTCCATAGCGCTGGATTATGGATTTGTACGTTTCAATATCTTTTAAAGTATTAAATAGCCATTCTGATTCGGCTGTTGAAAAGTGTGTGGTTAATATTATTTCTAATAAAATAGAAATTTGCTTAAAAGCCTCATCTAGATTATTTTCTTTCAAAAATGAATATAACTCCTGAATAGAAGTAATTTTTTGAAACTATTAAGTAGTACCCCTTATTTTCTTAAATAAGTTAAATGAGCCCTTATATAAGCCATTACAAGAGAAGGCAGACGAAGAGCTAAAAAAATTCGACTTAACACTAGATTATTTATATTTATAGGGGGCCTCGGTAGCCTAGGGAGTAAGGCGTCTGGCTACTATCCCAGAGGTCCCGGGTTCGAATCCCGGCCAGCCCCACGGTCCTTCGCCTTTTCCACTTTCCCACCTACATAACTTTCCTTCTTTCTTCTTCCCTCTTTACATTCCTGATTCCTTCTGTCATAGCCTTCCTTAGCCCTTCCCCGCTTCACCAAAGCGCATCGGTTGGTTGATGAGATTCAACTCGTTTCAGGAGGCATAACACTCCAGCGAGTTGTTTCTCGATGCCCCGATGACAAAGTCGCGACAGTAATGGTTGGGAGTAGGTGGACTGCAAAATATCGCTGGTAGGTTGTGACAGTTCCTTTCTTCCCCGACTAGAGCTGCTGTTCGACATTGCACTCTATATGAAGAAAATAGATTGTCGACACACAGTATAAAGGGCGTTTCCTGTGACTCTAGTCTTTCACATAAAAAAAAAAAAAAAAAAAAAAATTTCGCTGTGGAACTCACGCATCCTGCATCGATCTGTGCGATAATATTAACCGTCCCGAAGGTTTAGTAATTTGAAGTATTTTTTTTTTAAATTCGTAGCGCTTGTTTCATGTTTTTTAAATAAATGTTTTAAATCCCGAATATCAATTTCTGTATAAGCCGATTCCTCTAAAAAAAATGCAACAAAAACAAAACAATACATTTTTCTCTGTACTAACCGTAAGGCATTGCCTTTTTGGAAGACCAATCCGACGAAAATTTTCTGCTTTTGTATATTGCAGTGCAAATTAATTTAAAATGAAATGTTTGATGCGGCTCTAAACGTTTAATTTCTAATTTTTCTTGTAATGACAACAAAGGAAAATTTTTCTTCAATAAATTATCTACGTGATTCATTTGAAACAAAAACAAAAATTAAATCAATAATACAATCTAAGAAAAATATATATGTATATTAAAAATTGGTATATTAATATTAAACAAATAGTTAAAGCAATAATAATTTAATACTATTATTTATTGACGAATAATTCAATATATATCTACCATAACTTTGCAAGCACATATTTTTCACTTAAAAATAAACTTCAAACATTCTGTTAAAATTCAATCCAATTAGCCTCTTTTCCAATAAGGATTTCTCTTTTTACTACTTTTTACTATATTTCTAGCCAAATATTTGCTACGGGCTAAATAAAATCAGCCCTTCACGTATATAAAACCCATAAGTGTAAAAAAGGTTTCTAAATGTTCGGCCAATTAGTATCAAATGCAAGCAAAATTCCTTTAGAAATATAAGAAACAGAACTAAAGGAACGAGTCGACAACACTGACACTCTATGTGCGTGAGTAAACCCAACAGAGCAAGAGAATCCATATACATGCCAGTGAGAGAATCCCAATGAATCGCTAGGGGCTAATAAATTTCAGCCCCGCTTGGTAGAACAAAAGTGGATGAATCAATCGTCTCAGTCAAGAAATTTTGCATACAAAACGGTTCATTTTCGGGGCTGACTCAACGATAGCCCCTGAGGGTAGAGAATTACATGTAAATAGGAATGGCGTTATGATTCGGCCAGATAGAGAGAGAATTGAGAGTTTTCTTATTTGTTTTGTTTGCTTTTTTGATACTTTTTCTATGAAATTCCACTTCGAATTTGTTTGAGGTTTATTATTTTTAATTTTTTGTTTAGAAAATGTAATAAATTGCAAAAAAAATTTGGGTTTTTTTTTGTAAAAATGAAATTAATTCAAAATGTAATAACATGTAATAATCAATTAAAAATATGATTTTCTCGAAAATTTCTGGTGGGGCTAAGCCCCACTAGCCCCTAAGGACGAGCCGCCACTGTATGCAACCGAGCGCTATTAAATTCTATGCGCTTTGAGCTTCACAAAAAAAGTTTGCCTACAATTATGCAAAGACTTTGAGCTTCAATGCATCTAAAAAAGACAAAATTATAATTAATTCAATGAGCTCAGATCTTAAAAGAAATTAACACCAGTTTATCATAGTTAGTTGCGCAAGCTATTGAGACTGTTTAGAGATGAACTCCTTCGGCTTCTGAGCTGTATTAAACTTGAGCGCCAAAAAATATCGTACGAATTCCAGAGCTTTTGAGCTTTCCATAATTCGAACCCCAAAAATGACAGTGCTTCATGAGCTCTATTAAACTTGAGCGCCAAAAAATATCATACGAATTCCTGAGCTTTTGAGCTTTCCATAATTTGAACCGCAAAAATTATAAGATGTGCTTCGTGAGCTCTTGAGCTTCCTCTAAAAATAAATGTACAAATTATTAACAATTTAGGAAGTTCTGACTTCCAAACTGAGCTCCAAAAAATAAAGCAAACGGTTTTTCCCATGTCACAATTTTAGACATCACTTTTTCTGCTGATTTGAAGATCTCCGAGCACTGCATAACGGTGTTTTCAATACGGGATCACGATGAACCGTTGAGGTTGTGAATTCCGAGCTGAGCAACTTGCGATGGATTTTTCTTGCACCGTTACCTTCCACAATCCGGCTCGAAGGACCAACATTTTATGTTGAATGAGCTATGAGTTATGCTGGGACTGTGGAAAGGTAACGGGCTTTTAAAAATCGAACACTTGAATCTTGAGGTTGTTCACAATCTGGGTTTATTCGAGCTTACTATGTTTTTGAAATTACACTTTATTAATTTTAAATAAGTTTTTAAAGATAAATTGTTGTAACACAATGAGAGCACTTGCTTGAGACGACGTCTGAAAAGTTGAACTTTTGATATTCGAATGGCGTTGATTTTTAGCCGGCAGGAAGAAGAAGAGCGTATAAATTTTTCACGTAATAGATTTAAAGTTGAGCGTAGTAGACTTGAAGTCGAGCTAAATTAAAGTTGAGGCTACATTTTCTCAACACGCGCAATTATGCATTTGGCCTTTCTCTTCTTTTTTTGGCTTTGCCGCCATATGGCCGTGCGCACAGGTCACTTCTTGGCCATTTAAATCTTTTGCTCAAGTTTGCCCGTCGTTTGCCCATACGTGCTCCCCTTATAGTACAGTCAATCTGTCATGAAAAAAGGCTGTTTATTGACAAAATTACACCGGGGATTTTTTATTCATAAATCGTTAGGGGGTCACGAAAAAAGCTTAAACCCAGATTTGTGACCTCCCACCACTTGCACTTTGGAAACCCCAAAAAGATTTTTGATGCATTTATTATTATAAATTAAAATTTAATTAAATTTAATTTTTTCAAATCAATACTAGGCTAGTGCAAATAGGTTATTGGAAAAAAAATTAATAGCAGGCAAGGCTCAGCAGTTAAATGTGGTCGAGGCTATAACTAAGAGAAAAAAAAACTTTTAAACACGAAAAAAGGGGAAATCTTAAAATGGGGATGCTATTTAGGGGTTGAAAACGGTTTTTTGTGATTTGCGGTGAAACATGACCTCCTAGTGGAAAACGCTTCATGCAAAAGTTGTAGATAATAAAAAAATCTATAACTTTTGTATATAACATATTTTGACATAACCTCAAATTCTATAAGAAAATGGCGGAAACCCGATTTTTCAGTTTTTAATTTTTTTCTCACGTAAAATTAATTCAATTTAAATGAAAATTTGTAAGAATATACCTTGTATTGTGTTAAATAAGCATGGTTTTTTCTTGGTTTGAAAAACGAATCGTTTCCTAGATATTGGCATTTTTCGAAAAAAATACCCTAATTTTGCAAGAATAACTTTATTGGTGTTTTTTCGGATTTCGATGTTCAAATAAGTGCTCAATTAATCGTTGAAATGTGTACTTTCAAATGGTCTATATATGTTAATACTTTATTCTTTATTAAACTGCCTAAAATTAAGAAAAACCGAAAAAGGACTTTTCGGATCACGAATTTTTCAATTTTACAACTTTTTTAAAATTTTGACTTATTTCCGTTAATGACGGTTAAATTTTAATGAACTTATTTTCATATAATATTACTTAAATTAAATAAAGTTAAATAAAGTTAACATTTTAAATAAATAAAAAATAAAAAAAAATATGTACGTATAAATTTTGTTTCACATGAATTACCCGCCCAAACCCAATTACCCGCCTTGGGTGGGCGATTTCAAGACTGGCAGACACCACTTAAACGCACTCTACTAGTACGGGCCAAGATTTGTGATGCTGGCTTGTAAAAGAGCACGCGGTGATTAAGTTTGAAATCTAAATAAAAAAATGTTTATCGACTAGAATCTGCTCTCGTCGTAAAATAACAAGGTGAAAATCTATGGTAGTATTTTTTCCTAGCATTCAACACTGTCGGTAACTTTTATGATTTTACTTTTATTACAAATTTTTGCACGATCATTATAATTTTAAGTTTTAGTATGGCATTTCTTCACTGTTTTTCGGGTTGCGACACAACTCCGGTTTTGCTGGAAAAGGAAAAAAAAAGCAATAGTGAAATCATTATTGAGCAACAAAAATTTATCAAGCTTAGCCAGTATTATTTATAAAAAAGATGCAGACCAAATCTCTATTGCGAAAAATGGATCTCAACTTATAGCTGGTATTTACAAAAGTAAAAGAAGGGATACATCATTAAATCAAGCAACTCACAAATCAACTTTTAAGTTAGAAAAACTTCCCCCCACTGAAGAAGCTGCTGCACAACACTCCTACAGAGCTTATTACCAATTGCAAACTTGGGTTAGTTATTTGGACGACGAGTCTGATAATAAGAAAGCAAAGCAGTGGGGGTGGAATGAACATTTAGGTAGGCTCGTGCCTAAATTCATTTCAGACAGTGCCGAGTTGATTCCCCAGAAATTATTGAAATGCATAAGTTGCATCTGTGAAAGTGGTTGTAATTCGCAAAGATGTGGTTGTCGAAAACATGGCTTAAAATGCAGTAATTTATGCCAGCATCACAAATCTTGGCCCGTACTAGTAGAGTGCGTTTAAGTGGTGTCTGCCAGTCTTGAAATCGCCCACCCAAGGCGGGTAATTGAAGTGAAACAAAATTTATACGTACATTTTTTTTTTATTTTTTATTTATTTAAAATGTTGCGGATGGTGTTTGCCCCTTGAAAGGCCATCATTTATTTTTACTCGGGGCAGGCTCTTCTCCTACTCCTTTTCTCAGTTTTGTACGATAGCATTCCGATAGGCACCTCTCCTTTTTTAAGTTTTAGCTTATCTATGTTGTACCATTGATTATAGAGTAAGTAGATATGGACAAACATCTTTCAGGTTATCTTGTTAGATGGCGGTAGTTACACTGATTTAAGTTTTAAGCTGCGAATTTTTTTGTAAACCTCTAAAATTAATGGGAATGGGCTTACAACCTTAGTTTAACAATATTAATAATAATGTTTCTTTATAAGTGCATAATAATCATAAAATAGACACATTTTTTAATTTTGTTATTTTTTAGAAGAAATTGAAAACAACAGGTATGCGCCTGAATTTAAAAAAGCATTTCAAAGCCTTTGACACATATTAGAAAAAAAGCCAAAAGTTTCGGATCTAAAAATAGATTCCTGTGCGGGTATTTCTTCTGTTTTGTTTTGGAAGGGGGCGGGTGGGCTAAAAAAATGAGATTTCTTGGTCGGTGAACTTATCAATGAAGAAATTAATGAATGGATGCGAATGTAATCGGCGTTTTTTTTTTTCATTCTGAGAAAAACGAAATAGGTTTTTTTTTTGTACAAAAATTCTAGTTTTTATGTATTGATTTGGTTGTTGCTTATAGAGAAAATTTAAGTCATTACTTTGGTTTAACTATTTCAAAATATAAATTTAAATATATTTATTTACAATAATATAAAACAATAGAGAAATCTGAATTTTCGTTTAAAACTCTACTTCATAGTTCTAAAAGGAGGTAGTCAAAAGTCAAATCAATGCAAGAAAAATAGTTCCGATTTGGAAACATTTTTTTAAATGTTTGTATTAAGAGTACCTACTTCAAAAAGACTTCTGATGTCATCCACCCGCTGCCATTGGCGACTGCATCCGCACCGTGCGTCGCGTGTGTCATGTAAACCGCCTTAATTTTGTTTCTTGGAAAAATAAAAAAGGGAGGAATCGATGCTCCAGTTGCGTTCACAGCTAACGCCATTGACACATTCGTTGCCCTTTCTGCAGAGGTAGAGCTACCGATCCGTTTTCGCCCTTTTCTAGCAATAATTTTTGTTACTTTCGACGGAACAGTTGGCAGGCCCGTTTCGTCCATGTTCCATATTCTATGGGCTTCGAAAGTCGTTGCATCAAGAACGGAACGAAAATTCTCAAAAAACGCATCAACGTTCTCCTTGCAGAAAGCTTTTGCACGATTTTGACTAATTTGCTCCGGTGTTCTCAAAGACAATTGTGAATTCCTACTCATAAATGAATAATACCAGTCTTTGCTTGCTTCATGATTTTTATTCCAGGATTCAGGATAGCTGCATTGGATGGATTTGGCGAATTGGAATGCCAGTGCTTTCAGTTCGGAAATGCTTAGCCCGTAGTAAACATCACTCGCTTTCAAGACGTACTTCATGAGCATCTGCTCTTGTTCAGGACTGAAAATCTGGAAAAGAAAAGAAATCGAAAGTATGAGATACGAGATCTTCCGTGAGTGAGTGAGTAGACAATTTTTCGGCTAGGATCTCTCAACGGGTATTTACTCACTGTTTTTGCACCTGGAACGGTGATTGATTTAATAAATCTGATGATAACTTCGTCGGTAGCCGTTGAAACGTCAATATCAGCTGCTTTGACCTTCGTGACGTATCGTGCTAGACTTGCAGGCGCTAGTTTGCACGATTGAGCGACTGGCCGAATGGAATTATTGTGGACGACAATCTGCCTTATTCCCTCCAAAACAGCAACATAGTCAATTTTCTCTCCTTTTTTTGCGTAGTAACGCGGCATGCTGGCTGCAAAACGGAAAAGAGTCAAGACTACAACAAGTCAAAAAGGATGTAAGGGTACGTGCGGAATTTAATATTACGTCTCTCACGTTTACACGTTATATTACGCCCCTCCCAGCTCTGCTACTGCATCGAAAAACACTGATATCAAGTGTCTCACAATTCCCCACTAAAAGTGTCTCACGATTCCCCACAAGCTATGTTTTGCAATACAGCGGAGTGTAAACGACTGAGAGACTTTTCATCCAAAATGTATTGTGTTTGTTGAGAGGCTAAAGCCCAACGATGAAAAATAGCATATTTACCTGAGTGTAACTTAAAACAAAGCTTTCGAAACACGGGCACACAGAAGAGCGCGAAAACACTTTGAAGGGCGCGATTTTCGAGACACTGTCACCAAGCCGCATACACTCGCGTACACTGAACAAATGCTATTGCAAATATGACGTACGATCGATGAGAAACAATATCAGCAGTTTCCATATGTCTCCGTCGACGCATGCGCAATCCACAGCCCTGTCTCACGATTCCCCACGTCTCTCAATTCCCCACTTTCCCCTAATTGTTTGTTTTATCAGTCCCCATCGTCCTTCGCTCTGGAAGCAACAACGAAAGGATAGAGCCCTACTCCAAGAATGTGGTAAAGGTTTGGGTGGTAGAGTGTTTGGGGCTTACATTCCCGAGTCAAAGTTGTTGCTGAAATAACTGCTATTTTTAATAAAATTACCTACTTGTGAAAAAGTAATTTTTACAAAAATTCAACTCTGAATAACTTTTTAAACGGCTAAATCCAAAGGAAAAGCGTTCAGGTCAACCTCCCTTACAACCCCTTCCCCCTGTGGAGGTGGGGTGATTTAGTAAATCATTACCCAAAATTCTAAGCATTTTGGTACATTGTGCTCATGTATATATCCGACTCCACCACCCCTTCATAAAACCCTCTCGCTTACTTCTGATAGCATCAAATTATAACATTTAATGAAAATTATGCAATTGGAAGTAAAAATACTTAAAATTAGTAAAAGCAAACGAGTCTGGAATCATTATTCAACTAGAAACCTGCCGTAAAAACCCATAATTAGTGACCTGGTCGAGGGACTACAAAACTTTACTTGTTTTGTGATGACAAAAATATTACAAACAAGTTGGAGTTCTTGATGTTCAGGTTGCAACGAGAGTCAATATTAAAGAAGAAAGTTCTAGATGTAGACATATTGTGTAGCTATAACCATGCTTGGGACTACCAGCTTTAATGAGAGAGCATGGTATTAGTACTAGAAAGCACAGACGAAGAAAACTCTAGAATAGAAAACTCTAGCATGTATAAATTAGCCGATAATTGAAAGACTCATGATATTCAATATCACCGCCGCTGGAATTTTGCGCATAAACATTCCGTCGACATTGCCCGAACAGGCATTCCTTCGGCTATTTCATTCAAACATCAAAGTAAAACGGACAAAAGCCTCTTTTGTGTGGACCCACCATTAAACACCAAATCTACAATATTCTTATTCATTTTTAGTATTTTCATTGGTTTATAAGTAAAACTTTTATTAAATGCTTATCATTTTATTAAAAGTTATTACTTGCAAATTACTGCGTTGATTGAGTGGATAGAAAAACCGCCCCTCTTTAAAAGTACATATATGTATATTTGCAGAAACTGGAGAGTAGAGTTATACGTGTAGCGGAAAAGGTGGAACATTCGACGAGTTCTGTAAAACTGTAAAATTAATTTACATCTCTTGTTTGAGAGCTCCCCACTTGATATCTTTCTAATATCCATTAATGATTTGCTCTCAATCCGCTCCAACCCACGTCACAAGTTTTGCCGATGACACTAAGCGTTACTCCTACGCTTTCGTCAATAGAACGTGAGCTTTTAACCCTTTAAAAACTATCCCACTATCCTTCCTTTTATCTCAGTGAGCAAAGGCAATCCACCAAGGCAAACAAACATTTGCTCGCGGGTCAAATGGCGTCACCAATAAAGTGCATACCGCAGCTGTGCATATCTGAAACATCATGTTTTTAGGACATTATGACGTCAAAAGCCTGCGAGCAAATGCCTTGTGGGATTGTTACTTTTAAGGGCTAAGTGCACGAGCGCTCCATTCGACGGCGCTACGCCAAAACAACAAAAATTATAAGTGCCTACAGTGCTCGAACATTGGGCCCTTTAGACATATTTTATTTTCAGGGGCCCTATTCTCTATTACAATATTGTTAAATCCGATCCGAAAACAAAACAGTAAAAATTTGCCAATTTTATTAAATTTTTATTATAATGAATGCCAATATTGTAATAAAAGAATACTGTTTCGGCTAATTTCGTTAAAAATATGACAATATTGTAATAGAGAATAAGGCCCGAGATATGTGATGGAGTAATCACAATCCAAATCGCCAAACAAGCTAATCAATGCTTGAGATTCCTCAAGAGATGCAAATCCCTCCTTCAGCCAGCTGCGGATCATCTGCAAATTATCAACTCGCAGCTTGCTGTAATGCACTTCATCTCAACGACCTACAGCGTGTACAAAGACTAAGCGACGTCATCATTCGGGGTATCCCCATGAAACCTGATGAGTCCCCAATGAAAATCATCACCAACATCGCATCTATGGTGAATCACCACCTCTCCATCTATGTTGACGCCTTTCGGCTGCGATCACGTTCGGGCAAACAGAATGGGCCAATAATTGCCAAATTTTCTGGACAGCGCGAAGCAAATGCGTTCTTGCTCGCATTAAGGTAAAGAAAAAATTAAAACTCCCACTGTGTGAGCTGGATGGCTTCACGGCAGACTCTCCAGTCTTCGTAAACGAAAGCCTTTCGCCTGCTAATAATTATCTGCTGCGGGAGGCTTTAAAACTTCGCAGGCTTGGGTTGTTATATTCTGTTTCGACCAGGGATGGCCTTGTTAGGATCAGACGGAAGAAAGACGATAATTTTGTCATTGTGCGTGATACGAAGCAACTACAATGTCCATCGATAGGAGCAGCGCAGTGCTAGCGTCTGACCTTTTCGTGCCTTGTTTTTCGTTTTGTTCTTGTTTTCGTTTCTATTTTCTATTCCTTCTCTATTTATTTTTAATTTTTTTTTGGCTTTTAATTTTTTAATATCGATTTAATTTTAATTTTTATTTTTATTGCAGTCAATTTTCTAGTTACACTGTTCGTTATGTATTCATGCTTTTACACGGTTTAATTTTCATCCATCGTTTTCTGTTGCCGACCTTCGTTTCTTGTCAATGTTCATTGTTTCGTGTTGTTAGTGATTTTAAATGCCATCAAATTTTAGTTGCGAAGACAAGGTGAGAACGCTAGTCAGGATTTTTAGCTCGAAATATTCAGGTTTCAATGCCTGTCTTTTAAACTCGCGAAGTATTCTACCGAAAATTGGAGAGTTGAATGAAATATTTATAAATTCTGGACTGCATGCTATTTTAATATCTGAAAGTTGGCTTAACCCCTATATTCCCTCCTCTATCGTATCCATTGACGGTTACAAATTATTCCGAAATGATCGACAAGGGCGCGTTGGCGGAGGAGTGGCAATTTATTTGCGTGAAAACTTAGTGGCTAAAATTGTTGGATTTTCCAAGCAACCGGGAATCGAGTTTCTGTGTGTCGATATTTCTAATACTACTGATAATCTGCTTCTTGTGTGTGTATACTCTCCTCCGGGTCTGTTATCAGCAAGAGTTAACCCTTCTAGCACAGAAGGCGCACTTTTCAGCTAAGCATGAAAATCTATATATGCATACACATACATACATATATATATACACATATATATATACATATATAGAGTTTCCCTTCTAACACAGAAGGCACACTTCCCAGCAGGGCTGAGAAATATTTACCACTGCCGTGGCTCAGCTGAGACATGCAAACATAAAATATTAGTAACATGTAAATAGAACACAAATCCTATCTCTAAAAAGAGATTGAACATAAATTAAAATAAAAAGTAAGGGCATCCAACATGTAACCCACCAAACAACATAAAATGTGAGACGTGAGATTAAAAAGACTCCTTTTAAGGACATCTTTACCAATACTCACGTTAAACACATTAATATTGTTGTTCACGTTAATGAACATGCGATTGACAGGTTCGAATCTGCCGTAATTCGTATTAGAAGAGTTGATTTGTAAGAGAGGTGGTCCTCTTAAATTGTAACGACTCACTCTAAACGATGCACGGCGACCTAGAAAACCTGAGTCAACCTTTCCATTAAGGAGCTGATGAACAAAAACAACATCGGCCACCTCACGGCGCTTGTGAAGAGAGCTTAAGTTAAGTAACTTAAGCCGAGATTCATAAGATGGAAGAACTAATGGGTTTTCCCAAGGCAAATGATTCAGTGCGAATCGAACGAACCTTCGTTGGACCGATTCAATAGTTCTAACATGCACAGAGTAGTGAGGAGACCAAACCTGGGACGCATATTCGAGTAATGGTCTGACAAGAGAAATATAAAGGTGTTTAGTAATCAAGGGGTTGTTAAATTCTTTGGACCACCTTTTTATAAACCCCAGGACTAAACTACCTCTAGAAGAGATATAGTTGATGTGAGTGGAAAAATCCAGCTTACTATCAAATCTAATCCCGAGATCTTTAACAAAATTTACACGAGGGACACCTTCATTAAGAAAGGTGTAGTTAAAAATTATAGGATCACGTCTCCTACTAAAAGTCATGACTTCACATTTACTAATATTAAGAACCAGGTTGTTATATGTACACCAAGAGTAAAAGGTGTCAAGATCAGCTTGCAAAAGTTTGCAATCCTCAATACTCTTAATGTGACGGTATAACTTGATGTCATCAGCGTAAATCAATATTCTACGGTGTCTTAGCAAGGAAACAATGTCATCAATTGATAGAATGAAGAGAAGAGGGCCGAGATGACTTCCTTGAGGGACACCGGATGATGCTTCAATGGGTACTGATTTGGATCCACGAAAAAGAACTTGGTAGGTCCGGTCAGCTAAGTAAGACTGGAACCACACCAGAAGTGCTTGCGGAAAGCCAAGCCTTCTTAATTTGAGAATTATAATAGAATGGGAGAGCTTGTCAAATGCCTTGCTAAAATCAGTGTAAACGCAATCAGTTTGACAACCAGAAACGAAGCCCTCGACAGCATGAGAAGTGAACTCAAGAAGATTGGTGGTAGTGGAACGACCTGCAAGAAAACCATGTTGATTCGTTGAGACCAGCCTCTTGCAGATCGGAGCGATCGCAGAATAGATAATTGATTCGAAAAGCTTCGGTATAACAGACAACTTCGCAATTGGTCTATAATTCGATATTTCGTTTTTGCTACCACTTTTATGAATAGGAATTATGAACGAATTCTTCCAAAGCGTAGGGAAGCACCCTTTATCCAGGGACTTCTGAAACAGGATTTTCAGTGGAGACTGAAGAACCTCCACACAGGACTTCAGGACAGCAGGTGGAATACCGTCACTATCCCACTATCCTTCCTTTTATCTCAGTGAGCAAAGGCAATCCACCGAGGCAAACAAACATTTGCTCGCGGGTCAAATGGCGTCACCAATAAAGTGCATACCGCAGCTGTGCATATCTGAAACATCATGTTTTTAGGACATTATGACGTCAAAAGCCTGCGAGCAAATGCCTTGTGGGATTGTTACCTTTAAGGGCTAAGTGCACGAGCGCTCCATTCGACGGCGCTACGCCAAAACAACAAAAATTATAAGTGCCTACAGTGCTCGAACATTGGGCCCTTTAGACATATTTTATTTTCAGGGGCCCTATTCTCTATTACAATATTGTTAAATCCGATCCGAAAACAAAACAGTAAAAATTTGCCAATTTTATTAAATTTTTATTATAATGAATGCCAATATTGTAATAAAAGAATACTGTTTCGGCTAATTTCGTTAAAAATATGACAATATTGTAATAGAGAATAAGGCCCGAGATATGTGATGGAGTAATCACAATCCAAATCGCCAAACAAGCTAATCAATGCTTGAGATTCCTCAAGAGATGCAAATCCCTCCTTCAGCCAGCTGCGGATCATCTGCAAATTATCAACTCGCAGCTTGCTGTAATGCACTTCATCTCAACGACCGACAGCGTGTACAAAGACTAAGCGACGTCATCATTCGGGGTATCCCCATGAAACCTGATGAGTCCCCAATGAAAATCATCACCAACATCGCATCTATGGTGAATCACCACCTCTCCATCTATGTTGACGCCTTTCGGCTGCGATCATGTTCGGGCAAACAGAATGGGCCAATAATTGCCAAATTTTCTGGACAGCGCGAAGCAAATGCGTTCTTGCTCGCATTAAGGTAAAGAAAAAATTAAAACTCCCACTGTGTGAGCTGGATGGCTTCACGGCAGACTCTCCAGTCTTCGTAAACGAAAGCCTTTCGCCTGCTAATAATTATCTGCTGCGGGAGGCTTTAAAACTTCGCAGGCTTGGGTTGTTATATTCTGTTTCGACCAGGGATGGCCTTGTTAGGATCAGACGGAAGAAAGACGATAATTTTGTCATTGTGCGTGATACGAAGCAACTACAATGTCCATCGATAGGAGCAGCGCAGTGCTAGCGTCTGACCTTTTCGTGCCTTGTTTTTCGTTTTGTTCTTGTTTTCGTTTCTATTTTCTATTCCTTCTCTATTCATTTTTAATTTTTTTTTGGCTTTTAATTTTTTAATATCGATTTAATTTTAATTTTTATTTTTATTGCAGTCAATTTTCTAGTTACACTGTTCGTTATGTATTCATGCTTTTACACGGTTTAATTTTCATCCATCGTTTTCTGTTGCCGACCTTCGTTTCTTGTCAATGTTCATTGTTTCGTGTTGTTAGTGATTTTAAATGCCATCAAATTTTAGTTGCGAAGACAAGGTGAGAACGCTAGTCAGGATTTTTAGCTCGAAATATTCAGGTTTCAATGCCTGTCTTTTAAGCTCGCGAAGTATTCTACCGAAAATTGGAGAGTTGAATGAAATATTTATAAATTCTGGACTGCATGCTATTTTAATATCTGAAAGTTGGCTTAACCCCTATATTCCCTCCTCTATCGTATCCATTGACGGTTACAAATTATTCCGAAATGATCGACAAGGGCGCGTTGGCGGAGGAGTGGCAATTTATTTGCGTGAAAACTTAGTGGCTAAAATTGTTGGATTTTCCAAGCAACCGGGAATCGAGTTTCTGTGTGTCGATATTTCTAATACTACTGATAATCTGCTTCTTGTGTGTGTATACTCTCCTCCGGGTCTGTTATCAGCAAGAGTTAACCCTTCTAGCACAGAAGGCGCACTTTTCAGCTAAGCATGAAAATCTATATATGCATACACATACATACATATATATATACACATATATATATACATATATAGAGTTTCCCTTCTAACACAGAAGGCACACTTCCCAGCAGGGCTGAGAAATATTTACCACTGCCGTGGCTCAGCTGAGACATGCAAACATAAAATATTAGTAACATGTAAATAGAACACAAATCCTATCTCTAAAAAGAGATTGAACATAAATTAAAATAAAAAGTAAGGGCATCCAACATGTAACCCACCAAACAACATAAAATGTGAGACGTGAGATTAAAAAGACTCCTTTTAAGGACATCTTTACCAATACTCACGTTAAACACATTAATATTGTTGTTCACGTTAATGAACATGCGATTGACAGGTTCGAATCTGCCGTAATTCGTATTAGAAGAGTTGATTTGTAAGAGAGGTGGTCCTCTTAAATTGTAACGACTCACTCTAAACGATGCACGGCGACCTAGAAAACCTGAGTCAACCTTTCCATTAAGGAGCTGATGAACAAAAACAACATCGGCCACCTCACGGCGCTTGTGAAGAGAGCTTAAGTTAAGTAACTTAAGCCGAGATTCATAAGATGGAAGAACTAATGGGTTTTCCCAAGGCAAATGATTCAGTGCGAATCGAACGAACCTTCGTTGGACCGATTCAATAGTTCTAACATGCACAGAGTAGTGAGGAGACCAAACCTGGGACGCATATTCGAGTAATGGTCTGACAAGAGAAATATAAAGGTGTTTAGTAATCAAGGGGTTGTTAAATTCTTTGGACCACCTTTTTATAAACCCCAGGACTAAACTACCTCTAGAAGAGATATAGTTGATGTGAGTGGAAAAATCCAGCTTACTATCAAATCTAATCCCGAGATCTTTAACAAAATTTACACGAGGGACACCTTCATTAAGAAAGGTGTAGTTAAAAATTATAGGATAACGTCTCCTACTAAAAGTCATGACTTCACATTTACTAATATTAAGAACCAGGTTGTTATATGTACACCAAGAGTAAAAGGTGTCAAGATCAGCTTGCAAAAGTTTGCAATCCTCAATACTCTTAATGTGACGGTATAACTTGATGTCATCAGCGTAAATCAATATTCTACGGTGTCTTAGCAAGGAAACAATGTCATCAATTGATAGAATGAAGAGAAGAGGGCCGAGATGACTTCCTTGAGGGACACCGGATGATGCTTCAATGGGTACTGATTTGGATCCACGAAAAAGAACTTGGTAGGTCCGGTCAGCTAAGTAAGACTGGAACCACACCAGAAGTGCTTGCGGAAAGCCAAGCCTTCTTAATTTGAGAATTATAATAGAATGGGAGAGCTTGTCAAATGCCTTGCTAAAATCAGTGTAAACGCAATCAGTTTGACAACCAGAAACGAAGCCCTCGACAGCATGAGAAGTGAACTCAAGAAGATTGGTGGTAGTGGAACGACCTGCAAGAAAACCATGTTGATTCGTTGAGACCAGCCTCTTGCAGATCGGAGCGATCGCAGAATAGATAATTGATTCGAAAAGCTTCGGTATAACAGACAACTTCGCAATTGGTCTATAATTCGATATTTCGTTTTTGCTACCACTTTTATGAATAGGAATTATGAACGAATTCTTCCAAAGCGTAGGGAAGCACCCTTTATCCAGGGACTTCTGAAACAGGATTTTCAGTGGAGACTGGAGAACCTCCACACAGGACTTCAGGACAGCAGGTGGAATACCGTCAGGGCCCGAAGTGTAGTCGAAAGGGAGTTCATCAATATGTTTCACGATATCAGCAATGGTAATTGAGAGAGGTAAAAAATGAGGCTCTCGGTTAGGGGTAATGTGACGAAAATTATTGTCATTAGGCTGAAAGTCAGAAGGTGAAAAAGATTGATGAAAGAATGATGCAAACATGTTGCAAATCGCAAGTGACTCAGAACTAGACCAGTTCGTGTGCTGCATAGTATTAGGGTAGTTATCAACTTTTTTCTTAGAGTTGACAAATTTAAAGAAGTTCCTAGGATCAGTAAACACTTTATCACTCATGCTGCTAAGGTGTTCACGATACAGAGTAAAAGAGAGTGAACGAAACCTGTTATAGCAATTGATAAATGAATTGCGACTAGGAGAGTCCTTTCTCTTTAAATAGGTTTTCCAAAGTCTATTCTTCTGATTTTTTAAATGCCTGAGTTCATTATTAAACCAAGGTGGAGAAGAACTGGGCAGTTTTTGGGGCTCATAAGGTACGCAAGAAACGAGGGCCTCGTATAGTACGTTATAAAACAGTGCCACATCGTCATCCAACTCATTTGCGGTAAGCAAACTGTTAAAATCGATCGAGGCAAGCTTAGATGACAGCTCCCCAAAGTTAGCCTTTCTAAAGTTAAAGGAATGGGTTACCTCCTCCGAACAAGGCGTATTCTCTGAATTGAAGCAATAATTAAGCAGAAGCGGAGGATGGTAACTGTCAACAGACGTTATGACTGTTGGACTGAGTTCGACAGTCATATTGACTTCGTCAGTAAAGAATACCAGATCTAACTGCCTCCCCAAAACGTTAGATACACCGCTCATTTGATTCAAGCCAAGTGAGAATAAGGAATTAAGAAAACAGGATTCCTTAGAATTCAGGTTGCCTTCAGGAAGGTAGTTATCGTCATCTACATCCGATACCCACTGAATATTGGGTAAATTAAAGTCCCCAAGGAGAAGTAATTCATCACCAGTGTCCATCATACTCGAGATATGATCAACACCAGAGATGAGAATATCATAGAGATTTTTACCTCTATCGTCAAGCCGCTGTTTAGCCCTGCTAACGCTAAAGAGCTTATCGAAAGTCTCGAGCACCTATCCAGTCTGTATAAAAACATACTGGTTGGGGGTGACTTTAACGTTAATTTATTGAAAGAATATACCGTACAAAGCTCATTCCGGTACACCATGCGTACCCTTGGTCTAGAGGCGATTAATGTGCTGCCTACTTATTTTAATTGTAGGATACCTTTGCTTGATGTGTTCCTTACAAACAATACCAGCTCTATTCTTTTCCATAACCAAATCTCTGCACCTAGTTACCTGGATCATGATATCATCTTCGTGTGCCATAGCTTCAATGTTGACCCTCCATCGGTGAAAACAGTTATTTATCGTGATTACTCCAATATTGACCAGGAACGTCTTCTCCAAAGATGTTTTTGTCTACCCTGGTACAACATCTTCGGATTGGCAGAGGTTGACGACAAAATAACAGAGTTTAATAGAATATTCCTCGATCTCTACGATGAGTTTGTGCCTCTGAGAAGAAAATATTTATCAGCTAAGTCGAAACCTTGGTTTACTACTGAGATTAAATCGCTTATTATTGAAAGAGAGTTTGTCTATCGTTGGTCCTTAAGAGTAAAATCTGCTTCAGCAAAGAGATCTTTTAAACGTCTTCGGAATTTAATTGTTACAAAAATTAAAGAAGCCAAACGTAATTATTATGCTAGAAAGCTTGATCCATCCCTATCCTTAAAAACTGTTTGGAAAAATCTACGCAATCTGGGTGTCCACTCCAATAATGATGCCGTTGCTCACAACCTCAGTCCTGAAAACCTCAACCATTACTTTATATCCAACCAAGCGATAGTGGAGGCTACTACCTCTTATACACCTTCATCAGATGGCTTTTGTTTTCGTTGCGTTGATTCTCTTGTAGTTATCTCTGCTTTAAATTCTATCAAATCTACAGCCACTGGTAGCGATAATATTTCACCACGATTTCTAAAAATGTTACTACCTTGCTTGCTACCTGTTTTAACCCACATATTCAACGCGTGCTTCACTACTTCGAAGTTTCCCACTTTGTGGAAGCATGCATTAATTACGCCCATACCTAAGTGCCCCTCTCCTGCTCTTCCATCGGATTTTCGGCCCATTAGTATTCTTCCCTTTCTAGCAAAGGTTTTTGAAAAACTGATACCGACTCAAATCCTTGAGTTTTGTGAACAGCTTCAATTTATAAGTGAATGGCAATCTGGTTTCCGCAAGCATCACAGCTGTGAAACAGCACTTCTCAAAGTCACAAATGATATTCGCAATTCTCTTGATGATCGTCACATTTGTTGTCGGTTGCTACTTGATTTCTCTAAAGCCTTTGATAGCGTCAATCACTCTTTGCTCTTGCAAAAACTCTCCACTCAAGTGTCTTTTTCTTCAACTGCTCTTAAGCTTTTGCATAGCTTTTTAAAGAACCGCTCGCAAAAAGTTAAACTCGGAGACTCTAGTTCCACCAGTTCGTTACTTACCTCGGGAGTTCCTCAAGGTTCTATTCTTGGGCCACTTTTGTTTAGCGTTTTTATTAACGATCTTCCTCTAGTAATAAAGCATTCTAAGGTTCATATGTATGCAGATGATGTGCAGCTTTATTTCTCTGTGCCAAAAGATCAAATCCATAATTGTGTGGAGCTGATTGCGGCAGACTTGCATAATAACTCAAGCTGGTCAACACTGAACTTGCTGCAGCTAAATCCATCGAAGTCACATTGCATTTTTTTCACTCACTCTCCAATTTCTCAATCCGACCTCCCAGTAATTTCCTTAAATGGGGTTCCTCTGGCTTGCGTTTTTAAAGTGAGGAATCTTGGAGTGGTCCTAAATAGTAGTATGGCCTGCTGCGATCACGTTAATTTAATTGTTGGCAAAACATACGGGCTCCTTTCAAAACTTAGATACCACTGCGGTTTGCTTAAAAGGGCTATCCGCTTGTATTTGGTGAAAGCCTTGCTCTTACCTCTTTTGATGCAGGGCCTCTCCATTTTCCCCTCCCTAGATTCTTTGTGCGCTCATAAGCTCGAAGTAGCCTTTAACGATTGTGTACGCTTTATTTATAACTTACGCCGGTTCGACCACATTTCGCCTTATTCAAACACCGTGTTGGGCTGCTCCTTTAGGGATTATCGTGAGTTTAGGCTTTTGCGCCTACTTCATGATATATTGCACCAACGCAAACCCGCGTACCTTAATCAGCTTGTTCAGTCGTCACAATCCCTCAGAAACAACAATTTGATTATCCCGCGTTTCCGCACACTAGTTGGGCAGCGTTCTTTCTTTGCCTCCGCAGCTCTGTTATGGAACTCCCTCTCAGTGGGTTTACAACGTGTCGATTCAATGAACGTTTTCAAGAGGCAGCTTTTCGATTTAATTACTAACAGGACGAATTAAAGCATGAATATATAACTTTTTTTATCTTTTTCTCTGCGTTTACTGTTATATTTCAATTTGTTTTAGCTAATTTTCTAATTAATTATCTTTAATAGCTACTTTCTTTATATATATATATATATATATATATATATATATATATACACCTATCCCCCGATTTACACGGTAGATACGTTCCTGAGAAAAACGTGTAAATCGAAAATTAAAAATTTTCAAGTCAAAACCGTGTAAATCGAAAAGCTTGCAGAAAATGCATAATTTTGCTATTTAACAGTTGTGATTTTTTTCAATATTTTTAGATGTACACAGAAATTAAAATAAAATACATTGACAGGTTAAAATATGTTATATTTTACGGAAACGCTGTTTTTTTATTTAATTACAATACATTAAACCGAAGAACAAAAAATAAAACCAAAGGTGTTTAATTATCCTTCATCACTATCAGAAATTACCCTCATTCTTTTTTTCGGAATCGAAGGTTGGAATTCACTTTCATCGCTCGAAGTTATTTGTGCCGATTCGATGTTTGAAGCAGAAATATTTACATTCTGAGAGGTGGTAATAAAATCGGTTATTAACAATTGCTTCGAATTTTTTGTAAGATCTTTGTGAACTTCTTCATATTGAGCCAAGCAGCGATTTATGTCACGTTGGAATCGTAAAGCCCTTTCAACGTTTGTGTCATTTTGTATAAAATTATTACCCAGCTTTCTTCCCAATGCGAGTCCTTCGCGGATGACTTTAGCAGTGAATGTTACTGGTACTAATTCCTCTTCATCAGATTTGTCAGACTCACTTTCGCAAACTAAGTTAACTAAATCATCCTCACTTAGTTCTTTATCAGCCATTAACTCTGCGATATCATCAGCAGTAAAATCATCAAAACCTTCTCCGCCCAATGAATGCGCCATCTGTACTATCTGCGAATATTCATCATTTAACGTTGAAATGGAATGTTCATTTTTGACTACATTTGGCCACATTTTTTTCCAACAGCTATTGAGCGTTGTTTGCTTAATCGCATTGGGTTTACAATTTGTCTTTGCTATGATTTTAAATTTGAGCTTGGAGCTGTCATTTCAAACCAGAAAGTATTTTGGATTTTCACTCCCATTGCTTATAAACGCATCGGGAGTTTTACTTTGGACTGAAGATCCGGGAGTGAAACTCCGCTTATAAACGTGGTAATTTAGAAGAATGCGATAAAAACAAACAAAAAAAACTTATTTGGAAAACCGTGTAAAAGCGAAAACGTGTAAAACAAGTACCGTGTAAATCGGGGGATAGGTGTATATATATATATATATATATATATATATATATATATAATATATAATATATATATATATATATATATAATATATATATATATATATATATATATATATATATATATATATACTAGCATAAAACCCGCGTGCCTTGCAACGCCTTTAAAAACTGTTTATTATGTGCAATGTTTTCCTTAAAAAAAACTAACAAAAAAGCCAGCTGTTATTATCCCTAAAAAGGGTTTATTATAGTGCATTTTTTTAATAAATATGGAAAACAAATTGCTGCGAATATCACCTCTGCTCAACAAATCTGCAAGCTTTGAAGCAGAGATTGGCATGTATATGTCATCAAGAAAAGTGACATTTTAGGGTTTGACGAACGTTCGTTAAGTTTGTTCGCCTATTTACGTGGATGTAAGAAATTATGAAGCAATCACAAAAGAATATTAAATAAAGTGAATTTCGAGTCATTCATTTCTACGTGATTATAGGGATGCACTGTCAAAATTTCAGCCCTTCAGCTTCAGAGGTTTGGGTTAACCCCATTTCATCCCCTTTGGGGGCGCATTTTGAGTAATCGCCTCTTAGTGGATGTCCACGTCATTATAGGGATGCACTGTCCAAATTTCAACCCTGTAGCTCCAGTAGTTTGGTAACCCCATTTCACCCCTTTAGGGGATGAATTTCGAAAAATCGCTTCTTAGTAAATGTCCACTTCATTATAAATATGCACTGTCAAAATTTCAGCCGTTTAGCTCCAGCGGTTTGGCTTAACCCCATTTAACCCCCTCAGGGGATGAATTTCGAAAAATCGTTTCTTAATGGATGTCCACGTCATTAAGGGGAAGCACTGTTCAAAATTTCAGCCCTATAGCTCCAGCGGTTTGGGTAAACCCCATTTCACCCTCTTAGGGGATAAATTTCGAAAAATTGCCTTATAGTGGATGTCCACTCCATTGTAGGGATGCACTGTTAAAATTCCAGCCCTATAACTTTAGCGGTTTGGATAAACCCCGTTTCACCCCCTTAGGGAATTAATTTTGAAAAATCGCTTCTTAGTGGATGTTCACACCATTATAGGGATGCACTGTCAAAATTTCAGCCCAATAGCTCCAGCGGTTTGGGTAAACCCCATTTCACCCCCTTAGGGGATAAATTTCGAAAAATCGCCTTACAGTGGATGTCCACGGCATTATAGGAATAAACTGTTAAAATTTCAGCCCTATAACTGGTTTGGATAAACCCCGTTTCACCCCCTTAGGGGATGAATTTTGAAAAATCGCTTCATAGTGGATGTTCACGCCATTATAGGGATGTACTGTCAAAATTGCAGCCCTATAGCTCCAGCGGTGTGGGTAAACCCCATTTCACCCCCTTAGGGGATGAATTTCGAAAAATCGCTTCTTAGTGGATGTCCACTCCATTATAGGGATGCACTGTCAAAATTTCAGCCCTATAGCTCCAGCGGTGTGGGTAAACCCCATTTCACCCCCTTAGGGGATGAATTTCGAAAAATCGCTTCTTAGTGGATGTCCACGCCAATATAGGGATGCACTGTCAAAATGTCAGCCCTATAGCTTTAGCGGTGTGTAAAAACCCCATTTCACACCCTTAGAGGATGAATTTCGAAAAATCGCTCTTTAGTGGATGTCCACGTAATTATAGGGATGCACTGTTAAAATTTCAACCCTACAGCTCCAGCGGTTTGGATAAACCCTATTTCACCCGCTTAAGGGATGAATTTCGAAAAATCGGTTTATAGTGGATGTCCACTCCATTATAGGGATGCACTGTCCAAACTTCAGCCCTATAGCTTTAGCGGTTTGTAAAAACCCCATTTCACACCCTTAGGGGATGAATTTCTAAAAATCGCTTCTTAGTGGATGTTCACGCCATTATAGGGATGCACTGTCAAAATTTCAGCCCTATAGCTTCAGCGGTGTGGGTAAACCCCATTTCACCCCCTTAGGGGATGAATTTCGAAAAATCGCTTCTTAGTGGATGTCCACGCCATTATAGGGATGCACTGTCAAAATTTCAGCCCTATAGCTTTAGCGGTTTGTAAAAACCCCATTTCACACCCTTAGGGGATGAATTTCGAAAAATCGCTTCTTAGTGGATGTTCACGCCATTATAGGGATGCACTGTCAAAATTTCAGCCCAATAGCTTCAGCGGTTTGGGTAAACCCCATTTCACCCCGTTAGGGGATAAATTTCGAAAAATCGCCTTATAGTGGATGTCCACGGCATTATAGGAATGCACTGTTAAAATTTCAACCCTATAACTGGTTTGGATAAACCCCGTTTCACCCCCTTAGGGGATGAATTTTGAAAAATCGCTTCATAGTGGATGTTCACGCCATTATAGGGATGTACTGTCAAAATTGCAGCCCTATAGCTCCTTCGGTGTGGGTAAACCCCATTTCACCCCCTTAGGGGATGAATTTCGAAAAATCCCCTCTTAGTGGATGTCCACGCCATTATAGGGATGCACTGTCAAAATTTCAGCCCTATAGCTTTAGCGGTGTGTAAAAACCCCATTTCACACCCTTAGAGGATGAATTTCGAAAAATCGCTCTTCAGTGGATGTCCACGTCATTATAGGGATGCACTGTTAAAATTTCAACCCTATAGCTCCAGCGGTTTGGATAAACCCTATTTCACCGGCTTAAGGGATGAATTTTGAAAAATCGCTTTATAGTGGATGTCCACTCCATTATAGGGATGCACTGTCCAAACTTCAGTCCTATTGCTTTAGCGGTTTGTAAAAACCCCATTTCACACCCTTAGGGGATGAATTTTGAAAAATCGCTTCTTAGTGGATGTTCACGCCATTATAGGGATGCACTGTCAAAATTTCAGCCCTATAGCTCCAGCGGTGTGGGTAAACCCCATTTCACCCCCTTAGGGGATGAATTTCGAAAAATCGCTTCTTAGTGGATGTCCACGCCATTAAAGGGATGCACTGTCAAAATTTCAGCCCTATAGCTTTAGCGGTTTGTAAAAACCCCATTTCGCACCCTTACGGGATGAATTTCGAAAAATCGCTTCTTAGTGGATGTTCACGCCATTATAGGGATGCACTGTCAAAATTTCAGCCCTATAGCTCCAGCGGTGTGGGTAAACCCCATTTCACCCCCTTAGGGGATGAATTTCGAAAAATCGCTTCTTAGTGGATGTCCACGCCAATATAGGGATGCACTGTCAAAATGTCAGCCTTATAGCTTTAGCGGTGTGTAAAAACCCCATTTCACACCCTTAGAGGATGAATTTCGAAAAATCGCTCCTTAGTGGATGTCCACGCCATTATAGGGATGCACTGTCAAAATTTCAGCCCTATAGCTTTAGCGGTTTGTAAAAACTCCATTTCACACCCTTAGGGGATGAATTTCGAAAAATCGCTCTCTAGTGGATGTCCACGTCATTATAGGGATGCACTGTTAAAATTTGAACCCTATAGCTCCAGCGGTTTGGATAAACCCTATTTCACCCGCTTAAGAGATGAATTTCGAAAAATCGCTTTATAGTGGATGTCCACGTCATTATAGGGATGCACTGTCAAAATTTCAGCCCTATAGCTTTAGCGGTTTGTAAAAACCCCATTTCACACCCTTAGGGGATGAATTTCGAAAAATCGCTCTTTAGTGGATGTCCACGTCATTATAGGGATGCACTGTTAAAATTTCAACCCTATAGCTCCAGCGGTTTGGATAAACCCTATTTCACCCGCTTAAGGGATGAATTTCGAAAAATCGCTTTATAGTGGATGTCCGCTCCATTATAGGGATGCACTGTCCAAATTTCAGCCCTCTAGCTTTAGCGGTTTGTAAAAACCCCATTTCACACCCTTAGGGGATGAATTTCGAAAAATCGCTCTTTAGTGGATGTCCACGTCATTATAGGGATCCACTGTTAAAATTTCAACCCTATAGCTCCAGCGGTTTGGATAAACCCCATTTCACCCCCCTAAGGGATGAATTTCGAAAAATCGCTTTATAGTGGATGTCCACGCCATTATAGGGATGCACTGTCAAAATTTCAGCCCTATAGCTTAAGCGGTTTGTAAAAACCCCATTTCGCACCCTTAGGGGATGAATTTCGAAAAATCGCTCTTTAGTGGATGTCCACGTCATTATAGGGATCCACTGTTAAAATTTCAACCCTATAGCTCCAGCGGTTTGGATAAACCCCATTTCACCCCCTTAAGGGATAAATTTCGAAAAATCGCTTTATAGTGGATGTCCACGCCATTATAGGGATGCACTGTCGAAATTTCAGCCCTATAGCTCCAGCGGTTTGGGTAAACCCCATTTCACCCCCTTAGGGGATGCATTTCGAAAAATCGCTTTATAGTGGATGTCCACTCCATTATAGGGATGCACTGTCCAAATTTCAGCCCTATAGCTCCAGCGGTTTGGATAAACCCCATTTCACCCCCTTAGGGGATAAATTTCGAAAAATCGCTTTTTAGTGGATGTCCACGCCATTATAGGGATGCACTGTCAAAATTTCAGCCCTTTAGCTCCAGCGGTTTAGGTTGTGCGTTGTCTGTCAGTCAGTTACTTTTTATACAATAGAAGAAAAAAGTAAAGATAAAAAATCCCCTTACAACTTATTGAACCCCATTTCACCCCCTTAAACCCTTTTCTTCTCCATAAAAGCCTATGTCCGTCTCCAAGGTCTAAACTATGTCTGTAGCAAATTTCATCAAAATCGGTTTAGTGGTTTAGGCGTGAAAGCGTAACAGACAGATAGACAGACAGAGTTACTTTCGCATTTACAATATTAGTAAGGATATATATATATATATATATATATATATATGTCGGAAATTGATCGATTTGGTTTAGGCTATCTTTATTTAATTGGTGGTTTTCCATTACGACGTACGCGGTGATCCCAGATCTGACGCAGCAATCCTTCTCAGACAAGGATCTAAAAATTAATGAATCCTTCCCTTGTTTTTCTCATTGTCTAGTTTTACCCAGATTGCTTTGCTATTATTTTATTAAACTACTTTGTCAGCATTTAATTAAATAATCCTTTCCCAATTGCCACGCCATCTCTGATTTCACCCAGGAAGGATCTCCCTGGCGTTTCTAATTACATCTATTTCGGCGATACGACACGGCCATTCTGATGCGTCACTCGTCCTCGTGTGACTCATCCTATAAAAGAACGAGGAACATCCGCTCCACTCGGCCACTCCTCGCCAGATCAAATTAATTTAATACCTCATAAAACAGCACAGAAACATCTCAAATTTTATTATAACATGAAAAAACACAATTATTAAAATTGCTACATCAAACTTGATTTAAGAACAAAATAACTAACTTTCCTGTACAAGAGTCATCTAGCAATAGAATACGCCATTAAATTGCATGTTTATAGAATAATATCAGAATCATAACTCGGACTGAATGCTGTATTCATTGCGCTCTAATTCTTTATCACGTACTGTATGCAGTGATAGTAAACCATAGTGCTCCAAAGCAGCACTCCTTGTCACATAAGGTATAGTGGTAGAAAACCAACACTCCATCCTCTACCAGAGAGTCTTTACCGCCAACCCAGGCGATAGAACACACTCAGCACTTAATAAATGCTCTTTACCACCTACTCATAGGCGATAGGATTCCAATAACCAGTGCTTCAAAGCACTCTTTACCGCCATCAACAGACGATAGAAAACTAACAGCACTTTTAAACAGTACTCTTTACCACTTACTTTAGGTGACAGGATACATCTAAAACATATAGCGACATCAGCACCATTCAAACCGATTCATGAATCCAATCTACAAACTAATTACAGCAAGCTATTCTAAATTCTATTTGTTACCTGTCTCGTCTGTCATCTCTTGAGGAACATGTCCCTCAGGCATTTTACGTAGTCGGTCATGGGCGTATTTGTAAGTACGCTTGCAATTAAGAGCCTTCAGCATATATTTGTCTCCCTCTAGAACCTGAACAATTCTAAACGGTCCCTTGTATTTTTGGTATAGTTTTGTCTGATTTCGTTCTTCATTTTTTAGCAATACAAAATCGCCAACACAAAATTTATTTAGCCTTGCTTTGCTATTGTAAAATCTATCCTTATCGTAGACGGAGTTCTTTTCAATATTATTAACAGCTTGACTACGTGCGTCAGTCAAGTCAACATCACTGTTTTCGTCATTAGCCGACATTAAATCCAAGGGTCTCACAACTTTACCTATCAATAATTCAAGAGGACTGAACTTTGTGACTCGGTTAACAGAGCAGTTTAAAGCTAATTGGACATCAGGTAGAGCCTCTTGCCATGAGAGTTCTCCACTCACCTCCGCTGCAGTTAACATGTTTTTAAGAGTGCTCATCACCCGTTCTACTTGACCGTTTGCACGAGAGCTTCCTGTGGCAACTAAGTGGAGGTTGATGTTATGTAAGTTACAGAATTCTCTGAATTCAGCACTGGCAAAACATCGCCCTTGGTCCGCAATGATGCGATGCCATATTTTAAGGCTTTAATAGTATTATTCGTGTCAATATTCATGGTGTGATGTAGCAGGACAAATTTGGTGAAAGCATCAACTAAGACGAAAACATATTCTTTGTGGTCATTTTTACCACTAAGCTTACCTGTGGCATATATGTGAATCGTGTGCCACGGTATCGCAACCTTTGGGATTGGGTGAAGCTCCGCTTGAACTTTGCCAGAGTGAGTTTTGGAGATCTTACACGTGACACAATTATCAACAAACTTTTTAACGTACTTGGACATGTGTTCGAACCAGTACTGGTCGAAAAGTTTTTCAAGCGTCTTCTCGATAGAGTCGGGGTAAACAGGAATCTGATGGTACCCACTAGCCATGTCTAGGATGGTAAAGTAGTGACATCCCTGCAATCTATCAATTTGATCAGATATAAGAGGCAACGGAAACCTATCGGGAATTGTGTTACTATTTAGTTCACGATAGTCCACACACATACGATCAGTGCCGTCCTTTTTTTTGACAAGCAATATAGGACTCGCAAACGGAGAAAAGCTTGAGCGAATAACACCTGCGTCAAGAAGTTCAGTAATTTTATCTCGTACTACCTGTCGTTCATCGGGACTCAATTTATATGGGCGTCGGCAAACAGTTTTATTAGGATCTCTCAAACGGATTTGCATAGGCTCTGCATTTGCAGGCTTATTAGGAGTACCTAAAATGAAATGCTCCTTAAACTTAATTAAAAGAGAAATCAATTTGTCCTTATCCTCAGTCGGAATGTCCGTGTCAACATTATTAAAATTTAAGAGTGCCTCTACCTTACACAAATCTACACATTTAACTCTAGTGAAGTTCAAAGCATCCGAGGTCATAAAAACAGCTACGCCTTGGTTTAAAACTTCTCGTCCAATTATAACACTATACGGCAAATAATGGTCCGGGAGTACATGCAATAAAACTTCTATAAAAATCTCGCCGATCTGAACAGTGGTTAAAATCTGTAGAGTACTGCTCACACTAGTTTGCCCTATTCCTGTCATTATCACACCGTTATTGAACGCTTACCACTAAATTTATAACTGTTTCTTTAACAAGGGTACATTCTGACCCTGAGTCAAAATAAAATGAAATTAGCTCACCCGAATGCCGCAAATTACCTGTGGGTGCGTTAATTTTACAAAGGTCCACGCGACGCACCGTTGTAGAGACACCAGGACTGCTTCCCTCTCTGCTGTTCATAGTAGGGCATCTTGTAGCGATGTGACCTGCTCTTCCACACTTGCAGCAAGTGACATTGGTTGCACTTTTAGCGTTTGACTTACTTGCAGCTTCCCCCAAAGATGTACTCTGTTGATGATCCTTTCTTGCATCCCTCCTAGAGCGGCACGTCATAGATTTATGTCCAAGTTTCCCACAGTTGAAGCATTGCACATTTTGATTCGGTGCACTCCTACATTGCTTAGCATCCGGTCCATTTTTGATATTATGCATCATAAGAGCTCGCTTCCTTAAAAATGACAACGCTTTCAACTCTTGCTGCATTTGACTTCGTGTGTTCATATTGGTAGTGAAAGCTAAACGCTGAACACGTGGTTCGAACTGCGCAATATGAGAGACCACAGTGGCCACGGCAATTTGTTCTGTTAACAAATTCTTCCAACGTGTCATAAGCAACGTTATCAGGCCTGCAGCGTACGTGGCCAGACATTCATTTTCTGTTGGTTTTCTTGAATTAAAACCAATTAAAAACGCAGCATTAGTTTCTGGAGCGTCATATCTGGAGATGAACAAGTCTTTAAATCCATCCCAAGTCATGCCTGGGAACGATATTTGTGACAACCAGGCGGACGCCTGTCCCTTTAGAGCTCGGCTGAGCGCAATCATGAGCGAAGCACCTTGTAGTGGATGACCGGCCATACACATATCAGGGGTCGAAATCCATGCACGCGCATCCACCGTCTCTTTTTCAGGATTATATTCCGGTAGAGCAACACTGCTGTTCACTGTTGGCGTCCTCACTGCCTGCAACAACGTTAATAAGTTTTGGTTTTGTTGCTCCAAAATCTTCCTCCATTTGGTTTCCCCATAATCCACTTGCGACGGCAGTGAGCCACTTGGGCCACATCCCACTTCTGATGTCGGAAATTGATCGATTTGGTTTAGGCTATCTTTATTTAATTGGTGGTTTTCCATTACGACGTACGCGGTGATCCCAGATCTGACGCAGCAATCCTTCTCAGACAAGGATCTAAAAATTAATGAATCCTTCCCTTGTTTTTCTCATTGTCTAGTTTTACCCAGATTGCTTTGCTATTATTTTATTAAACTACTTTGTCAGCATTTAATTAAATAATCCTTTCCCAATTGCCACGCCATCTCTGATTTCACCCAGGAAGGATCTCCCTGGCGTTTCTAATTACATCTATTTCGGCGATACGACATATATATATATATATATATATATATATATATATATATATATATATATATATATATATATATATATATATCTTCTTCTTCTTTAACGGCTCTACAACCGGGATCCGGTCCTGGCCTCGCGCAACTGTTCTCTCCACCGGTCCCGATTCTGAGCCGATGTCATCCAGTTTGGCATCCCTAAACTCTGAGCGTCCTGGTCCACGCCATCCTTCCAGCGAAGGTTGGGCCTCCCTCGCTGTCGCACCCCATAGGTCTTACCGCAGAGAACTTTACGAGCAGGCTCATCTTCACTCATACGAGCTAGATGCCCTGCCCACCGGAGCCTACCGAGCTTTATTTTCTTCACAACATCTATGTCGCGATAGCGCTCGTAGATCTCGTCATTGTAGAGTCTCCGGAATCGTCCTTCCTCACATACGGGGCCAACAATCCTCCGAAGTATTTTCCTCTCAAACACGCCCAAGAGGTTTGAGTGCTTTTTGCTAAGCACCCACGTTTCGGATGCATATGTGGGAACGGGTAAGACCATCGTCTTATATAGTAAAAGTGTAGACGTTATGGTTAGATATTTGGATTTGAAGAGCCTTGACAGACTATAGTAGGCTTTGTTGGCTTTTAGCAGTCGTGTGCGTATTTCTGGTTCCATGCTATTGTCGGCTGCTACTATTGACCCAAGGTAGGTAAATGATTTTACCACGTCAAACTCGTGTTCCGCTACCTTGATTGTGGGGCCAATGTTAGGTGTTCTTCCAGACGAGGCCACCATGTATAGAAGTTTTCAAACTCCGTGACACAAATAATTTGAAGGGTTCTGCGCACCTCGTTGCCCAATTTCATAAAATTTGTTCTATCATTTCCCCTCTTTTAACTTAAAAAGGCAACAAACGCAGAAAAAACTCAACAAAATTATTTGGGAAGGGATGTGCGCATGCCGGATGAATAAAGTTAAGTAATCTTTACATGTATTGAGCAGAGCTTTGAAATACATGTAAAACTCCTGCTCAACAAAGGCAGTTTATCCATCGTAATAAGCATAATTTTACTATAATTATGCTAAATATTTCCCATCCCTAAATTTAAAATAAATTAAAAGAATTGCTGGAAAAAATTCTTTTAAAGATATGAGCATTTTCATTCATAAATTGAGAGTTCTCCGCAGCCGCAAGCAACACAACCTCCCCGGGCAGACGCGCGCTTGCGACTGGCGGAAAATGTCAAAAATCTAGTAATCAAAGTGATAAAACACAAATATCGTATTTTTTAGTAGAAATTACTACAAATTATTTCTGTGGCATATGTGTAAAATATAAAAACCTTAAAATAAAAAAAATATATAAAAACGGGTGTTTTTCAGTCATAATTTGTAATTTTTTTAAATAATCATCGAAGTCCCAGAAAAATACACCTCCCTTTAGCAATACGCAGTCGCGACTGATTACATGGCAGCAAGTGATTTGATAGGAGGAGTTAAGTGAAGCTTTTGTCTGAACTTTTTAACATTTTTAAGAGCTTAGCTGGGGAAGATGCGCGGGATGTCACGAGGTTTGAAAACGTCTATACTTTGTTTTGCTTTCGTTAATGTGCAGTCCCAGATTTCCTGCCGCTTGCTCAATCTGAGTGAAAGCTTCTTGTACAGCTGTTGTTGTTCTTCCAATGATGTCAATGTCGTCTGCGTAAGCCAGTAATTGGGTGGACTTGTGGAGGATTGTACCCCTTGATGTCACGCCCGAATCTCGGATCACTTTCTCCAACGCCAGGTTGAAAAGGAGGCAGGCCAGACCGTCCCCTTGTCGGAGTCCATTATAGATGTTGATTGGTCTGGACAGTGTTCCGGATACCTTTACTTGGCTTGACACATTGATCATGGTCAACCTACATAGTCTTGTCAGTTTGTTGGGGATGCCGAATTCCCTCATGGCTTTGTAGAGTTCTGCCCTGGCTATGCTATCATAGGCGGCTTTAAAGTCTATGAAGAGGTGTTGAATTGAGTTTTGAAACTCTAGACATTTTTCCATAGCCTGCCTCAAGGTGAAAATCTGATCAGTCGTTGATTTGCCTGGGCTGAAGCCACACTGGTAATGGCCTATGATGTTTCTGGCGTATGGGGCCATCCTGTTTTGTAGGATAGCGGAGAATATCTTATACACGGTACTTAACAACGTTATACCGCGATAATTAGTGCACGCTGTGATATCTCCTTTTTTGTGTACCGGACAGAGGATGCCTTTTCTCCAGTCTTCTGGCATCACTTCCTGCTCCCATACTTGCACAATTAATTCATGAATCGCTTGGTGTAATGTAGGCCCTCCATATTTAACCAGCTCCGCTGCGATGCCGTCTGCACCCGAGGCCTTGTTGTTTTTGAGCCGGCTGATGGCTCTGCTAACTTCTTCTATGCTATATATATATATACTATATATATCTATATCTATAAAAATCTCGTGTCACAGTGTTTGTTACCGTACTCCTCCGAAACGGGTTGACCAATTTGCATGAAATTTTTTGTGTATATTTGGTAGGTCTGAGAATAGGTCGTAGGCTATTTTTTATACCTTTAACCAAAAAAAAGCTGCAAAATCCAAACAAAAATGGTAATTTTAGGAATTTTCACTTCATTTTAGTTTCAATAGCTTCATGGCCTACCTATTGTTTGACAAATGTAAAATTGTCATTAAATTGAATCATTACATTTAATGAAAATTTCAAATTTACGCAGCTGTCAAACAATAGGTAGGCCATGACGCTATTGAAACAAAAATGATCCATTGCGGCCGTCTCAAGAGGGCGGTGTACCACTTTCTTCACAACCACCTCGACATGGGTATCAAATGAAAGGGTATGATAAGTAGAATACAATAAGCAATGTAGTACACAAAATATATCTTTAGATCCATGGCGGCCGTCTCAAGAGCGCGGGGTACCACTTTCTTCACAACCACCTCGACATGGGTATCAAATGAAAGGGTATGATAAGTAGAATACAATAAGCAATGTAGTATACAAAATATATCTTTAGATCCATGGCGGCCGTCTCAAGAGGCCGGATTACCACTTTCTTCACAACCACCTCGACATGGGTATCAAATGAAAGGGTATGATAAGTAGAATACAATAAGCAATGTAGTATACAAAATATATCTTTAGATCCATGGCGGCCGTCTCAAGAGGCCGGATTACCACTTTCTTCACAGCCACCTCAACATGGGTATCAAATGAAAGGGTATGTTAAGTAGAATACAATAAGCAATATAGTATACAAAATATATCTTTAGATCCATGGCGGCCGTCTCAAGAGGGCGGGGTACCACTTTCTTCACAACCACCTCGACATGGGTATCAAATGAAAGGGTATGATAAGTAGAATACAATAAGCAATGTAGTATACAAAATATATCTTTAGATCCATGGCGGCCGTCTAAAGAGGCCGGATTACCACTTTCTTCACAACCCTATCAAAATGGGTATCAAATTAAAGGGTATGATAAGTAGAATACAATAAGCAATGTAGTAGACTCAATATACCGATTCATGGCGCCCGACGCAAGACCCATGTTCTTTGAGGCATTTCATCTGTGTAAAATTCACATCTCGAAAAATATTAAGTCAATGGATGGCTTTTATTGTTTACTATTGACTTATGGGTGCAGCGTAGGCGCACTGGGTCCCAGCTAGTATATATATATATATATATATATATATATATATATATATATATATATATATATATATATAATAGACGTAATCGAACATTGTGCTAAATATTATTGTGTTAATAAATACCAAAGATAAAACGCTAACAAAAAGCGTGTTTTATTGCGCGTAGTGTCATTCAAAATTCGTTAAAAAAAAATTAATGGTCTTGGATGTGAATACGAATATCATTGCAAAAATTTAAACCCACATCATAGTTCATTAACTAAACATACTCTAGACACTGGTCACAAATTTAAATTCAATGAAACAACGATCTTAGATTCTGATAACTTATATAATAATAGACTGATTAAGGAAACCTTCTATATTAATAAAAATTCTATATCAACAGTAAACAACCACACTGATTACAAAAATAATTTAAAACATATTAATAATTTTATTACAAATTTTTTATAATGTTCTCAATGTGATTTTATCACACTCCGATTGTCCACCTTTTTTACTTCAAATAATAACCGGTTTTTCATTCCTAAAGTTTGGTATTTAGTGCAGTGCTGTACTTGCTGCTTTTCATCGACACGCCAATTTATCTTGAGTCATTGTTAAGGTGTAACTCCGTAATCGGTGACAATCAATAAAATGAATAAATTTAGAACAATAAAAAGGAAAAAAAATAAAAAATATTTGCGCTAACAAATCCTATTGTAAAGTGCGTGATGTAGAGTTTTCTATAAAAAATTTTTTATTATATTTTAATGTGTTTAATTTACAATGTGTTAATTTTGGTAAGCATCTAGTATTCTTAGTTTCATATTTCTGATTCAATTACATAATAATAAAATGTATATTAGTTTTGTAGCTGATGATGGCATAAATTATAATGAATGTCGAAACGTCCATGTACTATTAAATGTAATTACAAGATAATAAAAAAAGAAGGATTCCTAAGGCTCATCTAATGGTTTTAATGATCATTCAAAATTCGTTAAAAAAAAATTAATGGTCTTGGATGTGAAGTATCACGTCCGTATTTTAACGTGACAACGTCCATTAATTTGAACGTGACAACGTCTGTTATTACGTTTTGTATTATTTTCTCAATTAATAAATTATATATTTCGAAGCAAATTTGTTTTCTGTTGTCACGTCAAAAAAATCAAATAATCCTTGAAAACCCATTTCAATTTTTTCAATATAATAAGAAATGCTGGATGCCAAATTTCCCATAAAAATTATCCCGCCCATTAATTTGATTCCCTCATTGTCAAATCTCACCCATCGCCAATAAAATCATCATTTTTTTATACTCCTTGCCCTTCCTGAACAAAGCAATAAGTAAAAGCGCATAGGAATCTATTTTTAGATCCGCAGCCACTAAAATCAAAGCCGCAGCTTCTGATTTTGTTTTCAAATGCGCAAAGGGCTTTCACATAAACAAGAAAGTTTATTTCGGAAACTAACCATATATAGCGGAGCATAAAACCCTGCGATATTAGCGCCCCCAGCTCGTGGTGCCCTAACCTGAAGTTAATTTGACTTGCGTTTGTCCACATCTACTTAGTATATAATCAATGGTTGTACCTTAGTTGTGTTTGCCCTTTGTAAGGTTTGGTCGATATCCGGGCTCTAAATTTCTCTTTGACGAGATAGTGGTCTGAGCCACAGCACGCTCCTCTCATAGCTCTCACATCCAGTATACTCGTGGCCCCTCTTCTCTCAATTAGGACGTGGTCTATTTGATTATTTGTCTGGCGACTGCCACGTCATCTTATGAATATTTTTGTGCGGGAACATTGTTGAACTTACTACCATTGAGTTTGAGCTAGCGAGATCAATCAATCTACTAATCTACTACTGTTGACATTGGTAGCGTTGTGGAAGCTGTGCTTACTATGACTCCTAGGAATTCCTCTTCTTTTCCTACTTTGGCGTTCATATCTCCAAGCACCATTTTAATATCGTTTGACGGTATCAATCTGGCGTTATGGCGTTTGTTAGCTCCTGGTAGAATCCCTCTTTCTCCTCATCCGTCTTGTCTTCTGTGGGCGCATGGACGTTTATGATACTAATGTTATGTAGTCTTGTTTTAATCCGAAGCGTACATGTTCTATTATTTACTGGCTTGAAGTTCAGAATCAGTGATTTCATTTTCTTTCCCACCATTAAGGCAGCTCCGAACTCTCTTCTTCCATTCGATGAACCACTGGAGAGTATCGTGTGGGTTCTGAGATCCATTATGCCACTATGAGTATATTTAGTTTTCTGTAGAGTAGAGATTGCTATGCCGTATTTTTTCAGTAGTAATAAAAGCGAACGCAGAGCGCCCGTCTGTGATTCATTCTTTCCTGTTAGCTCTAGCCATATCCTGGGACTTCTTCACATATCTGTATGAGATTTCTATAGAAAATTTTTTAGGACTGCGGTGTATGCTGCTCCAAAATGTGCACCGCCCGGTGCGAACCGCTCGCCCTAGATAATTGTCAATAATAGGTAACAAGTAATAATATTGAATCAATTACTTTAAATTACACGAAATGCCGATCGCGCCTACGTCCTACACAGAAAACCGAAATTAAGTAACAAAGCCCCAGCTTCAGAATTTGATGTTATTTTCGAACATCTCTACCCAGAGTAACTTCTCTTCAAAACAGTTAAATCTATTTATTTAGAGATTTCAGTGTATTTGCTAACTTACAAAAGAGAAAAAATTGTAAAAAGTTGCGAAAATCGAATTTGCTATTAAAAAAAAAAAATATTAAATATGTACATACATACATATTTTATTTCTTCTGTCGTCCCATTTACAGGTCTTTACAAAATAAATTAAGCCCAAATGCATTTGTCATGCTTAACACCATTGTGTCTAGGCTAAAATAACCGATGACTTTGAAAAAGCTTTTTCTTTAACGCCTAATAAAATAAATGTCGTATGATGCTTCGGAAGTAAAACATTTAACAGCACAGGTAATTAATTATAAAGAAGGAACCTGTGCGAAAATCCAACGAAAAACTATTACATAAAGTATTTTCCTAAGTTTCAAAATTGTATTGACATTTTGGATTATTTTGTAACGCAAATGCCTTAGTGCCGTTTTTATATTTATTCTGTATAAAAGTGAAATGATATTTAAAAAGTAACTATACTTATCATATCGCATTTAATTTGATTGATTCATGTAGAGTTACGCCAAATTTACTCTTCTCCTTTTAAAACAGAAAGGAAATTAACACACACGCACACAATGTACTGTACTTTACCCGAAAGCTTGTGTCCACGTGAGACCGAAATCGAATGCTAAATTGGTAGTAAGAATATCGAAGCATATAAATTACGGAAAGCTGCTGCAAGAATTCAGTTTAAATCAAACCACCAGTGCGCGTTGAAGTAGCTTGGAATCTCTAACTAATAGCTCTTAAATATAATTTAAGCAGAACTCACATATGTATATACGTTGTTGTTTTAAAGTGTGTTAAAAATATTTAAGAAATTTCATTTAAGTCATAATTCTAAATTCAACAAAATGTTAAAGACAATTTCCCACAAGATTTCGGAATTTAAATTACCAATATCTAATTCAGTGAAAGATCAGGTAAGACTACTTATGTAAGTTTGGGCAACTTTCTCGATTTACATCAATTTCGTCGAAGAATACTGGATTGAAAAAAAGTAACTTTCCTGAAATTAAATATTATTTCACTATCAGTTGACTATTTGTTTGTATTTAATTTTAGCGTGAAAATTTATTGCTTAATGAAAGTGTTTTGGGTTTTACGATTTTTTTCTTCAAATATTTACAGATATTAATAAGAAGCGAACAAAAGGAATTAAACATCGTTCCACAGCACTATGTAAATGTACCTTTCGAAAAGGCAACTTTCGGCATGGGCTGTTTTTGGGGAGCTGAATCTCTATATGGTGGTACTAAGGGCGTGTTAAGAACTAAAGTTGGATACTCTGGTGGTACTACAGCATCGCCAAAATATAGAGAAATGTTAGTTATAAGATTTGAATTAGTTTAATTTACAAAATATATTTAACATAAATTTTGTCTTCAGGGGGGATCATACAGAAGTTTTGGAGATCCATTTTGACCCTCAAGTTATTTCCTATAAACAACTACTTGATCTTTTTTGGAACAACCACGAATATGGACTCTCAACTAAGGTTAGGAGACAGTACATGTCCCTTATATTATATCACAATGAAGAACAACGTAGAACAGCGGAAGAATCAAGAGAAGAAGAACGTGTTAAACGAGCGCCTGAACTAATTTCAACCGAAATAGCCGAAGCACAAGAATTCTTCCCAGCAGAAGAGTAAGCGTTGTTAAATTTCAAAACCTAATATTTTCTGACGATTTACTTATAAATTGCCTATTTAGCTATCATCAGAAATATCGACTTCAATCTCACAAAGAACTTGCAACTTCTTTGGGTCTGAATGCTACCCTTTTGCAGACGTCATTTGTTGCGACAAAACTTAACGGTTACTTAGTCGGTGTCGGTGGAGTAGATGCATTTTTAAAGGAGGCTGATATATTAGGATTGACACCATCACAAAAAGAATATGTGCGATATCATGTAGAAAAAAATGAAGGGGGAGGCCTTTTCTGCTGATTTTATCGCAATAAAGTACTCAAAGTTCAACGGCATGTGCCTAGTCAGAATATTTTAAAAGAAAAATAGATTATAAGTACATATTTATAAAACTGAAATAACAATTCCATTAAGTTAATTTTATATACATACATATAAGTGAATAAAAATCTGAAATCCAATTTTTAAGCATTCTTTCTTTATTACAATAGATGATTATAACTTTTTCGTCATTCAAGTACGCTTGCTTCGAATGATCAAATTGGAATCGTTTAATAAAAAAGTGGTATTTTCTTTCGAATAATATCATTAAATGCTGTTTATAAATGGGGGGGGGGGGTCTAATAGTGCATAATTAACCGACAAACCCAAAGAATTAATGAAACATGAGATATTTGTGAACAGTAAAATAATGAAGCTGTATATAACTTGATTTCGTTTAAGTAGGAATTTTTGTTGTGACCCCTCAGATTTCGTGTAAGGAATTTTCCTACAGCAGCAGCGGACGATGTAACTATGTGATGGTGATATAAAGTTTTTTTTTGATAAGGGTCTAATTTATTTATTTTTGGTAGGGCCAGATAGATTTAAATTTCATATATAGATTAGAAGCCCACGTAAGCGGTATTTAAAAAAAAAAACGAATAATATGATGGGGTCTTCCACATCAAATCAACCAATGATTTAGACCTTTTGAAGAGAAAACTTTTGCCATTTTCTGGCAAGGGGAAAAACTACAAACTCGCGTCACGCTACCTCCATCACGAGTACTTTTTTGCGTTTCATGTGAGGTTTTAGTTTGTTTTATGTATTATGAATTATTATGTATTTTATATTATTATATATTATAGAAGTGAAAATTTTTATAGGCGCAGCATGTAGGATTTTGAGGTTTTTAGGTGAATTATGTAGTATGTATTAGGTATATATTATACATACTATGCATTATGGGATATGTATGCATTTTGTATTATGTGCAATTTACTATGCCCTATGTACTATGTTTTATGTACTATCCACTATGTATTATATATTTTGTACTGTATACTATAAGCTACGTACTATGTATCATGTACTATGTAGTATGCATCACGTACTATTTACATATATGTATTATGTACTAACTACTAATTACTATGCATTTTGTACTATGTCCTATGTACTTTTAACTATGTACTATACAACATGCGCTATGTACTATGAACTATGTGTTATGTACTATGTACTGTGTACTGTATATTAAGTGCTATTTACTATGCACCATGAACTGTGTATGTACATATTTACTATGTACTATGTACTACGCACTATGTACTGTGTACTATGTACTATGTACTGTATACTATGTATTCTGTACAATGTACTATATACTATGTTACTATATACTATGTACTATATACTATGTACTATATACTATGTACTATATACTATGTACTATATACTATGTACTATATACTATGTACTATATACTACGTACTATATGCTATGTACTATATACTATGTACTATATACTATGTACTATATACTATGTACTATATACTATGTACTATATACTATGTACCGTGTGCTATGTTCTGGTGCTATGCATTATGTACTATGCGCTATTTACTATGGGGTATGTCCTGTTTACTATGTACTCTGTATTATGAACTATCTACTATGCACTTTGTTCCATGGACTATGTCTTTTTCTTCTTTGACCCGTTAGCTGGCGGTCCGAGCGGGACCTCCCCGAAACGGATACGCTGCTGTCAGTGCCGCTGGGTCTTGAACTCTATTCGTTTCCATTCTTGCCGGTTTTTGGCGACGTCTCGAGCCTCGATAACTGATAACCGTTGATTCTTTAGGTCTGATATTCTTCATCCAGATTTTCTTCGGTGCCGATCGCTGGATTCTCCAGCCTGCAGGACGGTCTCGCCAGAGAAGTTTACGTGGCAAACATGTCCAAACCACCGTGGTCGACGTTTTTGAATTTCTTCTTCGATCAGTGTCGGACTTCGAGTTTCTTAACGTCCAGTTTGAGCAGTGTCCACGTTTCAGATCCGTAAAGAAGAATCAGAAGGATCAACGTTGGGTAAAGGCGTACTTTTGTTTTGATGGAAATTGTTTCCATATGCACCACTTGAACGAAGCGAAGGCTGCTGTTGCCTGACCGATGCGGCTGTGAACGTCGAACGTCGATGCTACTTTCGTTTCCCCAACCAATGATCCCAAATATTTGAACCTCGGAACCTGTTCGATTTGGGTTCCATCGAGCCCTCGATCCGTCCGTTGTGAGCACTTTGGTATTTTCCGCATTGATTTTTAACCGGTATGACTGCGCGATGCGGATGTCGTATAAGATATCCGTTGCTTCGACATCCGTGCTGGCGAGGACGGCGCTATCGTCGGCGTACACTAAGTCGGTTACGAAGTTGTTGTCGTCGTATCGAACTCCGAGTCGTCCATCGAAAGCTTCACGCATAATCTCGTCGATCACAACATTGAAGAAAACTGGCGAAGCGACGTCTCCCTGTCGGACACCCTTTTGAATCTGGAACTCCTCGGATAAGTCGACTCGAATACGAACGCTGCTGGTTAAGCCATCGTACGACGCTTGGAGAAGTTGGATGATTCTTAGTTGGCACGTGTTCGGTTTCCAAGAGTCTCCACAAGGTGTCAAAATCAATGCAATCGAAAGCGAATTTGAAATCGATGAAAACCACGACAGTTCGTTTGCTACAATGAATTCTTTCTTCCATTAGCTGACGGAGCGCGATCAATGCATCCTCGATGTGGTCTAAATCCCGGTTGTTCTTTTAGGCTCGTTTGCTCTCGCTGTTTCTGCTGCCTCGATTGTATGATTTCCGTAAATACTTTGCCGACGATCGAAAGAAGGCTAATACCGCGATAATTCTTGCATTCCCGACTGTCGCCTTTCTTCAAAATTGGGACAAATATCGGTTTCTTCCACGCCGAAGGGACACGATCCGAATGCCATATGTGTGTTATGAGGACGTGAAGTCGTTGTGATAAGACACCACCTCCGGCTTTGATCACCTCAGCGGTTACTTGCTCTACTCCCGGCGCTTTTCCATTTTTCAGCGATTTTATTGCCATCTTCACCTCAATAATTGTCGGTTCGGTATCGAGAAACTGATCCGTCGGCTATTCGATAATCGGCGGTTCGGATACTGGACCAGTATTATGTACTATGTACTGTGTACTATGTATTACGCACTATGAACTGTGAACTACATACTAGCAAGAACATTTGATGTTTATTAATTTTAAAATTTTTTTATTTACTTTGTACTATGAACTAAAAAAGCTTCTTCCATCAACAACAATTTGCTTTGGTTTTTCAATGAATTCTTGAAATGCTGTTTCCGATCGTAAATCTAACAAAATGCCTCTTGTGAAATTTAAAATATCTACTCCAGCCGAGACATTTCGGCTTTGTAAGTATCCAGTAATTTTATTTCTTAAAGATTCTGCTGTATGTTTCGATACGCGTTCCCATGCCTGAGGAAGTTCAACTTACGTCTCGCATACATCATCTATTTAGTTTTGTTTTAACGCGTCTATTATATTTTCCGACCTGGTCCACTAAGCAGCTTAAGAGTAAATAATTTTATTTGTTTTTCAAAATATCGCATCTTCTAACCGAACTGGAAACTCAACTGAACAAAAATTGCCTTTGGAAAACAATGTGCACACTCTGAAATAATGAAATTTATTAAGTGTGACGGGCACTCTACTCTAGGCTCTATGGATAGAATGCGTTCTTGAAAACAAGAATTACTACTTTTCATATAGGGATCTGTTAACATAACCCTGTCCCCACAATCAATTAAAGAAAGACCTAATTTATTTACTCATATAAGACTAATTCTGTCAGCCCTGTTCCCATAGAATCGAATGCCGTTAAAAACCTTAAAACTTAAATTAATTCAACATGATTCCTTTTTTTATTTCAAATCCTAATCTTATGGGGTTCAATCTATAATAATATTATACAATTTTAACCATATCCAAAAGATCCAAAAGTTTCTTCTAACTGGGTTAGATATAATCCCACCAAAAAAACATTAAAAATGTGAATTACGTGGAAATTCGTTTGCGTGGAAATTATTTATTGTGACAGTTTAAAACACAGTTACAAAAAGAAGTGATATGGATTAGTCAAGATGAATCGTTAATAGCATGAAAGAACGAATACAAAGGAATTTTACAACTGCCAATTTTTTTTTAAATCCAATAAAGTATTATTAACCGGAAAAAAGTTGGCTGGCGAGATCGTTGTATAGGATGAATCTTAGCTGTCCTTCGAAATGTAAGAAATTTTATTAGAAACACCATAGACTGAGCCACACCGAATTTGTTCGTAAATGCACATGTTTAATTATTTCATGGTATTAACGATTCATCTTGACTAATCCATATCACTTTTTTTTGACGTGACAACGTCTATTAAAACGATGAAAGCCGGCTGCATGCACGAAAAATGATGACTCATTGTCCCGTTATGTCCCGTTAGTCCCGTTAGTCCCGTTAGTCCCGTAGTAATTTTAATAAAAATTTGATTGTAGTAATCTTAAAAATTTGATTAAAATTGTCAAAAATTGTCAACAATAATATTTGTTGTGGATTCTCGATTGTGAAAAAGCGCAGCACTGTGATGTCAAAGCAGCAGTATTGCGAGTTTCTTCGAACCACCAATCCGGAACAACGGGAGATCATCCTTGAAGTCATTCACCGATTACATGGTTGTGGAGATGGCATTTTGGAAGCGCTACAAATTTTCTTCACCGGTCCGGCGGGCTGTGGAAAAACTTACACATTAAAGTGCCTTATGGAAACGTACAACCGATACACTCAGGAGCACAACTCGATGAACAACACCTAAATTGCCTGTGCAAGCACAGGTAAAGCCGCTGTACCTCTTGGTGGCACTACAGTGCATTCAGCGTTTCGTCTCACAACTTCTCGCGTGACAAAACTCTTATCCACAGAAAATTCGCAAGCCTACAGAAACATGTTCGTTGGCGTCAAAGCTGTTTTCGTCGACGAGATCAGCATGTTAAGTTCAGCCATTCTTCAAAAAATCAACTACCGACTGCAGCAGATTACCGGCTTTTATGACAAACCATTCGGAGACATCCACGTGATATTATGCGGAGATTTCAGCCAGCTACCACGGTCTCATGACGTTGTCACGTTAAACTATCGTCCGTAAACCCTCTTTACAGACAACAAATTTTTTGTTATAAGTGTGTTTTAAACTGTCCCAATAAATATTTTCGGGCCCACGAACTTCTAATTCACATTTTTAATGACTTTTTGGTGGGATATCACTCTTTTTTGTTTTAATACATTCTAAAATAAAAAATAAATAATCTTTTTATAAAGAAATATTAGGTATCAAGGCAAGCGGTAGTTTGCCGAGTTCGTAAGGGCAAACAGCTAATGCCTTATTTACGCCTAAACATAGAAAACAAGGTGTTTTTTTTATAAAATTATGCGATTTATGACCTTTTTATAAGCAATATAAGAAATTTTTCATTTGTAACCGATAACCAAAATATAAATAATTTATTATTCCATGAGTTTTTTTTCCTATCATTCTTCGTTTTCTTTATTTTTACATTTTTTACATTTCAAATCGAACTTTTTTCTTCTCCTTCAGTCTCAAAAAGTGGGTACTCAAAATTATTCTGTCAGATGGCGCTCAAAGTTATTTCAATTGCTCAATAAATGAGATGGTGCTACTAGTTAGTCGAAAAGTGTTCACTCGCCAGATGGCATTAGATGATTAACAAAGTGTATTCATTTAAAGTGGTTAGTCGCAACTATGGTATCAGATTGCTTTAGGTACTATAAAAAACATGTAGTTCACAGTACAAATGTACAGTAAAATTTTGAAATACCGAATGCCGAGTTCGTAATCGTAATTTATTTCTAAAAATATGACATATTCGTTACAAGTTAGTCAAATCCAGCACTGTTGATGTCAAATAGCATTCCCAAACTTTTCGATGATTAACAAAAAGTGTACGCATTGTACGCGTCTCTAGAGGGCGGATTACCATTTTCTTCACAACCCCCTCGACATGGGTATCAAATGAAAGGGTATGATAAGTAGAGTACAATAAGCTATGTCTTTATATCCATGGCGGCCGTCTCAAGAGGGTGGACTACCATTTCTTCACCACCACCTCGACATAGGTATCAATTGAAAGGGTATCTTAAGTAGAAGATAATAAGCAATATAGTATACTCAATAACTGGTTAGATCCACGGCGGTCATCTCAAGAGGGCGAATTACCATTTTCTTCATAACCCCTTCGACATGGGTATCAAATGAAAGGGTATGATAAGCAGAATACAATAAACTATGTCTTTATATCCATGGCGGCCGTCTCAAGAGGGCGGACTACCATTTCTTCACCACCACCTCGACATAGGTATCAATTGAAAGGATATCTTAAGTAGAAGACAATAAGCAATATAGTATACTCAATAACTGGTTAGATCCACGGCGGTCATCTCAAGAGGGCGGATTACCATTTTCTTCACAACCACCTCGACATGGGTATCAAATGAAAGGGTATGATAAGTAGAATACATTAAGCAATATAGTATACTCAATAAATAGTTAGATCCACCGAGGCCACCTCAAGAGGACGCATTACCATTTTCTTCACAACCCCCACGACATGGGTATCAAATGAAAGGGTATGATAAGTAGAATACAATAAGCTATGTCTTTATATCCATGGCGGCCGTCTCAAGAGGGCGGACTACGATTTCTTCACAACCACCTCGACATGGGTATCAAATGAAAGGGTATGATAAGTAGAATACATTAAGCAATATAGTATACTCAATAAATAGTTAGATCCACCGAGGCCACCTCAAGAGGACGCATTACCATTTTCTTCACAACCCCCACGACATGGGTATCAAATGAAAGGGTATGATAAGTAGAATACAATAAGCTATGTCTTTATATCCATGGCGGCCGTCTCAAGAGGGCGGACTACGATTTCTTCACAACCCCCTCGACATGGGTATCAAATGAAAGGGTATGATAAGTAGAATACAATAAGCTATGTCTTTATATCCATGGCGGCCGTCTCAAGAGGGCGGACTACGATTTCTTCACAACCCCCACGACATGGGTATCAAATGAAAGGGTATGATAAGTAGAATACAATAAGCTATGTCTTTATATCCATGGCGGCCGTCTCAAGAGGGCGGACTACGATTTCTTCACAACCCCCTCGACATGGGTATCAAATGAAAGGGTATGATAAGTAGAATACAATTAGCAATGCAGTATACTCAATAAATAGTTAGATCCACCGAGGCCACCTCAAGAGGACGCATTACCATTTTCTTCACAACCCCCACGACATGGGTATCAAATGAAAGGGTATGATAAGTAGAATACAATAAGCTATGTCTTTATATCCATGGCGGCCGTCTCAAGAGGGTGGACTACGATTTCTTCACAACCACATCGACATGGGTATCAAATGAAAGGGTATGATAAGTAGAATACATTAAGCAATATAGTATACTCAATAAATAGTTAGATCCACCGAGGCCACCTCAAGAGGAAGCATTACCATTTTCTTCACAACCCCCTCGACATGGGTATCAAATGAAAGGGTATGATAAGCAGAATACAATAAGCTATGTCTTTATATCCATGGCGGCCGTCTCAAGAGGGCGGACTACCATTTCTTCACCACCACCTCGACATAGGTATCAATTGAAAGGGTATCTTAAGTAGAAGACAATAAGCAATATAGTATACTCAATAACTGGTTAGATCCACGGCGGTCCAGTTGGATACTCTGGTGGTACTACAGCATCGCCAAAATATAGAGAAATGTTAGTTATAAGATTTGAATTAGTTTAATTTACAAAATATATTTAACATAAATTTTGTCTTCAGGGGGGATCATACAGAAGTTTTGGAGATCCATTTTGACCCTCAAGTTATTTCCTATAAACAACTACTTGATCTTTTTTGGAACAACCACGAATATGGACTCTCAACTAAGGTTAGGAGACAGTACATGTCCCTTATATTATATCACAATGAAGAACAACGTAGAACAGCGGAAGAATCAAGAGAAGAAGAACGTGTTAAACGAGCGCCTGAACTAATTTCAACCGAAATAGCCGAAGCACAAGAATTCTTCCCAGCAGAAGAGTAAGCGTTGTTAAATTTCAAAACCTAATATTTTCTGACGATTTACTTATAAATTGCCTATTTAGCTATCATCAGAAATATCGACTTCAATCTCACAAAGAACTTGCAACTTCTTTGGGTCTGAATGCTACCCTTTTGCAGACGTCATTTGTTGCGACAAAACTTAACGGTTACTTAGTCGGTGTCGGTGGAGTAGATGCATTTTTAAAGGAGGCTGATATATTAGGATTGACACCATCACAAAAAGAATATGTGCGATATCATGTAGAAAAAAATGAAGGGGGAGGCCTTTTCTGCTGATTTTATCGCAATAAAGTACTCAAAGTTCAACGGCATGTGCCTAGTCAGAATATTTTAAAAGAAAAATAGATTATAAGTACATATTTATAAAACTGAAATAACAATTCCATTAAGTTAATTTTATATACATACATATAAGTGAATAAAAATCTGAAATCCAATTTTTAAGCATTCTTTCTTTATTACAATAGATGATTATAACTTTTTCGTCATTCAAGTACGCTTGCTTCGAATGATCAAATTGGAATCGTTTAATAAAAAAGTGGTATTTTCTTTCGAATAATATCATTAAATGCTGTTTATAAATGGGGGGGGGGTCTAATAGTGCATAATTAACCGACAAACCCAAAGAATTAATGAAACATGAGATATTTGTGAACAGTAAAATAATGAAGCTGTATATAACTTGATTTCGTTTAAGTAGGAATTTTTGTTGTGACCCCTCAGATTTCGTGTAAGGAATTTTCCTACAGCAGCAGCGGACGATGTAACTATGTGATGGTGATATAAAGTTTTTTTTTGATAAGGGTCTAATTTATTTATTTTTGGTAGGGCCAGATAGATTTAAATTTCATATATAGATTAGAAGCCCACGTAAGCGGTATTTAAAAAAAAAACGAATAATATGATGGGGTCTTCCACATCAAATCAACCAATGATTTAGACCTTTTGAAGAGAAAACTTTTGCCATTTTCTGGCAAGGGGAAAAACTACAAACTCGCGTCACGCTACCTCCATCACGAGTACTTTTTTGCGTTTCATGTGAGGTTTTAGTTTGTTTTATGTATTATGAATTATTATGTATTTTATATTATTATATATTATAGAAGTGAAAATTTTTATAGGCGCAGCATGTAGGATTTTGAGGTTTTTAGGTGAATTATGTAGTATGTATTAGGTATATATTATACATACTATGCATTATGGGATATGTATGCATTTTGTATTATGTGCAATTTACTATGCCCTATGTACTATGTTTTATGTACTATCCACTATGTATTATATATTTTGTACTGTATACTATAAGCTACGTACTATGTATCATGTACTATGTAGTATGCATCACGTACTATTTACATATATGTATTATGTACTAACTACTAATTACTATGCATTTTGTACTATGTCCTATGTACTTTTAACTATGTACTATACAACATGCGCTATGTACTATGAACTATGTGTTATGTACTATGTACTGTGTACTGTATATTAAGTGCTATTTACTATGCACCATGAACTGTGTATGTACATATTTACTATGTACTATGTACTACGCACTATGTACTGTGTACTATGTACTATGTACTGTGTACTATGTATTCTGTACAATGTACTATATACTATGTTACTATATACTATGTACTATATACTATGTACTATATACTATGTACTATATACTATGTACTATATACTATGTACTATATACTATGTACTATATACTACGTACTATATGCTATGTACTATATACTATGTACTATATACTATGTACTATATACTATGTACTATATACTATGTACTATATACTATGTACCGTGTGCTATGTTCTGGTGCTATGCATTATGTACTATGCGCTATTTACTATGGGGTATGTCCTGTTTACTATGTACTCTGTATTATGAACTATCTACTATGCACTTTGTTCCATGGACTATGTCTTTTTCTTCTTTGACCCGTTAGCTGGCGGTCCGAGCGGGACCTCCCCGAAACGGATACGCTGCTGTCAGTGCCGCTGGGTCTTGAACTCTATTCGTTTCCATTCTTGCCGGTTTTTGGCGACGTCTCGAGCCTCGATAACTGATAACCGTTGATTCTTTAGGTCTGATATTCTTCATCCAGATTTTCTTCGGTGCCGATCGCTGGATTCTCCAGCCTGCAGGACGGTCTCGCCAGAGAAGTTTACGTGGCAAACATGTCCAAACCACCGTGGTCGACGTTTTTGAATTTCTTCTTCGATCAGTGTCGGACTTCGAGTTTCTTAACGTCCAGTTTGAGCAGTGTCCACGTTTCAGATCCGTAAAGAAGAATCAGAAGGATCAACGTTGGGTAAAGGCGTACTTTTGTTTTGATGGAAATTGTTTCCATATGCACCACTTGAACGAAGCGAAGGCTGCTGTTGCCTGACCGATGCGGCTGTGAACGTCGAACGTCGATGCTACTTTCGTTTCCCCAACCAATGATCCCAAATATTTGAACCTCGGAACCTGTTCGATTTGGGTTCCATCGAGCCCTCGATCCGTCCGTTGTGAGCACTTTGGTATTTTCCGCATTGATTTTTAACCGGTATGACTGCGCGATGCGGATGTCGTATAAGATATCCGTTGCTTCGACATCCGTGCTGGCGAGGACGGCGCTATCGTCGGCGTACACTAAGTCGGTTACGAAGTTGTTGTCGTCGTATCGAACTCCGAGTCGTCCATCGAAAGCTTCACGCATAATCTCGTCGATCACAACATTGAAGAAAACTGGCGAAGCGACGTCTCCCTGTCGGACACCCTTTTGAATCTGGAACTCCTCGGATAAGTCGACTCGAATACGAACGCTGCTGGTTAAGCCATCGTACGACGCTTGGAGAAGTTGGATGATTCTTAGTTGGCACGTGTTCGGTTTCCAAGAGTCTCCACAAGGTGTCAAAATCAATGCAATCGAAAGCGAATTTGAAATCGATGAAAACCACGACAGTTCGTTTGCTACAATGAATTCTTTCTTCCATTAGCTGACGGAGCGCGATCAATGCATCCTCGATGTGGTCTAAATCCCGGTTGTTCTTTTAGGCTCGTTTGCTCTCGCTGTTTCTGCTGCCTCGATTGTATGATTTCCGTAAATACTTTGCCGACGATCGAAAGAAGGCTAATACCGCGATAATTCTTGCATTCCCGACTGTCGCCTTTCTTCAAAATTGGGACAAATATCGGTTTCTTCCACGCCGAAGGGACACGATCCGAATGCCATATGTGTGTTATGAGGACGTGAAGTCGTTGTGATAAGACACCACCTCCGGCTTTGATCACCTCAGCGGTTACTTGCTCTATTCCCGGCGCTTTTCCATTTTTCAGCGATTTTATTGCCATCTTCACCTCAATAATTGTCGGTTCGGTATCGAGAAACTGATCCGTCGGCTATTCGATAATCGGCGGTTCGGATACTGGACCAGTATTATGTACTATGTACTGTGTACTATGTATTACGCACTATGAACTGTGAACTACATACTAGCAAGAACATTTGATGTTTATTAATTTTAAAATTTTTTTATTTACTTTGTACTATGAACTAAAAAAGCTTCTTCCATCAACAACAATTTGCTTTGGTTTTTCAATGAATTCTTGAAATGCTGTTTCCGATCGTAAATCTAACAAAATGCCTCTTGTGAAATTTAAAATATCTACTCCAGCCGAGACATTTCGGCTTTGTAAGTATCCAGTAATTTTATTTCTTAAAGATTCTGCTGTATGTTTCGATACGCGTTCCCATGCCTGAGGAAGTTCAACTTACGTCTCGCATACATCATCTATTTAGTTTTGTTTTAACGCGTCTATTATATTTTCCGACCTGGTCCACTAAGCAGCTTAAGAGTAAATAATTTTATTTGTTTTTCAAAATATCGCATCTTCTAACCGAACTGGAAACTCAACTGAACAAAAATTGCCTTTGGAAAACAATGTGCACACTCTGAAATAATGAAATTTATTAAGTGTGACGGGCACTCTACTCTAGGCTCTATGGATAGAATGCGTTCTTGAAAACAAGAATTACTACTTTTCATATAGGGATCTGTTAACATAACCCTGTCCCCACAATCAATTAAAGAAAGACCTAATTTATTTACTCATATAAGACTAATTCTGTCAGCCCTGTTCCCATAGAATCGAATGCCGTTAAAAACCTTAAAACTTAAATTAATTCAACATGATTCCTTTTTTTATTTCAAATCCTAATCTTATGGGGTTCAATCTATAATAATATTATACAATTTTAACCATATCCAAAAGATCCAAAAGTTTCTTCTAACTGGGTTAGATATAATCCCACCAAAAAAACATTAAAAATGTGAATTACGTGGAAATTCGTTTGCGTGGAAATTATTTATTGTGACAGTTTAAAACACAGTTACAAAAAGAAGTGATATGGATTAGTCAAGATGAATCGTTAATAGCATGAAAGAACGAATACAAAGGAATTTTACAACTGCCAATTTTTTTTTAAATCCAATAAAGTATTATTAACCGGAAAAAAGTTGGCTGGCGAGATCGTTGTATAGGATGAATCTTAGCTGTCCTTCGAAATGTAAGAAATTTTATTAGAAACACCATAGACTGAGCCACACCGAATTTGTTCGTAAATGCACATGTTTAATTATTTCATGGTATTAACGATTCATCTTGACTAATCCATATCACTTTTTTTTGACGTGACAACGTCTATTAAAACGATGAAAGCCGGCTGCATGCACGAAAAATGATGACTCATTGTCCCGTTATGTCCCGTTAGTCCCGTTAGTCCCGTTAGTCCCGTAGTAATTTTAATAAAAATTTGATTGTAGTAATCTTAAAAATTTGATTAAAATTGTCAAAAATTGTCAACAATAATATTTGTTGTGGATTCTCGATTGTGAAAAAGCGCAGCACTGTGATGTCAAAGCAGCAGTATTGCGAGTTTCTTCGAACCACCAATCCGGAACAACGGGAGATCATCCTTGAAGTCATTCACCGATTACATGGTTGTGGAGATGGCATTTTGGAAGCGCTACAAATTTTCTTCACCGGTCCGGCGGGCTGTGGAAAAACTTACACATTAAAGTGCCTTATGGAAACGTACAACCGATACACTCAGGAGCACAACTCGATGAACAACACCTAAATTGCCTGTGCAAGCACAGGTAAAGCCGCTGTACCTCTTGGTGGCACTACAGTGCATTCAGCGTTTCGTCTCACAACTTCTCGCGTGACAAAACTCTTATCCACAGAAAATTCGCAAGCCTACAGAAACATGTTCGTTGGCGTCAAAGCTGTTTTCGTCGACGAGATCAGCATGTTAAGTTCAGCCATTCTTCAAAAAATCAACTACCGACTGCAGCAGATTACCGGCTTTTATGACAAACCATTCGGAGACATCCACGTGATATTATGCGGAGATTTCAGCCAGCTACCACGGTCTCATGACGTTGTCACGTTAAACTATCGTCCGTAAACCCTCTTTACAGACAACAAATTTTTTGTTATAAGTGTGTTTTAAACTGTCCCAATAAATATTTTCGGGCCCACGAACTTCTAATTCACATTTTTAATGACTTTTTGGTGGGATATCACTCTTTTTTGTTTTAATACATTCTAAAATAAAAAATAAATAATCTTTTTATAAAGAAATATTAGGTATCAAGGCAAGCGGTAGTTTGCCGAGTTCGTAAGGGCAAACAGCTAATGCCTTATTTACGCCTAAACATAGAAAACAAGGTGTTTTTTTTATAAAATTATGCGATTTATGACCTTTTTATAAGCAATATAAGAAATTTTTCATTTGTAACCGATAACCAAAATATAAATAATTTATTATTCCATGAGTTTTTTTTCCTATCATTCTTCGTTTTCTTTATTTTTACATTTTTTACATTTCAAATCGAACTTTTTTCTTCTCCTTCAGTCTCAAAAAGTGGGTACTCAAAATTATTCTGTCAGATGGCGCTCAAAGTTATTTCAATTGCTCAATAAATGAGATGGTGCTACTAGTTAGTCGAAAAGTGTTCACTCGCCAGATGGCATTAGATGATTAACAAAGTGTATTCATTTAAAGTGGTTAGTCGCAACTATGGTATCAGATTGCTTTAGGTACTATAAAAAACATGTAGTTCACAGTACAAATGTACAGTAAAATTTTGAAATACCGAATGCCGAGTTCGTAATCGTAATTTATTTCTAAAAATATGACATATTCGTTACAAGTTAGTCAAATCCAGCACTGTTGATGTCAAATAGCATTCCCAAACTTTTCGATGATTAACAAAAAGTGTACGCATTGTACGCGTCTCTAGAGGGCGGATTACCATTTTCTTCACAACCCCCTCGACATGGGTATCAAATGAAAGGGTATGATAAGTAGAGTACAATAAGCTATGTCTTTATATCCATGGCGGCCGTCTCAAGAGGGTGGACTACCATTTCTTCACCACCACCTCGACATAGGTATCAATTGAAAGGGTATCTTAAGTAGAAGATAATAAGCAATATAGTATACTCAATAACTGGTTAGATCCACGGCGGTCATCTCAAGAGGGCGAATTACCATTTTCTTCATAACCCCTTCGACATGGGTATCAAATGAAAGGGTATGATAAGCAGAATACAATAAACTATGTCTTTATATCCATGGCGGCCGTCTCAAGAGGGCGGACTACCATTTCTTCACCACCACCTCGACATAGGTATCAATTGAAAGGATATCTTAAGTAGAAGACAATAAGCAATATAGTATACTCAATAACTGGTTAGATCCACGGCGGTCATCTCAAGAGGGCGGATTACCATTTTCTTCACAACCACCTCGACATGGGTATCAAATGAAAGGGTATGATAAGTAGAATACATTAAGCAATATAGTATACTCAATAAATAGTTAGATCCACCGAGGCCACCTCAAGAGGACGCATTACCATTTTCTTCACAACCCCCACGACATGGGTATCAAATGAAAGGGTATGATAAGTAGAATACAATAAGCTATGTCTTTATATCCATGGCGGCCGTCTCAAGAGGGCGGACTACGATTTCTTCACAACCACCTCGACATGGGTATCAAATGAAAGGGTATGATAAGTAGAATACATTAAGCAATATAGTATACTCAATAAATAGTTAGATCCACCGAGGCCACCTCAAGAGGACGCATTACCATTTTCTTCACAACCCCCACGACATGGGTATCAAATGAAAGGGTATGATAAGTAGAATACAATAAGCTATGTCTTTATATCCATGGCGGCCGTCTCAAGAGGGCGGACTACGATTTCTTCACAACCCCCTCGACATGGGTATCAAATGAAAGGGTATGATAAGTAGAATACAATAAGCTATGTCTTTATATCCATGGCGGCCGTCTCAAGAGGGCGGACTACGATTTCTTCACAACCCCCACGACATGGGTATCAAATGAAAGGGTATGATAAGTAGAATACAATAAGCTATGTCTTTATATCCATGGCGGCCGTCTCAAGAGGGCGGACTACGATTTCTTCACAACCCCCTCGACATGGGTATCAAATGAAAGGGTATGATAAGTAGAATACAATTAGCAATGCAGTATACTCAATAAATAGTTAGATCCACCGAGGCCACCTCAAGAGGACGCATTACCATTTTCTTCACAACCCCCACGACATGGGTATCAAATGAAAGGGTATGATAAGTAGAATACAATAAGCTATGTCTTTATATCCATGGCGGCCGTCTCAAGAGGGTGGACTACGATTTCTTCACAACCACATCGACATGGGTATCAAATGAAAGGGTATGATAAGTAGAATACATTAAGCAATATAGTATACTCAATAAATAGTTAGATCCACCGAGGCCACCTCAAGAGGAAGCATTACCATTTTCTTCACAACCCCCTCGACATGGGTATCAAATGAAAGGGTATGATAAGCAGAATACAATAAGCTATGTCTTTATATCCATGGCGGCCGTCTCAAGAGGGCGGACTACCATTTCTTCACCACCACCTCGACATAGGTATCAATTGAAAGGGTATCTTAAGTAGAAGACAATAAGCAATATAGTATACTCAATAACTGGTTAGATCCACGGCGGTCATCTCAAGAGGGCGGATTACCATTTTCTTCACAACCCCCTCGACATGGGTATCAAATGAAAGGCTATGATAAGTAGAATACATTAAGCAATATAGTATACTCAATAAATAGTTAGATCCACCGAGGCCACCTTAAGAGGACGCATTCCCATTTTCTTGACAATCCCCACGACATGGGTATCAAATGAAAGGGTATGATAAGTAGAATACAATAAGCTATGTCTTTATATCCATGGCGGCCGTCTCAAGAGGGTGGACTACCATTTCTTCACCACCACCTCGACATAGGTATCAATTGAAAGGGTATCTTAAGTAGAAGACCATAAGCAATATAGTATACTCAATAACTGGTTAGATCCACCACGGTCATCTCAAGAGGGCGGATTACCATTTTCTTCACAACCCCCTCGACATGGGTATTAAATGAAAGGGTATGATAAGTAGAATACAATAAGCAATATAGTATACTCAATAAATAGTTAGATAGACCGAGGCCACCTCAAGAGGACGCATTACCATTTTCTTCACAAACCCCACGACATGGGTATCAAATGAAAGGGTATGATAAGTAGTATACAATAAGCTATGTCTTTATATCCATGGCGGCCGTCTCAAGAGGGCGGACTACCATTTCTTCACCACCACCTCGACATAGGTATCAATTGAAAGGGTATCTTAAGTAGAAGACAATAAGCAATATAGTATACTCAATAACTGGTTAGATCCACGGCGGTCATCTCAAGAGGGCGGATTACCATTTTCTTCACAACCCCTACGACATGGGTATCAAATGAAAGAGTATGATAAGTAGAATACAATTAGCAATGTAGTATACTCAATAAATAGTTTGATCCACCGAGGCCACCTCAAGAGGACGCATTACCATTTTCTTCACAACCCCCACGACATGGGTATCAAATGAAAGGGTATGATAAGTAGAATACAATAAGCTATGTCTTTATATCCATGGCGGCCGTCTCAAGAGGGCGGACTACGATTTCTTCACAGCCCCCTCGACCTGGGTATCAAATGAAAGGGTATGATAAGTAGAATACAATTAGCAATGTAGTATACTCAATAAATAGTTTGATCCACCGAGGCCACCTCAAGAGGGTGCATTACCATTTTCTTCACAACCCCCTCGACATGGGTATCAAATGAAAGGGTATGATAAGCAGAATACATTAAGCTATGTCTTTATATCCATGGCGGCCGTCTCAAGAGGGCGGACTACCATTTTTTCACCACCACCTCGACATAGGTATTAAATGAAAGGGTATGATAAGTAGAATACAATTAGCAATGTAGTATACTCAATAAATAGTTTGATCCACCGAGGCCACCTCAAGAGAACGCATTACCATTTTCTTCACAACCCCCACGACATGGGAATCAAATGAAAGGGTATGATAAGTAGAATACAATAAGCTATGTCTTTATATCCATGGCGGCCGTCTCAAGAGGGCGGACTACGATTTCTTCACAACCCCCTCGACATGGGTATCAAATGAAAGGGTATGATACGTAGAATACAATTAGCAATGTAGTATACTCAAAAAATAGTTTGATCCACCGAGGCCACCTCAAGAGGACGCATTACCATTTTCTTCACAACCCCCTCGACATGGGTATCAAATTAAAGAGTGTGATAAGCAGAATATAATAAGCTATGTCTTTATATCCATGGCGGCCGTCTCACGAGGGCGGACTACGATTTCTTCACAACGCCCTCAACATGAGTATCAAATGAAAGGGTATCATAAGTAGAATATAATAAGCTATGTCGTAAAATCCATGGCGACCGTCTCAAGAGGGCAGATTACCTTTTCTTTACCACCCCCTCGAATTGGGTGTCAATTGAAAGGGTAACACAATTAGAATAGCATAAGCGATATAATATACTCAATATACTGTTTTATCCACGGCGGTCATCTCAAAAGGAGGGCGAGCGGAAGAGGGCGGATTACCATTTTCTTAACATACCCCTCGACAAGGGTATCAAATGAAAGGGAATGGTAAGTAGAACTTAATAAGCAATATAGAATACTCAATATATCGTTACTAGTTATTCGACAAGTTTTTACTCGCACTGTTGATGCCAGATGTCATTCGATGATTAGCAAAAAGTGTTCAAATAAATAATTAGTCGCAACTATGGTGTATGATAGCGCTAGGTAACAAATATTAAAAAATATATGAATTGTAGTTCATAGTACAAATGTACAGCAAAATTTCAAATCACGAATTGACATATATACTTGTTACTACTTTTGCCGATTGTGTAATTGTAATTTATTTCTAAAAATATCAAATATTCGTTGAAGTTAAAATATTTAGCTGTCTGTGGGTACATATCGGACCCATAAATACCTGTAAGGCGACAACATTTACGTGAAAACTTCCGTATCCTGGTAAAATTATAATTTTTATATTTTCTATAATTAATATTTAATTTTTAGGTGAAAATACTACGATATATCTTGAGAAGATTATGAGAGTGAGGAGTATTGAGACTCGAAATTTTTAGGGGTAGCTGTTATATAATGTTTGTATAATCATATTCATTTTTTTATTAAAAAAATAAGTGAAATATTTGAACTCCGGTACAATAATAATCTATAAGTTTTCAATATATTCAATTTTTAAGTGAAAACATTACGTAATTTCAGTTATATCGTGAGAAGATTTAAAAGTGAAGATATTTGAGAGATCTTATTTAATAAAAGTGAAGACTTTTGAGTTATCTTACTCAAATCCTGGTAAAGTAAGAAGTTATAAGTTTGCAGTTAATACATTCGTCTTTTTTAGGAATACATTCGCATTTTTTAGGTGGAAGCTGCTATATTCAGATAAAATAAGAATAGAAACATTAGTATCCCGGTACAACAATAATTTGTAAGTTTTCAATAAATAAAATTCTATTTTTAGGTACATTTCATTGTATCATGAATTTGGAAAACGAGAAACCCTGAGTGGTCAATGTAAAAATAGTTCGTACACTCAAAAGATTCGTAAATCGGAAATGATTTCGGTAGCACCTGTTCTCATAATACAACTGAAATTATTCGAGCTGAAAAATAAAAAGTTTATTAAAATGAAGCAATGCGATATCAAAGCTGTCACTTCTGCAAAATTGCATATTGGATTAGTGCTATATTCCATACAGGAACACTCGAACAAGGTCATTACATCAGCATGTTGAAACAAAAATCGAGCTGGTTATGGATCAATGATTCCATAGTGCAGAAAAAATCTTGGCCGAGAAACTCGAAAGGAGCTTATGTATTTTTTAAAAAAGGCAATAATATTAATTTGAATTCCTGCATTTTGTTGTTTTGTAATTACCTACTTATAAAATAAATAAAAAAATATAATGAACAATTAAATATCTACCTACATAATATTTCTTTATACAGAAGATTATTTATTTTTTATTTTAGAATGTATTAAAACAAAAAAGAGTGATATCCCACCAAAAAAACATTAAAAATGTGAATTAGAAGTTCGTGGGCGCGGAAATTATTTATTGGGACAGTTTAAAACACACTTACATATTACAAAAAGAAGTGATATGGATTAGTCAAGATGAATCGTTAATAGCATGAAATAATTAAACACGTGCATTTACGAACGAATTCAAAGGAATAATTATACAACTGCCAATTTTTATTTAAAACACAATAAAGTATTATCAACCGCGAAAAAGTTGGCTGGCGCGTTCGTTGTACACCTAGCACGAATCTTTGCTGTCCTTCGAAATGTAACAAATTTTATTAGAAACACTATAGACTGAGCCACACTGAATTCGTTCGTAAATGCACGTGTTTAATTATTTCATGCTATTAACGATTCATCTTGACTAATCCATATCACTTCTTTTTGTAATATGTAAGTGTGTTTTAAACTGTCCCAATAAATAATTTCCGCGCCCACGAACTTCTAATTCACATTTTTAATGTTTTTTTGGTGGTTTAATTGTCGTGCATCTAACCATATATTGAGTATACTATATCGCTTATGATACCCTTTCATTTGATACCCATGTTAACGGATGTTGCGGCGTCGATTAGCTGCAATGATAAAAAGGATAGGATGGATTGATTCCTCTACATAAAAGAGTTTGGTCGGTTTACAAACAAGTTTATTTTCCCTATTTGTGACAATGCTACCTTATTTGTAGTTAATTAAATCTGATTTTTACTCTACTTTAATTCTTTTTATTTTGTTTTATTAAATTCAAATTAAAATCTTAAATTAAATTTTGTTGTCCTTAGCTGGAGCTGAAATATAAATCTTTATTATTGAGTCCAAATATTTTTTGTTGGCAAATTCCAACTTGTTAGTGATATCAATAAAAAATCGGTTAGCGAATGCCGAATAAATATTTAATAAATGCAATTCCAATTATAAATTGCTAATAAATCTTGCTCCTGTGTCTTAGGAATTATTTACAGTCTGTTGGTAATCAAGGCTTGATGCTACCAAAATAATCAAATCGGGAAAAATCGGCACCTCTGTCAATCTTTTTATTGATAGTGTACAATGTACGCAAAATATCAAGGGAATTCCCGGCCCGACATACTGCGGAATTTCCTTGATTTGATACAAAAATTTTTGGCTATGTTCCCTCCACCGGAGCGAACGATCACACAAGGATTTAATAATGTTTTAAGGGGACAGACCCCTCAATAGGCCTCAAAAAATCCTTTTTTTTGCTTAATCGATCTGGCAACTATTCAAGATTATGTGTGTAAAATTTTAGCTCGAAATTCGAAGTATTACGGGAGTTACACGAAAATTCATTCGGTCGCTCAGAGCTCACTTTGAAACGCTGCCGGAAAACGTCAATAACTCAGCCATTTGAAATTTTTCAGATGTATTTTTTTTTTGTTAATAAAGTTTAAAGTATGACTAAAACATATCCCAAAATTCGTATGTCTCCGATGTTTCTTTCTGTAAGGAACAAAATCAGGAAAAAACGCTTATTTCTCGGACGCTTGAGGGGCCTGTCCCCTTAAGCTTGGAATATTTTTGCCGAAAATTCAAAGACTTAGAATAAAAATTCTAAGTTTTCAAAAAATATTATTTTTCTTCCCAAAAATTTTCTAAGTTCTAAATTCAAGGACTTAGAATAAAAATTCTAATTTTTCAAAAATTTATTCTTCTTCCCAAAAATTTTCCAAGTCCTAAATTCAAGACTTAGAATAAAAATTCTAAGTCTTCAAAAATTTTATCTTTTTTCCCAAAAATTTTCTAAGTCCAAACTCCCAATTACATCGGGAGGTTAAGAGAAGTGTCCGGCATGATAAAAGGCAGCAGATAAATGAGCTCGCAGAAAAAGTGGAAACGCGGCAAACACTGGCAACAGTAAGGTGCTGTACCAAATCACTAAACAGCTCTCGGGAAAGCACTCTACTAAAAAGCATGCCGTTAAGAGCAGTGCCGTCTTTATAGATTGCGAGGCCCTAAGCCACTACAGATGGAGGCCCCCCTAAAATATTCATAAAGCATTAGGCTTAAAAGTCAATTGACAAATACTAAAACCCATTTAAATCAAAGAAAAAGTAGGTTACCCAAACTAGTTAAATGCTAATTTGCTGAAAGTTTATTGTAAACCATGTAATTAAAAAATTGAAAGAATATGTTTTATAAATTCTGTGAATGTGAGCAAGCGTCCATATTAGGTATTCCCCAATATTTGTGAATAACTTTTAGAACTGATGGCAAAACAAATTTTTGATTTTAATAATAAAGGCAGCAAAGTATTATTCTATAAGTGTAGATTCAACTCCTGACATTTCACATCAGGACCAATTGACTTTTACTATTCGTTATGTCACCAATGATGGTCCACGTGAAAGATTTTTGGCATTTATTCCTATTGAAGGTCATGGAGCTGAGTATTTGTCTAAAGTCGTCTTAACATTTTTAAATGATAATGGTATCAGTATCAAAACTGTCGTGGCCAGTCATATGACAATGCGTCAAATATGTCAGGACAATATTCAGGCCTCCAAGCTAGACTACGCTGAGTATGTACCTTGCACTGGCCAACCTTTGAATTTGATTAGCGTTAAAAGCGTAGACTGTAGTACTGTGGTCACGCAAGTTTTCTATTTAGTGCAGAAATTGTACACTTTTTTTCGGCATCCACATGCAGGTGGCAAAAGTTAGTATCAGTCCTACGTGACAAAGAAAAGCTGCTAAAACCGTTATCCGATACCAGATGGTCAGCCAGAAGTGATGCTCTCACTGCTCTCCGTGGAAGTTATGGCAATATTTTAAAATCTCTTTTGCTACTTTCCAGTGATACAACACAGTCAAGTGAGACTAGACTCGAGTCTTCAAGTTTATTCGAAAAACTAACTCAATTTGATAATATTTTTCTCACCATTTTTTGGGATGCTGTTTTATTTAAAATCAATTCAACTAACAAAACTTTGCAAAAAGAGACATTGGACTTAGCTGTGGTTGTTAACTTACTTGATCCGCTCGAGAAATACCTTTATAATTTAAGAGATACATTTGATGATTATATAAGAAAAACCAAAGAATTCATTGAGAGTAATAAAATAACAATTAATGGAAAAAAAACTAGATTAAACAGTAGAAGTGTTAAATTAACAAGATTCGAGGGACAAAGTGATGAAACTCTTTTCAACAAAGAAGATTCATTAAAAATCGAAACTTTTTATCCCATTATAGATTCTCTTTCTGTCAACCTGAAAAAACGAAAATTAGCGTATAGTAAAATCAATGAGAATTTCAGTTTTTTTTCCCATTTGCAAGAGATGACTGACGAAGCAATAAAAGAAAAGTGTGAAACACTAGCTGAAAAATATGATATTGAGATAGATACAGAATCTTTTGATTTCTGAATGTGTTAATTTCAAATTTTATTTGGAAACCTCAGGAAAAATGAGTAATTCATCGATAATTCATTTGTACGCCAGAATAAAAACAGAATTCTTAGTTTCTACTTTCCCAAATATTGAAATATGTTTCCGAATATTTTTATGTATGATGGTAGCAAACTGCACTGGAGAGAGATCTTTTTCAGCTCTAAAATTTCTTAAAAGATGAGCACAGAAGTACAAGATACAAGACTGAATAGTTTGGCACTAATGTATATTGAATCAGATCTTTGTAACAACATCGACTTTGAAACCATTATCTCTGATTTTGCATTAAAAAATCAAGAAACAAATTGTAAATTATTGTAAATTTTTTACTTTAATAAAATATTTTATTTTAAGTATGATTGGATGAAAATATTTTTGTAAATTTTATAAAACGTAAAACCCATAATAAATTAAAACTTATTATTTATGCTAATAGATTTTTTAATTTTATCATTGGATAACTAATAAGAAAATTTGAATTTTGCGTTTAAATTTGTTAAAAAAAATCGAATATGAAGAGGCCCCCCTCAAGGCGGAGGCCCCAAGCCTGGGCTTCGTCGACTTATGCCTAAAGACGGCACTGGTTAAGAGTGCGGATGGAAGGCTGCTGTGCAGCGACGAGGAGCAACTCCAAAGATGGAGAGATTACTTCTTCGCCGCCCTGAATGGTACACTTACACAGGAACCTCAGGAAAACAACAACAATGCACAGCCAATAAGAATCGCCACTCGGGCCCCAGCCAAGACGGAAATAGTAACCGCAATTCAATGGTAAAGCAGCAGGAAAAGATGGCCTCCCGCCAGAATTGTTGAAAGCCGACTCAAGCCTCATAGCAGATGCGCTTCAGCCAATCCTAGAAATAGCATGGAACACCTGTACCTTTCCGGAGGATTGGACGGAAGGTATCATAGTCAAAATACCAAAAAAAAGGGACCTAATAATATGCGACAACTGGAGAGGTATCTGTTTATTATCTACTGTGGGCAAAATTTTGTCCCATATATTACTATCTAGGATAAGTGAGGCAGTTGATCGAACGCTTAGGAGGCAGCAGGCCGGATTCAGGAAGGGCCGCTCCTGTATTGATCATATTAACACCTTGAGAATAATAGTGGAGACGTCTACTGAATTCCAATCCCCCCTTTACCTTGCTTTCGTAGACTATGAGAAAGCGTTCGACTCGGTTAATAGGAGCTTCATTTGGAAGGCACTACGGCGACGTGGACTGCCTGATAAAATAATAGAATTGATAAAAGCCCTATATAACAATTCCAAATGCAGAGTTCTCCATAAAGAAAAATTATCCGACAGCTTTGAGGTGAGCTCAGGAGTACGACAAGGATGCCTACTTTCGCCATTACTATTTCTTATAGTAATAAATGACATCCTTGTCGGCGCTCTAGATAATAGAACAGGCGGCATACAATGGGGTTTGGTAGACCGCCTTAAGGATCTCGACTACGCCGATGATATCTGTTTGCTGGCCCACAGACACCAGGACCTCAAAAACATGTTAAACAATTTGGCAACAGAAAGTAGTCCAGCAGGCTTAAGGCTAAATCCGACTAAAACTAAAGAAATACGGATAAATGCAAACACCATTGAACGGACTGCGCTGAATAACCGTGACGTGGAACTGGTAAATAAATTCTGCTACCTCGGTAGCATTATTACCGAAAATGGTGGGGCAGAAAAAGACGTCAGTTCCAGAATAAATAAAGCACGAGGCGCATATGCATGCCTGTCCCACATATGGAGATCAAAGGTGATTTCCACTAACACCAAATTGCGGCTGTTCAACTCCAGTTCAAAGGCAGTTCTTTTGTATGGTTGCGAAACATGGAAAGTCACCCAATTAATAACAGGGCGCCTACAAGTCTTCATCAACAGATGCCTTCGTCGTATCCTAAAAATCCGTTGGCAAGATAGAATTTCAAACGAAGAACTATGGCGCCGTGCCGGCCAAAAAAGGATAGACGACCAAATCAGGCGAAGGAAATGGAATTGGTTTGGCCACACCTTGCGACGCGAAAACGAAAATCTAGCCAAACAGGCCCTTGACTGGAATCCGCAAGGTTCCCGTCGAGTAGGAAGACCTAGAACAACGTGGAGGAGAACCCTACTAGAAGAAGCCGCAACAACTGGGAGATCCTGGTCGGAGCTAAGAGCTGTCGCGCAAAACAGAGTCCGCTGGAGGGCAACTGTTTTCGCCCTATGTCCCATGAGGGATTAAAGGAGTTTAAAGAAGAAGAAGAAGAAACTTAGAAAAAATTCCAAGTCTTCAAAAATTTTATAAGTCCTAAATAAACCTCTGTAGAGCCGGCGGTAAATACACGCCAGCTATCTAAACCCTAGCTAAATCTAAATGCGGTTGTAAATCCAACCGACATTACCTTCACTCGAATCGACGCAAAAGCCAAATTTCTTGTCGTGCTTCGATGGCCCCGAGTTCGCAAGTGGGGATGGCAATTTCCACTTGTGGAAAAAATGGCGATCCTGCCATTGCAACTATTTGTAAATGGCGACGATAGTTCCAATATTTTAAAGGGTTTCCGTTTGCAATCAGCTGATTGCTGTTGACAGTTCGTGTGGCGGGTTAGAGTTATTTTTATTTCTGTAGTTTTTAAATTATTGTTTAAGTTAAAAGTATCTAGTTTTATTTATTATTCTTTTAAGTTTAAGTTTTTTTTTCTTTTAGGTTTGTTTATTTAGTATTTAATTTTATTTATTATTCTTTTAAGTTTAAGTTTTTCTTTTAGGTTTGTTTAGTTAGTGTTTAGTTTTATTTAAATAAACTAAAGCTCAGCAGGATAAACCTTGTTGGTTATTTTACATTGTTGTGTTTTGTGTATTCTGGGGAAGATTGTTGCTTCGTATTGTTTCGCGCTGAAACAACGGATTAGTAAAGAAAATGGTAATTCGCCCTCTTGCGATGACCGCCGTAGATCTACCAATATATTGAGGGGGTGGTGAAGAAATGGTGCTTCGCCCTCTTGAGACGGCCGCCATGGATCTAACGACATAGCTTATTGTATTCTACTTATCATACCCTTTCATTTGATACCGAGGGGTCGAGGGGGTGGTGAAGAAAATGGCAATGCGTCCTCTTGAGATGGTCGCAGTGGATCTAACTATATATTGAGTATATTGAGTATACTATATTGCTCATTGTATTCAACTTATCATTCCCTTTCATTTGATACCCATGTCGAGGGGGTGGTGAAGAGAATGGTAATCCGTCCTCTTGAGATGACCGCCATGGATCTAACCATATATTGAGTATACTATATCGTGGTGAAGAAATGGTAGTCCGCCCTCATAAGACGCGTATCAGTTTAATATGAACGCTTATTGTTAATCATCGAAAGGATATGGAATGATATCTGACATCAACAGTGCTGGATTCGACAAACTTGTAACGAACATGTCATATTTTTAGAAATAAATTACAATTACGAACTAGGCAAAAGTAGTAATCGGTATTTCAAAATTTTACTGTACATCTGCACTATGAACTACGTATGTTTTTTATAGTACCTAACGCAATCTGACACCATAGTTGTGACTAACCACTTTATATTAATACATTTTGTTAATCATCTAATGCCATCTGGCATCAATAGTGCGAGTAAACACTTTTCGACTAACTAGTAGGACCATCTCATTTATTGAGCAATTGAAATAGCTTATAACGCCATCTGATGGAATAATTTTGAGTACCCACTTTTTTAGACTGAAGGAGAAAAAAAGTTCGTTGCAAAATTTAAAAATAAAGAAAACAAAGAATGATAAGAAAAAAAACTCATGGAATAATAAATTATTTATATTGTGGTTATCGGTTACAATTGAAAAATTAATAATAATAATAATAATATTTTTTTTTTGTACGTGGGGTGGTGAGAATCTTGCATAGACACCGCTGAGGATCCGCACTCAGACGGTAGTGTCAGATTCGTACTGACTAAACTCACCACCACCTTCGGTGACGTTTATCCCACCCGGCACCACCGTGTACCTCACTTAATTCAGGTGGGCGTCACCAACAAGGCCCTTGGCCCCCTCAACCGGCGCGGCATCGACAAGACTCGCGTCCCTCCCGTTTGGCAGAAGCATGCTAGGGCTCCGCGGAGACTGATCGAATGTCAGTCTCCGATTTCTTATTTTTCAGGATGGTCTGGACAAACCTCGGACCTCGGAGCATAACCCCGACAATTGTGTCGGGGGTCACGCTTCCGAGGTCCTCTTCCAGCGCGTTTCTGTCGTCCGCCCACCTGGTACATTCAAAGAATGTATGGTGGGCGTCGTCTGAAGCGGAATCCCCGTAGGGGCATGCGGCATCCGCCACCTTTCCCATCTTCCTCAAGTGCGCACGGAACAAACCGTGCCCCGTCAGAAACTGGGTAAGGTAGTAATCCACCTCCCCGAACTCCCTGTTCACCTAGGTGTTCAGGTGGCCGATCAGGCGGGCTGTCCACCTGCCCCTAGAATCCCCCTCCCAGCGTGTTTGCCAGACCTCCATCGTGTGGGCCCTAGCAGCCCTCGCCGCCTCCCTTTTTCCCACCCTGCTCCTCTCTCGGCGGACGGACAATCTCTCCTGGGCCAGTAGGTCGATCAGAATCACTCCGGCGACCACCAGCACTGCGGGCTCGGAGACCGTGCGGTAGGAACACGCGACACGGAGAGCTCCCCGTCTTTGTACTGCGGCCATGCGCTTGCGGTACTTCTCGTACCGCAGCGCGTCAGCCCACACCTCCCAGCTAGCACAAACGAGTAGCAATGGAGTTAATCTAACATGTAAAAGAGTCGCAAGATAAGATATGTAGTGCGACTGTAGCTCCATTGCGACTGAAAAAGCAGATCTTTATTGTTTATTTTGTAACAACTTTGGTCGCAACGAGGCGAAAAATGTGCTGTGGCTATGTTTTAAATGTGTTGTTGCCACAAACTAAAGTTCCATACAACAAGATGAAACATTTTGAACACCCGGAAAAGTTATAGTTCTTTATATTATATACATATTTTTAACAACAAAGCACAGCGCAGTTTTAAATGTGTTTCAAAAGTCATAATGGAATGAAATAAAAAGACACATTACTCATTACGTACTTTAAAATTGACAAATTGCGGAATTTTACTCCAAAATTATAAAGCGAATGCCATTTTGTTGATGAATATGGGTATTTTACCTCTAGAATATTCACGCGCCACTCAAAAACAGAAAATTTAGAAAATAATTGGAAAAATAGAGAAAACTTAGATTTTTTTATCAGCATGGCAATCTGTAAACTACAGCTAACTTCATTTTTTTAAGTTCATAGTGTTATTTTGCGCTAAAAAATGGCTATAAGAAATATAAAATACAATATCAAATAACATTTGTTTCTTTAAATAAAACTGCATAGTGTAGAAAAAAGAGAGAATCATGAAAAATATGGCGAACATGAAGCCTTTTGACAGCTATTTTTCCAAGTCCTTGTATCTGAACAAAAACCTCCCTGCAGCGTTTTGAACATTTAAAATGTAGCACTGACTTGATAAAAACTTACAACAACTAAGTCACTTTAAGGTTGTTAACTAGTTACTCTATTTGTGACAGTTACCATATAATAACAATTTTGAAATGTGCTACAAAAGGAAATGTTTTAATAACTTTAATTTAATTTAAATATTACATATTTTTTTTGCAACTTTAATGGAACCATTTAACAACAAGTGCATTTTCCCGTAACAAATTTAAAACTGTAGTGTAACTGAACCCGATGATTTGTTGCAAATTGCTAATTCGGAGCAATAATACAATTTACATGTGACTACATTTGTTTAAACAAACTGGATTTCGACATAATTGTAACCTAAATTTGTTACAAAATTTAAATCTGTGCTAGCTGAGCTCCGCTCCGTAGAGCATTATTGACTCGGCAGTGCTCATGAGTAGGCGTCGTATGCAGGGTCTGGGGCCATGAACATTGGCCATGATCCTGCTAAGCAACGCTACTACCGCAGCTGCCTTGTCCGCTGCCCGCAGTACATGTACCCCGAAGGACAGCTTGTTGTCAAGCATCACTCCGAGGTACTTCACGGCTCTCGACGACTCGATTGTCGCGTTTCCCACCCCGAAGTTGCGCACCATATTGATGCGCTTCTTCGTTAGTAACACGATCTCCGTTTTGTGAGCTGCTAGCTCGAGCCCGCAGTCGTCCATCCAGGAGGATATTCTAAGCATTGCCTGGTTGAGGCGCATCTGCGCTGCATCGACGTCCCTCGCAGTGATAATCACTGCGACGTCGTCTGCATACCCAACCAGTCAAACACCTTCAGGCATCTCCAAACGTAGGAGCCCCTCATAGGAGATGTTCCAAATGTCAGGCCCCAGAATAGAGCCCTGAGCGGCCCCAGATGTTATCTCCCTTCTAAACAAGCCATCGGAAGTCTCGTACTCAATGAAGCGCGAGTTCAAATAGTCCCCCAGCATCCTCCGTAGGTACAGGGGGAGTTCGAAATCGCGCTCCATGACCCTCAACGCCCTGTCCCACCTGACCGAATTGAACGCATTTTTCACGTCCAAAGTGGCCAGGAGGCACACGTGTCGGGAGAAGTGATTCCCCCCCTCCGTTGACCTGGCAGCCTCGACAACCTGTTGGACCGCATCAATAGTAGAGCGGCCCGGTCGGAAGCCGAACTGTCTGGCTGCCAAGTCTCCCGCCGCGCGTACGGCCTCGTGAGGCCGAGGCCGTAGGAGTTTCTCCAGTAGCTTCCCGGTCGTGTCCAGCATACACAGAGGTCTGTAGGACGCCGCCGTTTCTGTCGCCCCCCACCCTTGCTGATCAGTACAAGACGTGCGACTTTCCAGCGAGCAGGAAATCTGCCTGCCTTCAGGCACGAGTTGTACATGTCCAGCAAGAGAAAGGGGTGACTGGAAGCCAATGCCTTCACTATTTCTGCTGGAAGGCCGCCTGGACCAGGAGCCTTTCGGTTTCGCATCGAACGAGCGGCCACAATGAGCTCCTCTTCACTGAAGGGGGGGTTTCCAGATCCGAGGGCAGTGGTTGCTCGGACGGTCGCCGCGGATGGGTGGGGAAGAGAGTATCCACAATATCGCCCAAGGTGGCTGGATCCATAGGGGATCCTTGGGTGAAAGACCCGAGCCCCCTTGTGACGATCCTGTACCCTAGTCCCCACGGGTCTCGGTCCACATCCTGCATGAGGGCCCTCCAGCATCTCCGTTGGCTGTTTTTGATGGCTTGCTTCAGGGATCTTTTGGCCGCATGGAACGCTGCGGCCAAAGGGGCTGCGTGTATATCGCGGGCTCTCGCTCTTTGGACCTGCTGACGAAGTCGAAGGCACGTCCTGCGGAGCTCCGCGATCTCGTCCGTCCACCAGTAGGCGGGACGGCCTCGACGACTCGATCCACGTCGCGGCACTGCTTCTTCGCAAGCGATCTGGATGACTCGCATAGCCCGTGCGGTCACCCGATCAGCTCGCTCGGATGGCGATAGACCTTCGGGAGCGGCGGGTAGGGATGTCTGAGCACGCTCTAGAGCTGCGGAGAACGTCGTGAGGTTCATTTCTCTGACGTTCCATCTGGGGGGGCGCGTAAGACGGGTAGTGGTAGCCGGCCTCACATCATGTACTCGGAACATGATGTACTGGTGATCGCTTCCCGTGTAATCTTCGATCACCTTCCAGTCTACCACTCGCGCTGCCAGTTGTTCATTGGCTAGATCCGGAATTGTCCCCCTATGGCCCGGCCTTCTGAAGGTTGGTGTGGAACCGGTGTTCAGTATTACCAGCCCGAGCCATGTCCATCACCCTCCTTCCACGGGAGTTAGGCCGGGCCTCCCCCCATTCGACAGCTCTGGCGTTAAAGTCCCCGGCGACCACCTCCCTGTTCCTCCCGAAGAAAGTCTTCCAGATCATCCAGTTTCTCCTGGAAGTCGTCTATCCGATCGCTTGGGGTGAGGTACACGCTCACGTACGTGGTGGCGTTGTGCCTCACCCAGACGAAGCCGCACCTGGATCTTGCTCCCTCGATAAAGAAGTTTCGTGGGTTTGGGATCCAGATGGCCGCAGTGCCGAGGTCGTCAGCATGCCAACCCAGCCCAGCTCTTGCCCGATACTGTTCGCTGATAAGAACAATATCAGCACTTTTCTCGGTGCAGAGCTGTGCTAGGAGGTCATGGGCCGTTCTACTCCTGTGGAGATTTCCTTGGAGCACTTGGGTCATCGCGAATTCTTGTCTAGTGCCTCCTTAAAGGCTTTACAGCCTTTTGACCCCGCCACGTGGTTCGTGTCTCCCATGTTCCCCGCGGAACATAGGAAGCACGAGGGGTCGGCTGTACAGCCCGCGCCCTTGTGGCCCGCCGCGCCGCATCGGAAGCACAGCCTGCTCCTATCCGGCCCCTTGCAGGCCGAGCTCAGGTGCCCGTACCCGACGCAGCGGAAGCAGCGCTTCATCTCTATCCCGCGTCTCACCTGGCACCTCACGAAACCGATGAGCACGCGCCCACCCGCCAGGACCCTCTCCGCGGCATCCTCTTCGATTTTGACAAAGGCCAAGCGCTGTTGCCTAGTGTTTGGCCTTGTCACGGACACCTGGATCTCACCCGCGTAATCAGGGAGCAGCCCCCTCAGCGCCCGCTCGATTTCTTCTGCTGTGGTCCAGCTGTCGAAGTCCTTTAAAGACTTCGTGGCCAGCTCTCTGATGGTGTTTGTGCCCCCCACCGCCGATCTTAGGGCGCTTGCCAGTGTCGCCTTATTTTCGGCAGTGGCACGTCCAAGCTCCAGCAGCACTCCCCCAGCTCTAGTCTGCCGGACCGCCCTCACCTCGACCCCGAGTTTGGACGGCTCGACTTTAGATCGGACGATGGATGACTGGGATAATGTAGTTTTTATTAAAAATAGTAGCTAATATATAGTACCTAATAAATACATAGTGCATAGTTCATAGGAAATATGTAGTACATAGTACACAGTACATATCGTCGGGTTGATGCAATAGTCACGAAACAGAAATTTTTGCTATTTTAAACATTGTGCAAATATGCAAAAAAAGTCATATTATATTCAGCCAAAGTCACGGATCTAAATTTTTATGGGGATCTACTGGATTCAATTTGAATTTTTTCAGACCCAGTAAAATAAGTATAATTAAGCGATTTATATTTATATCATAAACATAAATTCAAATATATGTTTATACATTAAAGATCAGAAACTTAATGGCTGAGATAACTGAGATAATTAACAAAGAAAACGAGCAGCTACGAAGTTTTTCAACACGCTTTTTGCGCGAAATCAAACGCTTGGTCACCAAACCCATTCTCCTCTGCATTACTTATAACTCATTACAGAAAACACTAATTAAAGAAGTACTTCCAAATCGACTTCCCACAGTAAATACTTGCGATTTTCCCTACTGGGGTACTGCCCAGATATGTACGTAAAATACAGACGCGCAGTCGAATAGGCGAAACGCCGAAACGTATACCATGTCGCCGAGAGCGATTAATCCAAGCAAAATATTTAAATATTGCAGCCATTTAGCTGGCTGCAGCCATTTTTTCCTGCACGATATTAACCGAAATATGATCTGAAAAGATTTTCATAATATTCGGTCGAGCCGTTTTTTTGTTTAAGTGGCGTAAGTGATTTTTGTACCTGTACGATATAGCCCGAACCACGAAGGATATTGACTTACTTAAGGTGCCGTTCGAAGCGTATTAGCGACAATATAATCTGAAAAGATTTTTATAATATTCGGTCCTACGTGCCATTCCAAGAGTATTAACCAAAATATGATCTGAAAAGATTTTCATAAAATTCGGTCGAACCGTTTTTTTTTGTTTAAACGACGTTTATGATTTTTGTACCTGCACGACACCGCGCGAACTAAAAACTATATCGACTTCATTGAGGTGCCGAAAAAAGAATATTAACGAAGAAATGCTCTGAAAAAAATGTCATAATATTCGGTCGGACAATTTTTGTTTAAAGAGAAAAACTTCGGCTAATTGTCAGAAAGACCTTAAATTGACAAGTTTTGCTAATATCTAATAAACTCGATGGAATGAGACCCGTTCTAAACGAAGTGATCTTTTTTGGGTTCTGTACAGCGATAGCCTTCGAGCAAAACATCACTTGTCAAAATCCAACAACCTTCCAAAATCTTGCAAAAATTTCGTTACCCTTTACAAACAGAACGAATTTTTCAAACCTTTGATTAGCACTTTTTGACGGGGAATTGTTTTTTACGCGTGATACAGTTTCAGGAAATTGCGGTTTATACCGAGATTTCCAGTAGTTACCACAAAATTTGTTCTTTTTGGTCAAGTCTGACAAGTACTTAACAGTTACAGTTTTGCTAATATCTCCGGAAAGCTTTGGAATTTCCAAATGAAGTCATTCGCTTCTCAGTTTGTCAATGGCTCTTCAGCACGCTCAATACGAATTTGAACACCCGCTTCAGTGCAGCGAACGAAATGCGGATGACATGTTTGTTTGCTAACGTTCAGGTAAAATAAATTCTCTAGAAAAATCTTGTGGATTTACTACTATAATTAGTACAGGAAAAATAATAAAAATAGCGGAAATGATTGGGTACAGGCTGAAAATTGGCACGGAGCTTCCTTTTAGGGTTCTTAATAAGGGGTTATAAAGTCTACCGATTTTCTACCCCGGGAACCTTTCTTTCTAAGGGGTTTTAGGGTCAAAATATCTGTTTTTTGCAAATGCATCTGAAACCGTAAGTCCTATCATAAAAAAATGTTCACAAAGTTTGTAGCTCATACAATTTTCTACAAAAAATGTTATTATACATTTTCCCGTACGTATTGCCATTCATGAGATATTACCGTTTTAAAGATTTAAAATATTCATATGAACTCATTCACGACTTGTATAGGTTTTCCGACGTTCAAGTTGGACTACTTTTCTAATTTTTTCAGGGGTCATTCCTGGATGTATTTGGAGGAAAAATGTGTTCTAGATAGGGGGCTAACCACTAGGATACAGGGTGTTCGCGAAAAAACAATGTCTTTTTTTGTCATGTATTTAGAGTTGAATAACTCCTAGACCAATTATCGTAAACCAATATACTTAGACTCATCTTTTAGGTCAAAGTGTATTCTTTTATTTGATATAAAGATCAGGAACTTGAGTTGCTCCGTTTAGAAGATATGTAGGTTCAAAGCATGAGCGAAATGTTTAAAAGCCAAATGATATTTTTTTTTTTTTTTTCAATTTAAAGTACAATCGACCTTAATAGTCACTTTGAATGTATCTGATATTGATTTCCAAAGCCAAGATTTTGATTTAACAGCAGAAATTGAAATATATCCACAAAGTTCTACAAAAAATGAATGTGAATCTATCGATGTGAGTTACAAATTTCAAAAATTATTTATATTCCAATTATTTAAATATAAAATTTTCATTTTCAGAACATTTAAATCACGCTACGCATAATTTGCAGAAAATAGTAGAAAGATAGTAATTTAGAATTGTTCATTAATTTTTAAATTTGAAAAATAAAAATAATACGTTTTATCAATATATGTAATACAGTGACGCCCGCCGCACATGCTCACACTCGCATTGGTCGACACGAGCCGCGTGCGAGTGGCAGTATTTGAAACCTATGGCCCAGTACCGAACTACGCATTTGCTCTCACGTCTCGATTTCGGCGCGGACATGAGCGTGTAGCGCGTGTCGGCTAGGTGATCGAGACACTAATTTCGAGTGGCAGTGGCGCGAGTGTTTGGAATGATGAAGGAATTAAATGAAACTTTTGAAGCGGAAAATGTATATACGAAGTAAAACACCCAGATTTCAAGAATGCAAAATTAAAGGATTCTATTTTGAAATTCATTCCTAGACAATCTAAAATAGTTTTTGAATTTTGCGCCTGAAAACTCGGAAGTTAATTTAAATTGTCCATGGGTTTCCCTCTGAACATGCAAGAGCTCTTCCACCTTTTTCCAGATGCTTTCCTTATTAACAAAAATCTATATAAAAACTCGTTATCATTGTCAGATATTGAACTTAAGTCTATAGCGCCCATCTTGAATGCCACTGACTGATGTACGACTCGTGTTTGCAAATGCGGACAAACACGTGTCCACCAATGTCAGTGCCACATTACCGCAGGGTCGTGAACGAGTGCGAGTGTGGGCATGTGCGGCGGGCGTGAGTCACTTACACTACGTCACTTACGTAATAGAAAAATCTATATCTCGAAAACGGGCACAGATAGCCCCCTCTTTTTGTGTTTTTTGTTGATCATGTTTTGTCTACTATCTGACATAATTTAGATGTAATTTTGTATTATTGTTCCAATTTGGACCATTTGGTAAAAAAAAAACAGAAAATATACTTTAAATTGAATAAAAAATATCATTAGGCTTTTAAACTCAACTTAAGTTCCTGATCTTTATATCAAATAAAAGAATACACTTTGACCTAAAAGATGAGTCTAAGTATATTGGTTTACGATAATTGGTCTAGGAGTTATTCAACTCTAAATACATGACAAAAAAAGACATTGTTTTTTCGCGAACACCCTGTATCCTAGTGGTTAGCCCCCTATCTAGAACACATTTTTCCTCCAAATACATCCAGGAATGACCCCTGAAAAAATTAGAAAAGTAGTCCAACTTGAACGTCGGAAAACCTATACAAGTCGTGAATGAGTTCATATGAATATTTTAAATCTTTAAAACGGTGATATCTCATGAATGGCAATACGTACGGGAAAATGTATAATAACATTTTTTTGTAGAAAATTGTATGAGCTACAAACTTTGTGAACATTTTTTTATGATAGGACTTACGGTTTCAGATGCATTTGCAAAAAACAGATATTTTGACCCTAAAACCCCCTAAAAAGAAAGGTTCCCGGGGTAGAAAATCGGTAGACTTTATAACCCCTTATTAAGAACCCTAAAAGGAAGCTCCGTGCCAATTTTCAGCCTGTACCCGACCATTTCCGCTATTTCGCTTTTTTCCGCTTAATTTGACTGTACTATAATAGTTATTTGAAGTAGCTTCTCTCGGGATTGCTTTGTCATCAGTTCTGATACTAGCCAATTTTCCACTAGTGCTAAACGTATAACTATTTTGTAAGAAGTCAGTTTATTCCATCTCCGTTCATCACACTGGGAAGTTAATCGTGTTGACCGAAAGGGTCAAACCCAAATCCTAACTAGTTTTCTTTTAAGCTGCTTAGTGAGACTAGGTTAGAAAGTAGAATAGATGCGTTAAAACTATTAGTTCGTCAATTAGATGATGTCTACGAGGCGTAAGTATAACTTCCTCAGGCAGGGGAAAGGGTATAAAAACATTTAGCAGAATCATTAGGAAATAAAATTACTCAGCTATAGAAAAAATCAATATAGCCAATGTATACTTACAAAGCCCAAATGTCTCTTTATATGCTGCAGTTGATAAAAGCTTTTTGATAAATTTACGATCGGAAACAATATTTCATGACTTCATTGAAAAACCAAAGCAAATTGTTGTTCCAGTCCTTTTGATCCCGATGAAAGAAGCTTTTTAAATTTTTAAACTCTTTTCTTTACTTTCACTTCGGAGCATCAAATCTTGTAACGTTAATTTAACCGCCTTTTACTCAATGCAAATGGATGAAACTTTGCAGGCATACATATTCCCGATGATAATACACGAATATGACATTTTGTTACATTTTTTGTTGTTGATTTTGTTGTTGAGTAACAAAAAACGATTTTTAATAAAAAATGCTTGGAATTATTCGTTCTACTCAATGTAGAGTCTTAAAATTCACTTCCATTCAATAAAAATTGGTAAAAATTAACAGACATGTGTATTTCCGACGAAAACACACGAAAATGATAGTTCCAAATTAAAAATGGCGGCCAAAAAAATATGACGGATTACATTTTTCTTTACAAGCCACTCGTTCGATATGGGTATCAAATGAAAAGTTATAACAAGTTGAATACAATTAGCGTCATCCTAAATTCAAAATGGCGGTAGAAAAATGGCGGCATAAAAGTGGCGGCCAACACAAAACAGAGGATCAATTTTTCTTTACAACGCGCTCGCATGGGTATCAAATGGAAGGGAGTGACAATTAGAATACTGTTGTCTGTGTCCCGTCATTTCAATTCAAAATGGCGGCCTACACAAAATGGCGGTTTACCCTTTTATTTACTTCGCTCTCGGTATGGATATCAAATGAAAGTGTATTAAAGTGAGTAAGAAAGTAAACTGTATGACGTCGTTTTAAATCAAATATGGCGTTCACTAAAAAATGGCGTAAGACATAACATAGCTACCAATAGCAAATAAAAATATGATTTAAAAAGATGCAAAAAAATATGTTTCCAGTTTTTAGTTTTTATTGCTCCAGCCAGTACACGCGAGCACACTACCTTTCAAAATGTAAAACAAAACGTAGAGCGCTATTAGATTTTTGAGGGGTCATCAAATTGTGCATTTTTGGGCTGCACTTGAGAACTGTGGTAAAGAAACAAATACAAAACATGTAAAAAAGTTTCCTTATTTAACATGATAATCTAATTAAAAGTTTGGAAATTGTAATGTATTAATTAACGCTATTCGTTACTAAAAAGTAAAAAATAAAAAAAATAAAAAAAAAATTTTAAGAAACTCTTTTCTTTACCTTAATATATTGATCAGTTGTGAACACAAAATTAATATAAATACTAAAAAAATCGACTAAAAGGTAAAAAATAAGATTTTAAACAATATAAACTTTTAAATCAAAATGGAAAAAATCTCACACATTCCTTAAAGAAAAGCGTGGGGCGCCCATACCAACCTGAACTTAAAAAAACATGACTGCCGTGAGTACATTTTAACATTTCAGACAGCTACGAATTTTCACTAATTGAGCATTTTGTTTCATAAAAACGCACCCCACGCTTTTCTTTAAGGAATGTGTGAGATTTTTTCCATTTTGATTTAAAAGTTTATATTGTTTAAAATCTTATTTTTTACCTTTTAGTCGATTTTTTTAGTATTTATATTAATTTTGTGTTCACAACTGATCAATATATTAAGGTAAAGAAAAGAGTTTCTTAAAATTTTTTTTTTCTTTTTTTTATTAAACTCTTTTCTTTACTTTCACTTCGGAGCATCAAATCTTGTAACGTTCATTTAACCGCCTTTTACTCAATGCAAATGGATGAAACTTTGCAGGCATACATATTCCCGATGACAATACACGAATATGACATTTTGTTACATTTTTTGTTGTTGATTTTGTTGTTGAGTAACAAAAAACGATTTTTAATAAAAAATGCTTGGAATTATTCGTTCTACTCAATGTAGAGTCTTAAAATTCACTTCCATTCAATAAAAATTGGTAAATATTAACAGACATGTGTATTTCCGACGAAAACACACGAAAATGATAGTTCCAAATTAAAAATGGCGGCCAAAAAAATATGACGGATTACATTTTTCTTTACAAGCCACTCGTTCGATATGGGTATCAAATGAAAAGTTATAACAAGTTGAATACAATTAGCGTCATCCTAAATTCAAAATGGCGGTAGAAAAATGGCGGCATAGAAGTGGCGGCCAACACAAAACAGAGGATCAATTTTTCTTTACAACGCGCTCGGCATGGGTATCAAATGGAAGGGAGTGACAATTAGAATACTGTTGTCTGTGTCCCGTCATTTCAATTCAAAATGGCGGCCAACACAAAATGGCGGTTTACCCTTTTATTTACTTCGCTCTCGGTATGGATATCAAATGAAAGTGTATTAAAGTGAGTAAGAAAGTAAACTGTATGACGTCGTTTTAAATCAAATATGGCGTTCACTAAAAAATGGCGGAAGACATAACATAGCTACCAATAGCAAATAAAAATATGATTTAAAAAGATGCAAAAAAATATGTTTCAAGTTTTTAGTTTTTATTGCTCCAGCCAGTATACGCGAGCACACTACCTTTCAAAATGTAAAAAAAAACGTAGAGCGCTATTAGATTTTTGAGGGGTCATCAAATTGTGCATTTTTGGGCTGCACTTGAGAACTGTGGTAAAGAAACAAATACAAAACATGTAAAAAAGTTTCCTTATTTAACATGATAATCTAATTAAAAGTTTGGAAATTGTAATGTATTAATTAACGCTATTCGTTACTAAAAAGTAAAAAATAAAAAAAAGAAAAAAAAATTTAAGAAACTCTTTTCTTTACCTTAATATATTGATCAGTTGTGAACACAAAATTAATATAAATACTAAAAAAATCGACTAAAAGGTAAAAAATAAGATTTTAAACAATATAAACTTTTAAATCAAAATGGAAAAAATCTCACACATTCCTTAAAGAAAAGCGTGGGGCGCCCATACCAACCTGAACTTAAAAAAACATGACTGCCGTGAGTACATTTTAACATTTCAGACAGCTACGAATTTTCACTAATTGAGCATTTTGTTTCATAAAAACGCACCCCACGCTTTTCTTTAAGGAATGTGTGAGATTTTTTCCATTTTGATTTAAAAGTTTATATTGTTTAAAATCTTATTTTTTACCTTTTAGTCGATTTTTTTAGTATTTATATTAATTTTGTGTTCACAACTGATCAATATATTAAGGTAAAGAAAAGAGTTTCTTAAAATTTTTTTTTTTCTTTTTTTTATTAAACTCTTTTCTTTACTTTCACTTCGGAGCATCAAATCTTGTAACGTTCATTTAACCGCCTTTTACTCAATGCAAATGGATGAAACTTTGCAGGCATACATATTCCCGATGACAATACACGAATATGACATTTTGTTACATTTTTTGTTGTTGATTTTGTTGTTTAGTAACAAAAAACGATTTTTAATAAAAAATGCTTGGAATTATTCGTTCTACTCAATGTAGAGTCTTAAAATTCACTTCCATTCAATAAAAATTGGTAAATATTAACAGACATGTGTATTTCCGACGAAAACACACGAAAATGATAGTTCCAAATTAAAAATGGCGGCCAAAAAAATATGACGGATTACATTTTTCTTTACAAGCCACTCGTTCGATATGGGTATCAAATGAAAAGTTATAACAAGTTGAATACAATTAGCGTCATCCTAAATTCAAAATGGCGGTAGAAAAATGGCGGCATAGAAGTGGCGGCCAACACAAAACAGAGGATCAATTTTTCTTTACAACGCGCTCGGCATGGGTATCAAATGGAAGGGAGTGACAATTAGAATACTGTTGTCTGTGTCCCGTCATTTCAATTCAAAATGGCGGCCAACACAAAATGGCGGTTTACCCTTTTATTTACTTCGCTCTCGGTATGGATATCAAATGAAAGTGTATTAAAGTGAGTAAGAAAGTAAACTGTATGACGTCGTTTTAAATCAAATATGGCGTTCACTAAAAAATGGCGGAAGACATAACATAGCTACCAATAGCAAATAAAAATATGATTTAAAAAGATGCAAAAAAATATGTTTCAAGTTTTTAGTTTTTATTGCTCCAGCCAGTATACGCGAGCACACTACCTTTCAAAATGTAAAAAAAAACGTAGAGCGCTATTAGATTTTTGAGGGGTCATCAAATTGTGCATTTTTGGGCTGCACTTGAGAACTGTGGTAAAGAAACAAATACAAAACATGTAAAAAAGTTTCCTTATTTAACATGATAATCTAATTAAAAGTTTGGAAATTGTAATGTATTAATTAACGCTATTCGTTACTAAAAAGTAAAAAATAAAAAAAAGAAAAAAAAATTTAAGAAACTCTTTTCTTTACCTTAATATATTGATCAGTTGTGAACACAAAATTAATATAAATACTAAAAAAATCGACTAATAGGTAAAAAATAAGATTTTAAACAATATAAACTTTTAAATCAAAATGGAAAAAATCTCACACATTCCTTAAAGAAAAGCGTGGGGCGCCCATACCAACCTGAACTTAAAAAAACATGACTGCCGTGAGTACATTTTAACATTTCAGACAGCTACGAATTTTCACTAATTGAGCATTTTGTTTCATAAAAACGCACCCCACGCTTTTCTTTAAGGAATGTGTGAGATTTTTTCCATTTTGATTTAAAAGTTTATATTGTTTAAAATCTTATTTTTTACCTTTTAGTCGATTTTTTTAGTATTTATATTAATTTTGTGTTCACAACTGATCAATATATTAAGGTAAAGAAAAGAGTTTCTTAAAAATTTTTTTTTTTCTTTTTTTTATTAAACTCTTTTCTTTACTTTCACTTCGGAGCATCAAATCTTGTAACGTTCATTTAACCGCCTTTTACTCAATGCAAATGGATGAAACTTTGCAGGCATACATATTCCCGATGACAATACACGAATATGACATTTTGTTACATTTTTTGTTGTTGATTTTGTTGTTGAGTAACAAAAAACGATTTTTAATAAAAAATGCTTGGAATTATTCGTTCTACTCAATGTAGAGTCTTAAAATTCACTTCCATTCAATAAAAATTGGTAAATATTAACAGACATGTGTATTTCCGACGAAAACACACGAAAATGATAGTTCCAAATTAAAAATGGCGGCCAAAAAAATATGACGGATTACATTTTTCTTTACAAGCCACTCGTTCGATATGGGTATCAAATGAAAAGTTATAACAAGTTGAATACAATTAGCGTCATCCTAAATTCAAAATGGCGGTAGAAAAATGGCGGCATAGAAGTGGCGGCCAACACAAAACAGAGGATCAATTTTTCTTTACAACGCGCTCGGCATGGGTATCAAATGGAAGGGAGTGACAATTAGAATACTGTTGTCTGTGTCCCGTCATTTCAATTCAAAATGGCGGCCAACACAAAATGGCGGTTTACCCTTTTATTTACTTCGCTCTCGGTATGGATATCAAATGAAAGTGTATTAAAGTGAGTAAGAAAGTAAACTGTATGACGTCGTTTTAAATCAAATATGGCGTTCACTAAAAAATGGCGGAAGACATAACATAGCTACCAATAGCAAATAAAAATATGATTTAAAAAGATGCAAAAAAATAAAAGAAAAGCGTGGGGCGCCCATACCAACCTGAACTTAAAAAAACATTACTGCCGTGAGTACATTTTAACATTTCAGACAGCTACTAATTTTCACTAATTGAGCATTTTGTTTCATAAAAACGCACCCCACGCTTTTCTTTAAGGAATGTGTGAGATTTTTTCCATTTTGATTTAAAAGTTTATATTGTTTAAAATCTTATTTTTTACCTTTTAGTCGATTTTTTTAGTATTTATATTAATTTTGTGTTCACAACTGATCAATATATTAAGGTAAAGAAAAGAGTTTCTTAAAAATTTTTTTTTCTTTTTTTTATTAAACTCTTTTCTTTACTTTCACTTCGGAGCATCAAATCTTGTAACGTTCATTTAACCGCCTTTTACTCAATGCAAATGGATGAAACTTTGCAGGCATACATATTCCTGATGACAATACACGAATATGACATTTTGTTACATTTTTTGTTGTTGATTTTGTTGTTGAGTAACAAAAAACGATTTTTAATAAAAAATGCTTGGAATTATTCGTTCTACTCAATGTAGAGTCTTAAAATTCACTTCCATTCAATAAAAATTGGTAAATATTAACACACATGTGTATTTCCGACGAAAACACACGAAAATGATAGTTCCAAATTAAAAATGGCGGCCAAAAAAATATGACGGATTACATTTTTCTTTACAAGCCACTCGTTCGATATGGGTATCAAATGAAAAGTTATAACAAGTTGAATACAATTAGCGTCATCCTAAATTCAAAATGGCGGTAGAAAAATGGCGGCATAGAAGTGGCGGCCAACACAAAACAGAGGATCAATTTTTCTTTACAACGCGCTCGGCATGGGTATCAAATGGAAGGGAGTGACAATTAGAATACTGTTGTCTGTGTCCCGTCATTTCAATTCAAAATGGCGGCCAACACAAAATGGCGGTTTACCCTTTTATTTACTTCGCTCTCGGTATGGATATCAAATGAAAGTGTATTAAAGTGAGTAAGAAATCAAATATGGCGTTCACTAAAAAATGGCGGAAGACATAACATAGCTACCAATAGCAAATAAATATATGATTTAAAAAGATGAAAAAAAAATATGTTTCCAGTTTTTATTGCTCCAGCCAGTATACGCGAGCACACTACCTTTCAAAATGTAAAAAAAACGAAGAGCGCTATTAGATTTTTGAGGGGTCATCAAATTGTGCATTTTTGGGCTGCACTTGAGAACTGTTGTAAAGAAACAAATACAAAACATGTAAAAAAGTTTCATTATTTAACATGATAATCTAATTAAAAGTTTGGAAATTGTAATGTATTAATTAACGCTATTCGCTACTAAAAAGTAAAAAATAAAAAAAAGAAAAAAAAATTTTTAAGAAACTCTTTTCTTTACCTTAAATATTGATCAGTTGTGAACACAAAATTAATATAAATACTAAAAAAATCGACTAAAAGGTAAAAAATAAGAAGATTTTAAACAATATAAACTTTTAAATCAAAATGGAAAAAATCTCACACATTCCTTAAAGAAAAGCGTGGGGCGCCCATACCAACCTGAACTTAAAAAAACATGACTGCCGTGAGTACATTTTAACATTTCAGATAGCTACGAATTTTCACTAATTGAGCACTTTGTTTCATAAAAACGCACCCCACGCTTTTCTTTAAGGAATATGTGAGATTTTTTCCATTTTGATTTAAAAGTTTATATTGTTTAAAATCTTCTTATTTTTTACCTTTTAGTCGATTTTTTTAGTATTTATATTAATTTTGTGTTCACAACTGATCAATATTTAAGGTAAAGAAAAGAGTTTCTTAAAATTTTTTTTTTCTTTTTAAATTCTTTTATTTAACTTGCACTGTTTGTCGTCAAATCTTGGAAGTTAAATTTGACCCACTTCCCGGTTTCGGATAGAGCTGAAATTTTGCATACACGTTTAGTTTGGATGACAATGCAATCTGGCCATTTTGTAAAAATATCAAGATAGCGGTTCCAAAATGGCGCCCGCTTTTATTTTACTTACACTGTTTGTCGTCAAATCTTGGAAGTTAAATTTGACCCACTTCCCGGTTTCGGATAGAGCTGAAATTTTGCATACACGTTTAGTTTGGATAACAATGCAATCTGGCCATTTTGTAAAAATATCAAGATGGCTGTTCCAAAATGGCGCCCGATTTTTGAAATTGTGCTCCGCGGCCCTTTGAAATGGGTATCAAATGAAAGGATATGACAGGTAGAACACAATAAGCTATGTGGCGTCATTCCAAATTCAAAATGGCGGACAACACTTACACTGTTTGTCGTCAAATCTTGGAAGTTAAATTTGACCCACTTCCCGGTTTCGGATAGAGCTGAAATTTTGCATACACGTTTAGTTTGGATGTCAATGCAATCTGGCCATTTTGTAAAAATATCATGATGGCGGTTCCAAAATGGCGCCCGATTTTTGAAATTGTGCTCCGCGGCCCTCTGACATGGGTATCAAATGAAAGGATATGACAGGTAGAACACAATAAGCTATGTGGCGTCATTCTAAATTCAAAATGGCGGCCAACACTTGCACTGTTTGTCGTCAAATCTTGGAAGTTAAATTTGACCCACTTCCCGATTTCGGATAGAGCTGAAATTTTGCATACACGTTTAGTTTGGGTGACAATGCAATCTGGCCATTTTGTAAAAATATCAAGATGGCGGTTCCAAAATGGCGCCCGATTTTTGAAATTGTGCTCCGCGGCCCTCTGACATGGGTATCAAATGAAAGGATATGACAGGTAGAACACAATAAGCTATGTGGCGTCATTCCAAATTCAAAATGGCGGCCAACACTTACACTGTTTGTCGTCAAATCTTGGAAGTTAAATTTGACCCACTTCCCGGTTTCGGATAGAGCTGAAATTTTGCATACACGTTTAGTTTGGATGACAATGCAATCTGGCCATTTTGTAAAAATATCAAGATGGCGGTTCCAAAATGGCGCCCGATTTTTGAAATTGTGCTCCGCGGCCCTCTGACATGGGTATTAAATGAAAGGATATGACAAGTAGAACACAATAAGCTATGTGGCGTCATTCCAAATTCAAATGCGGCCAACACTAAATTGCGGAAAGCTTATAATAGACTAAAAAGTAGAAAATATAACCGATCAACTTCCAATTTTGCACACACTCGTAGTTCGGGTGGTTAATGTGTATGAATGATGAGATGAATAGTTGAGTTAAGGGTGAGTTGATAATAAAGAAGCAATACACGTTACAAAAAATCACAAACAAACACAGAGATGCTGCTGTCAACTAAATTCAACTACTCAAATACTGAACTCATGTCCGTATGCATAATTTCAACTAAACCCAGGTAGCAGAGCTGAGTCGAGTTCAGTCAACCTTAACCCAACTCGACTCCCGTTTACATGTAGTTAGACTTGGGTTCAACTTGAGTTCAACTCATCATGTATAAGTACTAAATGCAATCTGACCTTTTTGTAACAAAATCAAGAAGACGGTTCCGAGATGGCGGCCGTTTTTGCAATTATGTTCCACCGAGCCCACGACATGGGTATCAAATGAATACAGTAAACTGTGTGACGTAATTTTAAATCTAATAGAATTGCCATCATAAAATGGCGGAATACATATAATAAACTAAAAAGTAGAAAATAAAATAAATGGTTAAAAAAAATTTTTAAAAAAAATTCTTTTCATTAACTAAAAAATGTACTGAAAAGTAAAAAATAAAAAATATTTTAAAGAAAGCGTGAAATTTCAATTTTAATGAAAAAGTTAATTAAAAGAATGGCGCATTTTTCATCAAAAAATTTTGTTAGAATTTGAAACTAACAAAGCAAAAAATTGAGGGTTATTGTAAATCTCACGCGATTTACAGTTATATTTTCAATTTTTGATGAAAAATGCGCCATTCTTTTAATTAACTTTTTCATTAAAATTTAAATTTCACGCTTTCTTTAAAATATTTTTTATTTTTTACTTTTCAGTACATTTTTTAGTTAATGAAAAGAATTTTTTTTAAAAAATGTTTTTAACCATTTATTTTATTTTAAATTCTTTTATTTAACTTGCACTGTTTGTCGTCAAATCTTGGAAGTTAAATTTGACCCACTTCCCGGTTTCGGATAGAGCTGAAATTTTGCATACACGTTTAGTTTGGATGACAATGCAATCTGGCCATTTTGTAAAAATATCAAGATAGCGGTTCCAAAATGGCGCCCGCTTATATTTTACTTACACTGTTTGTCGTCAAATCTTGGAAGTTAAATTTGACCCACTTCCCGGTTTCGGATAGAGCTGAAATTTTGCATACACGTTAATTTGGATAACAATGCAATCTGGCCATTTTGTAAAAATATCAAGATGGCGGTTCCAAAATGGCGCCCGATTTTTGAAATTGTGCTCCGCGGCCCTCTGACATGGGTATCAAATGAAAGGATATGACAGGTAGAACAGAATAAGCTATGTGGCGTCATTCTAAATTCAAAATGGCGGCCAACACTTGCACTGTTTGTCGTCAAATCTTGGAAGTTAAATTTGACCCACTTCCCGGTTTCGGATAGAGCTGAAATTTTGCATACACGTTTAGTTTGGGTGACAATGCAATCTGGCCATTTTGTAAAAATATCAAGATGGCGGTTCCAAAATGGCGCCCGATATTTGAAATTGTGCTCCGCGGCCCTTTGACATGGGTATCAAATGAAAGGATATGACAGGTAGAACACAATAAGCTATGTGGCGTCATTCCAAATTCAAAATGGCGGCCAACACTTACACTGTTTGTCGTCAAATCTTGGAAGTTAAATTTGACCCACTTCCCGGTTTCGGATAGAGCTGAAATTTTGCATACACGTTTAGTTTGGGTGACAATGCAATCTGGCCATTTTGTAAAAATATCAAGATGGCGGTTCCAAAATGGCGCCCGATATTTGAAACTGTGCTCCGCGGCCCTTTGACATGGGTATCAAATGAAAGGATATGACAGGTAGAACACAATAAGCTATGTGGCGTCATTCCAAATTCAAAATGGCGGCCAACACTTACACTGTTTGTCGTCAAATCTTGGAAGTTAAATTTGACCCACTTCCCGGTTTTGGATAGAGCTGAAATTTTGCATACACGTTTAGTTTGGATGACAATGCAATCTGGCCATTTTGTAGAAATATCAAGATGGCGATTCCAAAATGGCGCCCGATTTTTGAAATTGTGCTCCGCGGCCCTCTGACATGGGTATTAAATGAAAGGATATGACAGGTAGAACACAATAAGCTATGTGGCGTCATTCCAAATTCAAAATGGCAGCCAACACTAAATTGCGGAAATCTTATAATAGACTAAAAAGTAGAAAATATAACCGATCAACTTCCAATTTTGCACACACTCGTAGTTCGGGTGGTTAATGTGTATGAATGATGAGATGAATAGTTGAGTTAAGGGTGAGTTGATAATAAAGAAGCAATACACGTTACAAAAAATCACAAACAAACACAGAGATGCTGCTGTCAACTAAATTCAACTACTCAAATGCTGAACTCATGTCCGAAAGCATAATTTCAACTAAACCCAGGTAGCAGAGCTGAGTCGAGTTCAGTCAACCTTAACTCAACTCGACTCCCGTTTACATGTAGTTAGACTTGGGTTCAACTTGAGTTCAACTCATCATGTATAAGTACTAAATGCAATCTGACCTTTTTGTAAAAAATCAAGAAGACGGTTCCGAGATGGCGGCCGTTTTTGCAATTACGTTCCACCGAGCCGACGACATGGGTATCAAATGAATACAGTAAACTGTGTGACGTAATTTTAAATCTAATAGAATTGCCATCATAAAATGGCGGAATACATATAATAACTAAAAAGTAGAAAATAAAATAAATGGTTAAAAAAAATTTTAAAAAAAATTCTTTTCATTAACTAAAAAATGTACTGAAAAGTAAAAAATAAAAAATATTTTAAAGAAAGCGTGAAATTTCAATTTTAATGAAAAAGTTAATTAAAAGAATGGCGCATTTTTCATCAAAAAATTTTGTTAGAATTTGAAACTAACAAAGCAAAAAATTGAGGGTTATTGTAAATCTCACGCGATTTACAGTTATATTTTCAATTTTTGATGAAAATGCGCCATTCTTTTAATTAACTTTTTCATTAAAATTGAAATTTCACGCTTTCTTTAAAATATTTTTTATTTTTTACTTTTCAGTACATTTTTTAGTTAATGAAAAGAATTTTTTTTAAAATTTTTTTTAACCATTTATTTTTTTTTATTTAACTTACACTGTTTGTCGTCAAATCTTGGAAGTTAAATTTGACCCACTTCCCGGTTTCGGATAGAGCTGAAATTTTGCATACACCTTTAGTTTGGATGACAATGCAATCTGGCCATTTTGTAAAAATATCAAGATGGTGGTTCCAAAATGGCGGCCGATTTTTGAAATTGTGCTCCGCGGCCCTCTGACATGGGTATCAAATGAAAGGATATGACAGGTAGAACACAATAAGCTATGTGGCGTCATTCCAAATTCAAAATGGCGGCCAACACTTACACGGTTTGTCGTCAAATCTTGGAAGTTAAATTTGACCCACTTCCCGGTTTCGGATAGAGCTGAAATTTTGCATACACGTTTAGTTTGGATGACAATGCAATCTGGCGATTTTGTAAAAATATCAAGATAGCGGTTCCAAAATGGCGCCCGATTTTTGAAATTGTGCTCCGCGGCCCTCTGACATGGGTATCAAATGAAAGGATATGACAGGTAGAACACAATAAGCTATGTGGCGTCATTCCAAATTCAAAATGGCGGCCAACACTTACACTGTTTGTCGTCAAATCTTGGAAGTTAAATTTGACCCACTTCCCGGTTTCGGATAGAGCTGAAATTTTGCATACACGTTTAGTTTGGGTGACAATGCAATCTGGCCATTTTGTAACAAAATCAAGAAGACGGTTCCGAGATGGCGGCCGTTTTTGCAATTATGTTCCACCGAGCCCACGACATGGGTATCAAATGAATACAGTAAACTGTGTGACGTAATTTTAAATCTAATAGAATTGCCATCATAAAATGGCGGAATACATATAATAAACTAAAAAGTAGAAAATAAAATAAATGGTTAAAAAAAATTTTTAAAAAAAATTCTTTTCATTAACTAAAAAATGTACTGAAAAGTAAAAAATAAAAAATATTTTAAAGAAAGCGTGAAATTTCAATTTTAATGAAAAAGTTAATTAAAAGAATGGTGCATTTTTCATCGAAAAATTTTGTTAGAATTTGAAATTAACAAAGCAAAAAATTGAGGGTTATTGTAAATCTCACGCGATTTACAGTTATATTTTCAATTTTTGATGAAAAATGCGCCATTCTTTTAATTAACTTTTTCATTAAAATTGAAATTTCACGCTTTCTTTAAAATATTTTTTATTTTTCACTTTTCAGTACATTTTTTAGTTAATGAAAAGAATTTTTTTTAAAAATTTTTTTAACCATTTATTTTTTTTTTATATGATTAACTAGTGGGACGCAATATTGCCTAATGCACCGGGCGCGAAAAAACTACGGGCCGGCCCTGCTGAGATTTTATATATGCTCGGGAACACCGACTGCGGAAAAGTGTTCCAGAATCGAGTTGTTCTATTTATAAACGTACTTCTAAACCGTAATGTGCGTGAAGGAGGGCTGCAGGGTGAAGCGTTGAGCCGAGTTGGCTTGTCTTGTGTTGCGGCAAACAATTTTCCATTTAGCTTGCTTTCATTTAGCGGAGAATTTAGTACTAGGCTTAACTTAAAAATATATACGAAATTTGAAGTTGATCGGTACTTTTTACTCTATTACATGTCTTCCGCCATTTTAAATTTCGAATGACGCTACACCGCTAATTCGTTTCTATCTGTCATGCCCTTTCATTTGATACCCACGTCGGGGGTCGAGGAACACAAATACAAACACCGGGCGCCATATTGGATCCACCATCTATAGTATGTATTTTACAAAATGGTGACATTGCTTTGTCAAGCAAACTACGCATATGAACCGTTCCCCGTCGGTTAAATTTTTTCTTTGAGTCGCGACACCCCTGAAACCGATATCAGTCGATAGGTGAACAATAGTCGATAGGTCACACGTGAACAATAATTTTGAGGTCAGGTATTTTTCCGGTGGAGTTTAGAAGGGTTAGAAAATTGAACTGAAGATCATTAAATATCCACTCAAGATAGCTGAAGTAAAATTGCCACAGAAATTTTTATTTTATTTTATTTACTGAAGAAACAACAGATATATATTGCAGAAAACATAGATTATAAGATCAAAAATACAAATTAAAAACAACAATATATATCCTAAACGCTTCCTACTTAGATAATATAATTTACTAGCTTACCGACGAATGATACAAGATACAAAACTACTGTGTGCCACAAGGAATGAATAGATAGACTTTTACAATTACAATAAATATACATATATCTTACATTGTCCTGACATTTTTAAAAGATTTTTAAAAGAGCGATTTTTAAAAGATAACTACTACTACCCGATAAGAATGTTTAAAATCTTACGCTTAAATTCAGCCCCCTTGGTATTACATATATCTACAACAAGAAACTTATTGTTATACTGCTCGCACATTCTGTACAGTGGAGCTCTCAGACCGGCGTTGGTTCTAGCTTTATTAAGAAAGAACAAGTCTTTCGAACGAGTGGCCCGGGTGGGAATCCTAAAACAAACTTGAGATAAGAGATCAGGGGAATCTATGTCAGATGTTATAATTTTTTTGAGAATTACAGCATCGTGAAGAGATCGTCGATCCTCAAGACCTATGAGGGATGTTTTTATTAATCTGGCTTCATAGGACAACTTACCATACTTTAGGCGGAAACTCAGTGCTCTAGTAATTTTTTTCTGTAACATTTCAATTTTATTACTGTAAATTTTATAGTATGGATTCCAGACGGATGAGGCATATTCCAAATGTGATCTTACTAACGATTGGTATAGTAGACGGTAAGTCAACAACTGCTTAAAATTCTTGGTCGATCTTAGTACGAAGCCAAGCATCCTGTATGCTTTAGATACAGTATTGTTAATATGTAAGTCAAGAATCAATTTGCTGTCAAAGATAACTCCAAGATCACGTATATGCTTTACTCTAATAAGAATAGTCTTATTTAATGTATAGTCAAAACTGATATGGTTGGTATTTCTTGTAAAGCTAATGACTTGACATTTATCTAATGCAAGAAATAGTTTATTGTCATGACAATAGTTTTGGAATCGGGTGATATCATCTTGCAGCAGTTGACAATCCTTCATAGTTTTTATCTGTTTATATATTTTTAAGTCGTCGGCAAAAAGCAATGTTTGGCTGTGGTGAAAACATTGCTGGATGTCATTTATAAAAATGATGAAGAGCAATGGGCCCAAGATAGATCCTTGAGGAATTCCTGAACTGATCAGAATTACCGTGGAGGAGAAACCATTTAGAACAACAGACTGAAGCCTACGCTCAAGATAAGATGAAAACCATCGTAGCAGATTAACTTTGACTCCATTAAAACATAGTTTTTCCAGCAATAACATATGGTCAACTTTGTCAAAGGCTTTTCTTAAATCCGTGTATATAGAAACAACGGAGATACCAGCATCCATTGATTGGAATAAAAAATTAGAATAAAATAAAAGATTAGTCTCAGTTGATTTGGACTTCACAAAGCCATGCTGATTGGGGTTAATTATGTGCTTGAAGAAGTAAAAAACTCTGCCATGCACTAATCGCTCAAAGGTTTTCGCTATGGATGATAGTAAAGAGATAGGCCTATAGTTCAATATATCACTTTTAGGCCCTGACTTATGAATTGGTGTTATATTCGCAGTTTTCCAAATCGCAGGGAAGTGACCTTCAAGTAGACTTCTGTTAAAAATAATAGTAAGCGGCTTGTAAATTGAAGAAGCAGTGTTTCGCAAAAAAACGGACTAATTTTATCAGGACCCGAGCCTTTACTACCATCGAGGGTCAGAAGTGCTAATCTGACATCAGTCTCACTAAAGATGATAGTCGACAGGGAATTGGATGGATTCCGGTCGGGTAAACGATCCAATCTAGATATATTATAAGCAGTGGGCGATGTAGGTTCAAACACCGATGAGAAAAAAGTTGCAAACATTTCACAAATTACGGAAGGGTCTTCGGAAGAATGGTCATTGTAATTCATAACCGATGGATATCCAACTTTGCTACATTTTAAATCATTAACATGTTTCCAGAAGAATTTTATGTTATTTTTTGTGGATGCTTCAACCTTGCGTAAATATGTTTCATAACAGGATTTCAAAAGTTGTTTTACACGAGCACGAGATTTTGAGAATTTTTCGTAGTTATGCCTGTTTCCGTAAATTTTCCATTTCTTCCAGTGCTTAACTTTCACCTTAAGTTCATGACGCAGGTTAGGGGAAAACCAAACTGGGTATTTAGAGGCGCGTATTCTTTGTAGAGGCACATTAGCTTCAATTATATTATATATAGTTTTATAGAAATAATCAACAGCATTATTTGTGTCTAGGTCTTTTAAATTTTGGTCCCAATCTATGCTATTAATTTGAAAATTTATGTCGTCATAATTTGCTTTGAAGAAATTGTGTTTAGGAACATTACATTTAGGTAAGTGACTGAGTTTAGGATTTATCGGCAGGGTACATATTAACGCTGGGTGGTAAGGGTCAATGCTTAAAAGAGGATCAACACAACGACGAACACAACATTCAACATCAGCTAAGACAAGGTCAAGAATACGATCGTTGACATTCAAGACATTATTACGTTGAGTTAGATTTAACAAGGACATAGCATTAACCCTAGGACCCTACACTATTCAAATATAACAAATCTCCTACATAGGGGTTACGTGCACCCCAGTATTTTAACTCGATACCGTTAAGTGAGTTTTCATTGTATATAGGCATTTTTTTTTTAATTTTAATCAGCAGAAGGTGCAGAATCGCGTGGTATATGGCAAAATAGCATTAGATAAAATTTAGCCCGAAAAAAGTGCAATTAAAAACATGAACAAAATTATTTTTGCAATTTTTATTAAAATTTAAGGAAAAAATTATTAAATTTTTTTCGTGCTTGTTTTAAATAACTTTAGTCTTGAGTACTAAAAAAAAGATATAAATAACACGTAAAAAATGTATGAATCGAAAATTCGAAGGATATCAGAATTTTTGCAAGCGATGAATATTATCAATTTTCAGGAAATTTACATTTAGTGGGGTTACGCTAACCCCAACGTTTAAACAAATATTCACTGTATCACTTCTAAAATAGAACTAATGATTTTCTCTGCAGCACTCTTCTCTATACTGGTCCCCCTCCCAATGGTAAAAATCGCTTGGCCCTACCACTAATACAGCCGAAACGCCAGGGCCGGTAAGACTTTGTGGGGTTTGAAGAACCCCAGAGTAGGGTCCTAGGGTTAAGTAGGTTTTCAGATGTATCTGATGAAGCATCAACTAATGTAGCATGATTTGAGGCTGCATTGAAACTCCATTGAAGATTAGACAGGTTGTAGTCCCCCATAAGCAGTACATTTGAGTCCGGAAAGTCGGCAACAAAATCATAACATTTGGCTAAGTGAGAGATATATATCGTGGAGTTAGATTGGGGGAAATGACCTTCAGCTCCAAATTATTTGTACAAGTAGTTAAATTGTATATTTTCGAGCATAGAATATGGGGAAATAATGTGCGGGAATGAAATGACTTTTTTTACGTTTGGCTTTAGAAATTTAGTTTTATTCGGCGTGTTCAGAGAGAATAATACTGTACTAAACATGACCATACTGAATTTTCAACTGGTTTGTATAACAGCACAAAATGTAGGTATTTGAACATGGCACAACTCGCTCGAATGTCGCTCTCTCTGCTTTCTATCTGTAAATCTTTGGCAATAGACTTTTTTTTTGCTGTTATCAATGGTTTTTCTGGAATTGTCAAAAGGCGTGCAAATGTCACGACCTTACCTCTCAAGTCACATTCCTTTAAAAATATCCATATTTTGTCTTTTTTGTCCATGATTTTGTTGTAATGAAGAGCATTGCCCGGAAGCGAATTTTCGGCCGTACCCATGATTAAAAGCAAGACAGAGGGTATGAAACTGTATATTTTTGAACGTGGAAGAAAGGGCGCATGACTATCGCTTTCTCTTCTTTCGAACGACATCACTTTTAAAATACACATTTTTTTAGTCTTTCCAGTTATTTTCCTGGAATGGCAAGGTACCCCTGGAAACAGCTTTTTTGACGATACTTACCATCGAAAAGTGACAGTGACAGACAAAAGTGAAAACTGCCATCGTGTACCATGATATCGCTGTTCGATGTGGTGAATAATATAAAATAATCTTACGAGTGATACTTCCCATTCAGATAAAAAGCACTACCTCTACCAACTTATTATCCACTTAAAAACCTCATATTATGTTCCAGGTGACTCGCTTGCTGGTAGGTATCCAGTGGTGGTTCTAGAGGAGGGTAGATATAGCTATACATATATATCAAGCTGTTTCCGGGGTCCTTTGCCAATCCAGGAAAACAGCTGAAAAGACTAAAAAATATGCATTTTAAAAGTGATGTCCGAAAGCAGAGAAAGCGACTGTCGCGCACTTTCTATCAACTTCTTCCACGTTCAAAAATCTATAGTTTCATAACCTCTGGCTTGCTTTTTGACCATGGGTACGGTCGAAAAATAGCTTCCGGGTGATACTCTTCATTAGAACAAAATCGATGAAAAAAGACGAAATATGGATATTTCACTGGAATATGACTTGAGAGGCAAGGCCGCGACAAGCACGCTCTCTGTCAACCAGATGAAGCGACAGTTGCGCGCTCTCTACCAACTTATCCTGCGTTCAAAAATCTATAATATCACAGCCTCTGTTCTACTTTTTGATCATAGGTACGGTCAAAAAATCGCTTCTGAGAGATGCTCTTCATTACAACGAAATCGTTAAAAACAGGTTAAATATAAGTATTTTCAAAGGAGTTTAACTTGAGAGGTAAAGCCGCGACATTTACACGCTCTTTGTCAACTTATTCTCCATTCACATATTTACAATTCCGCACCAGGCAGGTCGCTTTTCGATGGTAGGTATCGACAAAAACTAGCTGGCGGAGGATACTTTGCATTCCTGTAAAACTAAAAAAACAGTGGGTGTGTGTACTTATGTACACGCATTAGAAGTTATACTTCTTTGGCGTGATTTTAAGACTAATTTTTAATTTCTACACAAATATTTTATTGGATTTTTTCTATTTTCGTGCGTTGGAAGGTGCAAGCATTATGATGCCGACACGCTCAAGGCTGTCGGTTATACCGTATTCTAATCCTAACTAAAATCACCAACTAATTGGGTTATTAGGCCTAATTACAATTATCTTAAGATGGGCTTAAGATGCCTCATGAAATTCTCTTAAGACTGGCTAATTTTCTACCAAAACGTAATGAATGTTAAGCTTAATATGCGTCGCAAAGCTGGATCAGCATTTATTTACCTGATAATACTACTGGTACTTCTAAGCCCAACTCACTTCTTTTTTGTTCATTTCCGCCTTAGCTTCTGATTGAGGAATTTAGCTTCTCCTCCACTTTAGTCAGTAAATCAAACGATCGTACCATTATAGTCTTAGCCGTGCCTTTAGCTGTAGGTTACAGTGCAGCAGTTTGCTCGGCTAATCTCCGGCAATCCAAAAGGACATCGTCTGTGTCCTCTGTCACAATGAGGAATTCCAGGCGTTGCGTAGACTCATTTTGCCGGTATGCTCTCGTAACTCACCTGTGGGTTCATCGACCTTGGGTAGATTCATTACGTCACTTCCAAATTCTGTTCATTCACTTCCCCAGCTTCTTCTTTTAGTTGTTACTCAATTAAATTGAGTGGGTTAGGGTAATTGAAATATGATACGAAGAGTTTCACCCTAAGGACATTAATGAATCGGCAAATACAGCATCAACGCTTCCAAAGTTTGAGTGACAACACTCCTAACCTGTCCAAACACCATCGTTGGACGCTTAACATTGGACATTCGTAGTTCGAGTAGCGGCCACACGATGCGTTCTACCATTAAACGTCCAACGTTGGAAAGTGCTCATAGCATCGTTTAGAGCCGGTTTTAGCTAAAAACTAGGATATGTAATTTATTTCCCTCCATAGCCTCTGGGTAAAAACCTCCTCACCCACGGACTTCGTGAACGGACTTTGGCTACGAATTTTCATATGCCCATATAATAATAAACTTAATAGCTAAAGGATTGGAGTTGCAATGGTTGCCCTTTATAGCCGCTACCCCTTCGCCTATATCGTCCGCAGGCCGTATCAGAACATCAAAATTGGCAGCGTGCAGTAAATTAGGGCATGAGATAAAAATGCAGCACGCTGCAATCAAAAGTAATTCAATTGGCTGAGGCTGGTAAAATGACAAGCAAAGCAGCGTGCTGCATGTTCATATCATGTCTTAAATTTGCAGTACGCTGCATATTTCAAGTTCTGATAGGGCCTCCAGCAAACCCATCGTATAGCTACAGGCCTGGAAGCAGCCGGTGCTGATCCTACACATTGATTATAGAGTAAGTAGATATGGACAAACATCTTTCAGGTTATCTTGTTAGATGGCGATAGTTACACTGATTTAAGTTTTAAGCTGCGAATTTCTGTTGTAAACCTCTAATGTATTGATTTGATTATGGGAATGGGTTTACAACATTAGTTTAATAATATTAATAATAATATTTCTTTATAAGTGCATAATAATCCTAAAATAGACACATTTTTTAATTTTGTTATTTTTTAGAGGAAATTGAAAAAAAACAGGTTTGCGCCTGAATTTAAAAAAGCATTTCAAAGCCCTTGACGCATGGTAGAAAAAAGGCCAAAAGTTTCGGATCTAAAAATAGATTCCTGTGCGGGCATTCCTTCTGTTTTGTTTTGGAAGGGGGCGGGTGGGCTAAAAAAATGAGATTTCTTGGTCGGTGAACTTATCAATGAAGAAATTAATGAATGGATGCGAATGTAATCGGTGTTTTTTTTTCATTCTGAGAAAAACGAAATAGGTTTTTTTTGTACAAAAATTTTAGTTTTTATGTATTGATTTGATTATTGCTTATAGAGAAAATTAAAGTCATTACTTTGGTTTAACTATTTCAAAATATAAATTTAAATATTTATATTTATTTACGATAATATAAAACAATAGAGAAATCTGAATTTTCGTTTAAAACTCTACTTCATAGTTCTAAAAGGAGGTAGTCGAATCAATGAAAAAAGAACAGTTCCGATTTGGAAAGATTTTTTAAATGTTTGTATTAAGAGTAATTGTTTGTTTTATCAGTCCCCATCGTCCTTCGCTCTGGAAGCAACAACAAAAGGATAGAGCCCTACTCCAAGAATGTGGTAAAGGGGTTTGGGTGGGAGAGTGTTTGGGGCTTACATTCCCGAGTCAAAGTTGTTGCTGAAATAACTACTATTTTTAATAAAACTACTTACTTGTGAAAAAGTAATTTTTCAAAAATTCAACTCTGAATAATTTTTTAAACGGTGACCAACGGCTAAATCCAAATGAAAGGCGTTCAGGTCAACCTCCCTTACACCCCTTCCCCCTGTGGAGGTGGGGTGATTTAGTAAATAATTACCCAAAATTCTAAGTATTTTGGTATATTATGCTCATGTATATATCCCACTCCACCACCCCTTCATAAAACCCTCTCGCTTACTTCTGTTAGCATCAAATTTTAAAAGTTAATAAAAAATAAGGCAATTGGAAGTAAAAACACTTAAAATTAGTAAAAGTAAACCAATCTGGAATCCTTATTGAACTGGAAGCCTGCCATAAAACCCCATAATAATTAGTAACCTGGTCGAGGGATTACAAATTTTTACTTGTTTTGTGATGACAAAAATATTGCAAACAAGTTGGAGTTCTTGATGTTCAGGTTGTGTAGCTATAAGCATGGACGAACAGCTTTAAAGAGAGAGCATGGTGTTAGTACTAGAAAGCACAGACGAAGAAAAATCTAAAATAGAAAACTCTAGTATGTATAAATTAGTAGAACATTGAACGACTTTCATGGTATTCAATATCATCGGCGCTGGAAACATACGCATAAACATTCCGTCGACATTGTCCATTCCGTTGGCTGTTTCATTCAAACATCAAAGTAAGACGGACAAAAGCCTCTTTTGTGTAGATCCGCCATTTAACACCAAATCTACAAAATCTATTTTTAGCATTTTCTTTGGGTTACAGGTAAAATTTTTTTTAAATGCTTATCATTTTATTAAAATTTGTTACTTTGAAAATTACTGAATTGATTGAGTGGATAGAAAGCCGCCCCTCTTTAAAACTACATAATGTTTGCAGAAACTTAAGAGTAGAGTTATACGCGCAACGGAAAAGGTGGAGCATTCGACGCCTTCTGTAAAACTGTAAAATTAATTTACATCTCGTGGTTTGATGGCTCTGTTTCTGGCCGTTCAATTAAGGTAGTACGGAATGGCGTAGAATCTCGGCCGGCGTTCCCCAAGGATCGATTCTCTCACCTGATCTCTTTCTAATATTCATTAATGATCTGTTCTCAATCTGATCCAACCCACGGTACAAGTTTTGCCGATGACACTATGCGTTACTCCTACGCCTTCGTCACTATAAGACAAGCACGGATCAGACCTTGTCTTCTAGAGCGAAAGCTTTTATCCCTATAAAAACTTGTACCATCCTTCCATTTATCTCAATAGGCAAAAGCAATCCACCAAGGAAAACGAAAATTTGCTCGCGGGCCAAATGGCGTCACCAATATAGTGCATATCGCAGCTGTGCATATCTGAAAGATCATGTTTTTAGGACATTATGACGTCAAAAGCCTGCGAGAAAATGCCTTGGGGGATTGTTACCTTTAAGGGCTGCTACTCTTGACTTTGACAAACCGTTTACGACGATTATTCGAAGTAGATCAGAGTGGCAACATGGCAGGCCTCTCTTTAGAGGAAGCACGGCCTTTTGGTACACAGATGGTTCCAAAACCGATAAAGGGGTAGGGCTGGGTGTTTATGGCCCAAGGAGCAAAATATCCATGGCTCTGGGCACTACCCCCACTGTTTTTCAGGCTGAGGTACTCGCCATCCAGGTGTGTAGAGCTCCAAATAGCTCTAACATTGTTATTTTCTCGGACAGTCAAGCTGCACTGCTGGCCATTAGATCGCACAGAGTGTCATCAAAGACTGTCCTGGATTGTCTTCAATCCCTGAAATTCCTCATGTGCGACTGTGAGGCTACAGCGAGGAAAAGACTGAGCCTTCTCCATCGTGATTTCCCTACTCCCAGGGAGATTTGGGACAGCAACCCTAAATCAGTTTTAGGCTACCTAAGAAGCCTTAACCTTGATGGTTTTTAAAGAAGGGGATGGCACAATAGACCAAACAAATAGGTCGCAGTGCCCGCTAAAGCGCCCCTCAACAAGAATAATAATAAATAATAATACCTTTAAGGGCTAAGTACACGAGCGCTCCATTCAACGCGGTAGGCCAAAACAACAAAAATTATAAGTGCCTACACGTGCCTAGTGTTTTGGCATGGCGTGGTCGCATGGAGCGCTCGAACATTGGGCCCTTTAGACGTATTTTATTTACAGGGACCCTATTCTCTATTACAATATTGTTAAATCCGATCCGAAAACAAAACAGTAAAAATTTGCCAATTTTATTAAATTTTTATGCTCATGAATGCCCATATTGTAATAAAAGAATACTGTTTCGGCTAATTTCGTTAAATTATGACAATATTGTAATAGAGAATAAGGCCCGAGATATGTGATGGAGTAATCACATTCCAAATCGCCAAACAAGCTAATCAATGCTTGAGATTCCTCAAGAGATGCAAATCCCTCCTTCAGCCAGCTGCAATCTGCAAGTCCTACATTCCGCCTTGAATATAACTCGTACATCTGGGCGGGCACCTCAAAACAAGCTTGGCTAGGCTGAATAAGGTGCAAAACGAAGAAGGTGCATTGGCGATAGCACATTTCTGCTCCTCTATAAACCCTTCAATCCACGGTAGGAATGTAGCAGCCCACTTTTATCGCTTTTACCTACACGCACCTTTTTTTGGCAAAACTAGCCAACTCGGCCATTCCCGGCCCACTACGTACCTCCCCCTCGTTAATAAATGAGACACACAGTCGGTGTTCTTGAGCCCAAATCTTCAAACCAACAAACACAAAGTTCATCGACATCTATTCACGCACCATCCAACCAACCTAAAGTTACTAAGAGACATTGCAACCTTACTTGAAGGACATAACGTGCTAACGGTAAAAAGGGTTGGACTTGACCATGGCATATATATAAAATCAAAAATAAAAACTATTTTATTTCTCTTAATAGTAATACAATTATTCGTAAAAATTTCAAAATTCTGCGAACTAAATTACCTAAGAAAAAAATCTAAAAATTTGTCATTCTAAATTTGTTAAAAAAATGAAATAATCCCTAAAAACCCATTTCAATTTTTTCAACATAATAAAAAACGCTTGATGCCAAATTTCCCATTAAAATTATCTTGCCCATTCATTTCATTCCCCCATTGTCAAATTTCACCCATCGCCCACGAAATCATCATAATTTTTCATCCTCCTTGCCCTTCCCGAACAAAACAACAAGAGTAAGCGGATAGGAATCTATTTTTAGATCCGCAGCCACTAAAATCAAAGCCGCAGCTACTGATTTTGTTTTCAAATGCGCAAAGGGCTTTCACATAAACCAGAAAAGTTTATTTCAGAAACTAACCATATATGTATAGCGGAGCGTAAAACCCCGCGATATTAGCGCCCCAGCTCGTGGTGCCGTAACCTGAAGTTAATTTGACTCGCGTTTGTCCATATCTACTTAGTATATAATCAATGTCCTACATTTGCTTGAATGGAGGACTTTTCTCGTGTAATAACATAGTGGAGCCAAGTTTTTTAGTTCATTTTTTCAATAAAAAGCTGTAAAATATTGTATTTTATCACTTTTTTCTGCACCTGGATTACAAGTGATTAGTGTTTCAGTGATTGAATTAAAACAATTTCAAAAAATTTAGTGAACCAATATGTTTTAATGGTTTAAATGTGAAGGTGACCAATTTGTTTACTTTCGCTGTGGTTTTGTCGAGTTATTTTAGGGCAAAAATGTTGAATTTGTGTGGTTATTGAGCTAAAAGTGAATTTAAAGTGATTAAAGCTTGTTGAAGAATAATTTTTAAAAATATTAAAGCAGAAAAATGTGTAGGAAAAAGTTCAAAATTTTTGTTATTCATGTTGTGTGGTGGTACTTGCACTTATGTTTTAATAACTATTCCGTAATAATTTTTAACTATTTTAAATTCACTTTTAATTTCATTACCACATAAATCTAACATTTTTTCCCTTAATTAACACGAAAAAAACACCATGAATGTAAACAAAATTGGTCACCTTATGAATTTCATTCAATTTATTCACTCGGATCACTAACTAACTTATCACCGAATGCACGTTCAGTATAAAATGTTAAAATACAATATTTTGCCACTTCTTACAAGTTAAAAACTTGGCGAGTCTATGATATTACACTACGAGTTAGAGAAATTGCCTTCCATCCAGTAAAACCCCTCACCCACAAACAGCACACAGTAAACACTACGAATCTTCCTATGCGCACGAAAAACCAAACATACGCTTAGCTGATGACTCGAACATGAAATTTATTTCCCTCCATAGCCTCAGCATAAAAACCCCCTCACCCATCGACATCGTGAACCGGCATCGGCTGCGAGTTTTCATATGCCCATAGTAATCACGGTATTCAGAAACAAGGTAATGTAAAAGACTATATACCGTATACGGTATTTTAGTGCTGATGTCACGTGGGGGACACTTCCCATATAAAATCGAATCTGCTGTTGTTGTTTCAGCATTACGGCTGACGTCACCAGGCACCCATTTTTTACGGTATTCGAAGCTGCCGTCGCTTCTGTATACCGTGCATAATAATGATAATGGAAGTTGAAATGCTTGCCCTCCATTGCCTCCACCCCTTCGCCTATATCCTCAAGTTGCGTTGCGTTGCGAATTCGTCAAAATTCACTCTCATAATATTTTTTAAAACGCGCCTAAAGAAGTATAACTTCAAAAAGGGGGGTAGGCCTTACCACACCCCTTACAGAAGTGCTTATTTCTACACACGATGTCATAGGAGGTAAGGCCTTACTTTAGTACTTACCTTAGAGTACTTATAGAACTGCTCTTCTGTAAGGGGTATAGTAAGGCAGCAAATGGAACATTGCAAAAAGAAATATTCATGGGCGCCTGTGGATATGTGATCCGGTATCGAAATGCTTTTATTTTGTTCATCTTTTACAAATGCCTTTTCTTTCCAAGCTCGAGAGTGGCTTTACCTAAGCAGTCCCCCAACTAAATTCTAACCACTTCTAAAGCTGCTTGTTCTCCGTATCGAATGAGAGCGGGCTATTGAGTATGCTAATGTCGCATTTTATGTCGACGAATATAATTGCCCGTTTTCTTTTTTTCTATAAATTTTATGAAACCTCCAGGAAAGCTCCCTTGAGTCATCGGGCAGTTCCTGACTTGTTTGGGTATAATTCTGGACTATACCTTACCATCTGCCTTCTTTTGTAATGGGTTAAATAAGGGCTCATATAGCACCAAGAAAATAAGAGGTACCCCTTACCAGATGAGTACTTATTTCAGTGCTCCAACGGTAAGGCCTTCCTAGAATTCCTACTGGGATGTGTGACAGTGAATTTGGAGATACACCATGCACATACACATGACCATGCAATTTTCGCCGTCCCCGAGTGACAAACAGCATGATATTTTCCCCCCAAACTGTTGCTGTAAAAACTGCCATATTTTCTCCGCGCAGTTTAAGGGAAATATATACCTTATGTATGTTACGCCATCGGCAGATAAATAAATTATTTTTCATGTATTCTTGTTAATTCTTGGGCGCTCCGCTATAAAGTTTGTATTTTATTTACAAATATGGTCAAATTTCACCTCCCCAAGTAGTTCAGTTTGTTCAACAAAACTTAAACTGACTTTTAACCAGCGGCTATTTTAAATCCTACGGCACAAATTTTACTCGACAGATTGACATTTGCGTAAACAGTAAACTTTACTCTGGAATTAACGACGAGAGCTGGAATTCCAACCTAAAGAACGCAACTTCTTTGGCCCACTGACATATAATATATGTATACATAATGTGTCATTTATATGTCAGTGCTCTGCCCAGTTAACCCGACTTTTTTTGTTCTCGATATCTTTTCTCGGCTATCGCACAACTGCAGCAGCTGGGCGTAAAGGTTCATTGTTCATTACTGATATGTCTACCTACAAACCGGTTCGAAACAAGAACGGGAAACAAACATTTCTGAAATTGTCCACTTAAAAGCAGTTTCGCTTTGGATCTCTCTAGAAGAACATTTTTCGAGCAAGGGCAAATCTGTGAAAGTTATTTTACTTTAATAATGGCAAATTGTGGCTTAGCCAAATCTTCAGGTGAACATCAGGTAAATTAGTGTTATGAAAATGTACATATGTATATGTACAAATAATCAGCAAAATAAGACTTCATTTCTCAATGTAATTAGAAATAACAGACGCGGACTTCATTCTGAAAATAATTTATAAAAGCAAATAAAATGTAGCATATATATTGGATATACACATACATAATGTATCTGTAAAGCAACATAATCTATTATTAGTCAGCTAAGGCCCTTTGCCAACATACCATTTCGAATTTTCATCATTTTCTAGGGCATATTCTAAAGTGTGCCAATATACCAATTCACACATTTCAATGGCATTTAATCACAGGCACAGTAGTTAAATAAAAATTGACGAAGAAACGTTTGTGCATGATTAATAACATTTTTAAAATTGTATTATGTTATTTACATAGTGGAGGAGTTTGTTTATTCTTTTTCTCATGAATAAATGATTGAGCTTTATCCTTGATTTCATTATTTTTTTTGCTTCCTCCTAGTCCATTCGTTAGTGGATTTGATCTCTAACAAATGGTAACTCACTAATTTATTTTAAAAATAAAAATAGTTCTTAGCGAGTAGAATATGTCCCATGAGGGATTAAAGTAGCATAAAGTAAAGAAAATGTTGTCAGACATTCAATAAATCCTCTGTTTGACTACCTGGCTAATATTTTCTGTGGTCATTCCTGGATGAATTTGAAGAAAAAATATTTTTAGAGAGGAGCTATCCCCACTATCCAAAGATACAGTGTGTTTCGAAGGAAGAGAAAGATTTTTTAAATTTTTACTTAAACTTGAATAACTCCTACACTAATCGTAAAGAAACGTATAATTATTTTTACTTAAACTTGAATAACTCCTACACTAATCGTAAAGAAACGTATAATTATATTCATCGAGAGCAAACGAGCCGGGAGGAACAAGCGGGATTTAGACCACATCGAGGATGCATTGATCAAATATTCGCCCTCCGTCAGTTAATGGAAGAAAGAATTCGTTGCGGCAAACGCATTGTCGTCGTTTTCATCGATTTCAAATCCGCTTTCGATTGCATCGATTGGAACAGCTTGTGGAGAGTCTTGGTAACCGAACACGTGCCATTGAGAATCATCCAACTTCTCCAAGCGTCGTACGATGGCTCAACCAGCAGCGTTCGTATTCGAAACGACTTATCCGAGGAGTTCCCGATTCAGACGGGTGTCCGACAGGGAGACGTCGCTTCGCCACTTCTCTTCAACGTTGTGATCGACGCGATTATGCGTGAAGCATTCGATGGACGACTCGGAGTCCAATACGACGACAACAACTTCGTAACAGACTTAATGTTCGCCGACGATAGCGCTGTTTTCGCCGACACGGATGCCGAAGCAACGGGCATCTTATACGATATTTCCCGCATCGCCCAATCATACGGGTTAAAAATCAATGCGGAAAAGACCAAAGTGCTCACAACGGATGGATCAAGAGCCAGTGTTCACCTCGATGGAACCCAAATCGAACAGGTTCCAAGGTTCAAATATTTGGGATCATTGGTTGAGGAAACGAAAGTAGCATCGACGGCCGACGTTCACAGCCGTATCGGCCAGGCAACAGCAACATTCGCCTCGCTCAAGTGGTGCATATGGAAACGAGCAAATATTTCCATCAAAACAAAACTACGTCTTTACCGAACGTTGATTCTTCCGATTCTTCTTTATGGATCTGAAACGTGGACACTGCTCAAATCGGACGTTAAGAAGCTCGAGGTCTTCCAAATGCGATGTTTGAGGCAGATCCTCCGTGTCTCACTCCGTGATCGCCTTCGAAATGAGGTTGTCAGACAAAGATGCGATCAGCAAACACTGATCGAAGAAGAAATGCAAAAACGTCGACTACGGTGGTTTGGACATGTTTGCCGAATGGATGATAACCGCTTGCCACGTAAACTTCTCTGGCGAGACCGTCCCGCAGACTGGAAAATCCAGCGATTGGCACCGAAGAAAACTTGGCTAAAGAATATCGAGGGCGACCTAAAGAATCAAAGATTATCAGTTACCGAGGCTCGAGACACCGCCAAAACCCGAGAAGAATGGAAGCGAATCGTGAATAGAGTTCGGGACCCAGCGGCACCGACAGCAGCGTATCCGTTGCGGGGACGTCCCGCTCGGACCGCCAGCTAACGGATCAAAGAAGAAAGAAGATAATTATATTCATCTTTTAGGTAACTTGAGTGACTCTTAAAACATATACATATATGTAGGTAAAATGGTGAGCAAAATCGCAATTTTCTTCGCTTTTTTTATAATTGGAAATTTGCTGATATTTTGAACCTACATATCTTCTAACCGGAGTTTTTATGTACAGTACATATGATATATATATATATATATATATATATATATATATATATATATATATATATATATAAATATATATATATAAATATATATATATATATATATATATATATATATATATATATATATATATATATATACACATTTACCTAAAAGATGAGCCTAATTAATTAGGCTACTTTATGATAATTACTTTAGGAGTTATTCAAATTTCAGTAAATTTAAAAAAAACAAATTTTTCCCCTAATCACCCTGTATCTTAGTGAATAGTGGAGATAGCCGCCGTCTGTAGAACAATTTTTTTCTCCAAACATATCCAGGAATCACCCCTGAAAATATTACCCTCGTACTCCAACAAAGGATTTATTAAATTTCTGATGACCTTTACAAGTCGGGAATGATAGAATATGAGTATTTTAACTTATTAAAACGACAATATCTCAGAAATGGCAATTCCTACGAGAAAATGTATAATATATTTTTTTGTAGATAATCGCCTAATCTACAAACGTTGTAAACACAATTTTCTGATAAGACGTACAGTTTATTATATATTTGCAAAAAACTGATATTTTAACCTTTTGACCTTGAATAAAAAAGTGTGCAGTCGTCCAATCGCGTGGCAGTCTCTAAAGCTTATGTATAATAATGTTTTTAAGGGCTGTTCCAATTTTCAGCAACTTCCGAATTATCTTCCAGTCAAGCCTCTAATTTGACTGGACTATTAGGGATTCATCTACGTTCTCAAGAATAATTTGACACTCTGATAAAGTTTTCTGCTGGCAGCTGCTGTCTACCTTGTGCGAAAATACCAACAAAAAAAAGAAAAAATCCTGTCCTGGGTGATGACAGGCAGTTTATGATGCTCTATATGTAATTTTATTCTATTATAATATAATAATTATGTAAAATATTTACAAATACCGAAAACCAAGTTTTTACAGAATGAAGTTAATAAAAGTGTTCGTAATTATATTTTTAGCAATTCGCTGACGATCCGCAAGGTAATGAACTAATTCATATTATCGATGTTCCATTCGAAAAAGCAACGTTTGGGTTAGGTTGCTATTGGGGTGCAGAGGCTTACTTCGGAGTTGTTCCCGGGGTGCTTAGAACCAGAGTCGGATATTGTGCAGGGAAAACATTCTTATCAAAAAATGAAGGAACGTAAGTTAACATAATTAAAGTACATACGTGTATTATTTTTTATTATGCGGGGTGTGCTGCAAAAATCCGGATACAATCAACAAAAAATGAAAACCTAATTATCAAAAAATACAATTAAGTGCTTCTACAAGTGGAAATACTTGTAGATCATCCTTACTAATATTATAAATTCGAAAGTAACTCTGTCTGTCTGTCTGTTACGCTTTCACGCCTAAACCACTGCACAGATTTTGATGAAATTTGCTACAGACATAGTTTAGACCTTGGAGACGGACATAGGCCACTTTTTACGGAGGAAAAAGGGTTGAAGGGGGTGAAATGGGGTTAAATAAGTTGTAAGGGGATTTTTTTCTTTACTTTTTTTTCTATTGTATTTATAAAAAGTAACTGACTGACAGACAACGCTCAACCTAAACCGCTAGAACTAAAGGGCTGAAATTTTCACAGTGCATCCCTAGCGATTTTTCGAAATTCATCCCCTAAGGGGGTGAAATGGGGTCAATTCCTATAATGGCATGGACATCCACTATAAAGCGATTTTTCGAAATTCATACCCTAAGGGGTTGAAATGGGGTTAACCCACACCACTGAAACTGAAGGGCTTTAATTTTGACGGTGCATCCCTTTAATGACGTGGACATCCACTTAGGAGCGATTTTCCGAAATTCATCCCCTAACGGGGTGAAATGGGGTTGCCAAACTACTGGAGCTATAGGGCTGAAATTTCGACAGTGCATCTCTATAATGACGTGGACATCCACTAAGAGGCGATCACTCGAAATTCATCCTCTAAGGGGGTGAAATGGGGTTAACCCAAACCTCTGAAGCTGAAGGGCTGAAATTTTAACAGTGCATCCCTATAATGACGTAGAAATGAATGACTCGAAATTCACTTTATTTAATATTCATTTGTGATTGTTTCATAATTTCTTTCTTCGTCAAACCCTAAAATGTCACTTCTCTTGAGACATATACATGCCAATCTCTGCTTCAAAACTTGCAGATTTGTTGATGGGGGCCTCGGTAGTCTAGGGGTAAGGCGCCTGACTACAATCCCCAGAGGTCCCGGGTTCGATTCCCGGCGGTGCCACGGTCCTAGCCTTTCCCAATTTCCCGCCTTCATAACTTTCCTTCTTTCTTCTTCCCTCTTTGCATTCCTGATTCCTCCTGTCATAGCCTTCAATAGTTTTCTTCCCCGCTCCACCAAGCGCATGTCATCGGTTGGTTGATGAGATTCAACTCGTTTCAGGAGGCATAACACTCCAGCGAGTTGTTCTCGATGCCCCGATGTCAGAGTCGCGAAATGGTTGGGAGTAGGTGAAATAAAAATACCGCAGCTATATTGTGACAGTTCTTTCCTTCACTTCTCTCTCTATCTTCCGACTAGAGCTGCTGTTCGACATTTTTAAAAATAAAATACATGGTCGACAGTACAAAGGGGCCTTCCCTAAGTCTCTAGTGTGTCACATAAAAAAAAAGAGGTAATATACGCATCAATTTGTTTACCATATTTATTAAAAAAAATGCACCACTATAATAAACCCTTTTTAGGGATAATAACAGCTGACTTTTTTGATTGTTTTTTTTTTTTTTTTGAAGGAAAACATTGCACATAATAAACAGTTTTTATTTGAAGGCGTTGCAAGGCACGCGGGCTTTATGCTAGTACCTTATAAATATACATATACCCTAATAACTAGAATAACGGCTTCCATTCCCGCTCTGAAAAGTTCACATGCACTTGATAGCGTAGACCTATCTCAGCAGGCAAAAGCTGTATCAATAGCGGTTATTATTGACGTCAAGTTAGAGGGCCGCGACTTGTGCATCCTTTCAGCTGCATTGCATGCATATGAATTAATTCAAATGTGGAGGATTCCTTGGACCAAAATATCAATATTGTGTGAGAACCAGTTTTGGTCTAAATGGCTCCTGCGGGCTAATACCCCAAGTAACAAATTTCATCTCATAAGACTCTACTAGTGTCTTATGAGAGGATATTCGACTTTTTTAAGAGAACACCACTCTCATAACTTACACTTGTAAAACACTACAAGTGCTTTATGAGTGCGTGGTCAGAATTCAATGGCACAATTATGAGAGTTATTTTAGTCTTATAAAAATACCTTAGCTCTCTTTGCAAGGGTAACTAAAAGCGTGCTATAAGAGCTGTATTCTCCTTAACAGAACTGTTAGAAAGGGAGTAATATATGGAAAGGCGATGTTATTTAGAATAAAATAATTTTTATGAGAGTTATATGCTCTAAATAACTCTCATAAGAAACTTTTCGAAAAATATAACATTTTAGAATTTAATATTAATTATGTATGATTACTGATAATGACTTAAGAATTAGATTTTTAGCGAAAATATAAGCTAACATTTTATTGCGATTGAAATCTTACTGGTAATAATAACCATTTTACCTCGATAAAAATCAAAGCGCCTTAAAAATAATCAAACTTTAATATATAATATTGTTACGTTTTTACGGCATAACGGATTCGTAGGATTAATTAAGGAGTACACTTTTTAATTATCCACACAACATTTATTTATTACAAACCAAAACACAATTTAATAACAAACACAATTCTTACAGTTCACTATAATCACTTTCAATTTAATAACTCGCACTATTAGGCTGGCCGCACACTGGATACGAATTTGTATCGTACGTAAACGTACGTTATCAAACGTCCGAACAGAGCGCGCACACTGGTTGCTTTTTTCTCAGTTTAAGTGCCGGTATTGACTGTGACCTGTTGCCTGTGTCGTCATCGTAATGAATACTTTATAATCTGTTATATAGTTCTTCGCTGACTTGATGATTGCGGCGGCCTCCAATAGCCATCGTTGAATCGAATGGGTGCATATTTAACAAGAGATGAATTTGGCGAATTCCATTATATTATGGCAGACCTAAATAATGAGCCCAACGAAACCTTTGAATATATCCTACTCGTCAGGTCTGGCGTTGATGGTCAGGTAAGTGATATGTTGAATCACTTCGATCCCATTTGTGACCACACTCCAAATTAATTAATTTTTCAATATCAATATTAGGTTTTTGACGCACGAATGCATAAAATTTCGAATGTCGGAAGTATACGCACGTACACGTACGACTAGATCGCACCTAGTGTGCGAGGTGCCATAGTACTCGGAGTATCGGGATTGCTCTGACGAATTCGTACGTGTTCGTACGAGACAAATTCGTACGAAAACGCATACAGTGTGCGGCCAGCCTTAAGTTCTATCTATCGCTTTATAGTTCACTTTTAAAATACCACTTTTCACTGTTCTCACTTTAGAACACTTTAATCTCCTGTCAAATCAAAACTGACTTCCTCAGCGCCTGCAAGCCACTTTTATATCCAAGCTCCACCTTTCTCTAACTTCTGGAACCTTCGTCCCTTTTCTAGTGCCTAGTGGTATGTTCGTTTCTTTTCGTCCAGAAGCTTGAAGTTGTCTTCACTTATCGCTCGTTCCAATTTTAGTTTAGTACATAAGTAATTAGTTCAGACATCAACCAGATTTGTTACCGACAATCGTTGATTATGCTTTTTAACAAACAGATTGCGCATAAATCATCACATTGCCCCCTTCTTAGGACTGTTCGTCCCGAACAGTTGTCCATCCTGGATCCGGCGGATGATATGGGCACAGCCTGTCTATGTGCACAATCTTCTTCCTGGCTTTGGGTCCTTGTTGAATCCTGTAGACAACATCGTTGATCCGTGTTAGGATTTTATAGGGCCCCTCCCACTGGCGCTGAAGTTTCGGAGACTTGCCTTTTCGTCTTCGAGGGTTGAACAGCCAAACGAGGTCACCTTCCTGGAATCCGCTACAGTTTGCTCGGAGGTCGTACCTTAGTTTCATCCTGTCACTGGCCGTCTTAGGATTCTCAGCCGGATTTGTCTTCCAAAAATCACACTACAAGGGGTTTGTCCTGTGGAATATAGGGATGTAACTGTCCCAGTCACGCTGGTGCTCACTAACAAATTTCCTTAGGTGTTCTAGCATTGTCCTGTTGAATCGTTCTACCATTCCATCGGACTGGCAATGAAGGGGCGTCGTCCTGGTCTTCTTCACCCCGAGAATTTTACATACTTCTTGAAAAACTTGAGATTCAAAGTTTCTCCCTTGGTCAGAGTGAAGCTCATGAGGAACACCAAATCTGCAGATCCAATTGTTCACTAATTCCTCTGCAACAGTGACTGCTTCCTGATTTGGAATGGCATATGCTTCGGGCCACTTACTGAAGTAGTCCATGACCACCAAAATGTAACGATTTCCTCGGTCTGACACCGGAAAAGGTCCCGCCACATCGATTGCGATTCTTTCAAATGGGGCTCCCACGTTTTTGTTCTTACTCAAGGACCCTTGCTGCTGGCACAAGTTGTGCATTTACGGCACCAGTCTGCAACATCGTCTCGCATGTGAAGCCAATAGAATCTATCTCTTATTTTTGCCAAAGTTTTATTGACTCCCAGATGTCCTCCCGATGCGCCATTATGACACTCCTCGAGAATATCTCTTATATTTACGCGAGGGATTAATACCTGCATACGATAAGAGGTGCCGTCAGCGGTTTCCCATTTGCGCTTTAATACTCCTCTTCAATGTGTACGGAATCCCATTGGGCCCAATAGCTCTTCAGGGTCTCGCTCCTCTCTGCAATGTCCTTCCATTCAGGCTTTTCCTCGTATTTCTTCCATATCAGAATTGAAGAAATATCCGGGTCGTAGCGTTGGGTCGGAGTCCCTGGTCATCCCATCCTGTCGTTGGCTCGACTGTCGTCCTTTGACACGTTTCCTCGATATGTCCACAATGTTTGCAGTCTGGTACGCATGGTCGCCGGAAGAGTGCATCTGCATTTCCATGGTTCCTTCCATTTCTGTGGCCTCTATTGAAGTCGTAGGACTGAAGTCTCTCGATCCATCTTGCCACTTGTCCTTCAGGATTTTTGAATTGCATCACCCATTTCAAAGCTGCATGATCCGTTCGAAGGACGAAGTTTTGCCCATAGAGATACTTGTGGAAGTGTTTAGTTGAGTCCGCGATTGCCAATAGTTCCCTTCTTGTGACACAGTAATTCCGCTCCGATTTTGACAGGGCTCTACTGTAGTAAGCTATGACCTTTTCCTGTCCTTAAAAGTTTTGTGATAGCATTGCACCAATGCCGACATTACTCGCGTCTGTGTCCAATAAGTCGCCGGGCTTCGGGTATGTGAGTATTGGTGCTTGGCAAAGTCCTCGTTTTAGTATGTTGAAACTTTCCTCGCACTTTCCTGTCCAGATAAATGGTTTTCCTTTTTCTGTTAGTTTATGTAATTTCTTAGCTATGTCGGCAAAATTCCTGACAAAACGTCTATAATAGGTCGCAAGTCCCAAAAAGCTTCGAAGTTCATGTTTATCCTTCGGTATGGGCCAATTCTTAACCGCTGTTATTTTCTCAGGATCTGTTTAAACTCCATTGGATGAAACCACAGGTCCGATATAGTTGACTTGGTCTCTGAACAGTACGCACTTTTTAGGACTGAGTTTCAGTTCCCAAGTAACAAAATTCGTTTCATAAGACTCTACTAGTGTCTTATGAGAGGATATTTGACTTTTTTAAAAGAGTACCACTCTCATAACTTACACTTGTAAAACACTACAAGTGCTTTATGAGTGCGTTGTCAGAATTAAATGGCACAATTATGAGAGTTATTTTAGTTTTATAAAAATGCCTTAGCTCTCCTTAACAGAACTGTTAGAAAGGGAGCAATATATGGAAAGGCGATGTTATTTAGAATTTTTATGAGAGTTATTTGCTCTAAATAATTCTCATAAGAAACTTTTCGAAAAATATAACACTTTAGAATTTAATATTTATTATGTATAATAATAGACTTAAGAATTCGATTTTTAGCGAAAATATAATATATTTTTTCGGGAATCGTATAGAAATGAAGTATACATTGTTTAATCAAAAATCGTTAAGAAAAGTGATACTTTTCTAGTTAGCAACACTTTTCTTCACGATTTTAGATATAACTTTAATTACAGTGCGATTAATTGTCAACAGAAAATGGCCTACTTTGACCAATTATTATTTCTTTACAATTTTTGATTTTCAATGTAAGTATTAATATTTTCTTTGCAATTTTTGATTTTCAATATTAAATGTACGTCATTTCTATACGACTACTGAAAAAATAGCATGTTCAACGCGCTAAGAAAAGTGAGTTTTCCAGCTCGTGTAAATTTTAATCCACTCGCTCGCGAATTAAATATTTACTCACTGGAAAACTATCACTTTTCTTTACTTGTAGAACAATCTACTATTGTTGCGTTTGAAATTTTACTGATTATAGTAACCATTTTACCTCGATAAAAATCAGAGCGCCTTAAAAATAATCAAATTTTAATATATTTTATGAAATTTTATTTCTTATGGAAAAAATAAAAACTTTAGTATTGCTCAGTAATATATTTTAAATTGGTATATTATCAGAAAAAAATTAATATTTATACTTTGCACATATTCAATTGAGTAAAAATAGCTTGATTTATGGAATTTCGTTTTACTATAAAATTCTATATTAAGCGAAAATATGGCGGGTTGGTGGTTTAAGTTTTTTTTATAAGAACAAAACTCTGGTTATGAGATGGTAAACTTTTTGCACTAGTAAAATTCTTCTTATAAATGTTTTAACATTCTTCGTGTCATAAGAGCATTTTTCTAAGAAGGAATACACTTGAAGTCTTGTAAGAACTTTCTTATAAGTGTCATAACACTCATAAGGACATTTTTTAACAGTTAAAACCTTTGAGAGTAAAGGTCTCATAAAAAATACTCAATAAGAGAAGAGCCCTCAAAATAAGAGTATTAACATTATCTCATTATGAGAATGAAAGGCTTAGTAACTCTAGTAGACTTATAATCTCATAATAATACTACTATGATACTTAATTTAAATCTTATTACAAAAGTTATGTTCTTGAGACTATCGAAAGGTGTTATGAGAGTCTTATGAGACAATTTCCCAACTTGCAAGAGTTTTGCTCTGGAGAGTTTGTTCGTTGGGTTGGACAGTTCTCAACTTTTGGAAAACCTCTCGTAGATTGCCCAGATGTTCCTCGAAACTTTTTCCAATGACGATGATATCGTCCAAAAAAACCAGACAAGTCTTCCATGTCAGTCCTCGCAAGACGCATTCCATCAGTCGTTCGAATGTAGCTGGAGCATTACACAGCCCAAACGGCATAACTGTAAACTGCCACAGGCCGTTTCCTACGGAGAAGGCTGTCTTTCCTCGGTCCTCGAGGTGAATTTCGACTTGCCAGTAGCCGCTCTTAAGATCCAAGGTAGAAAACCATTGAGCTCCAGAGAGAGTATCCAGTGTGTCATCGATTCGAGGTAACGGGTAGCTGTCCTTTTTAGTGATGTCATTTAACCGGCGATAATCCACGCAAAACCTTGTACTGCCATCTTTCTTTCAGACACGGGAGACATCCAAGGGCTTTTCGACTCCTCTATAAGGCATTGTCTTCTCATATCTTCAATCATATTGGCTGCCTCTTCCCGCTTGGCTAGTGGTAGACTTCTCGGCGGTTGTTTAATTGGCTGGGCATCTTTGGTATCGATCCTGTGTTGAACGATGTTCATTTTCCCAAAGTCATCATCTCTCATGGCGAAGATATCACTGAAATCCTCTACTAATTTTCTTGCCTGGAGATACTGTTTTTGTTCAAGACAACTAGTTGAGAGCACTGCGTTTACTAATTTCGGGGCCTTTGGCTTTGGTTTTGGAACCGTTTCGATGTTAGCGCACTCCACTAATGTAATCTGCTCTGCCGGTTCTCCTCTCCCCAAAACCGTATCCTTCTTCATTCGTACTTTTCGTTCGTTAGTATTTAGCACTCTCACGAATACCTCCTTCTTGTCGTTCTCCTCATTGTCGTCCATTGGAATCTCCTTGTTGTCATATCTCAGTATTTCCTCTCCGATGTCCAGTAGAATTTTATGTGCTTTCATAAAATCCAGACCGAGAATACACTAGTCTGTTATATCAGCTACCGGGAACGAATGTGAAAATCCAATGTCAGCGAGAAACACATCCAACATAATTTCCCCGTGTAATCGCCGTCAGCCCGAATAACATATTTTGAAGCACCAGTGTCTACAGTTATTGTGCATTTTTCAGCTCCAATCTTTCCATCGATGACCAGGCTGTCGCCACTGCACTGCAGTTGTTTGATAGTGGTGATGATGACACCGGGGGCTTCGATTTCCCCGACCAACTCCCGCCCCATTGAGTTAGTCTTTATTCGTATCCCTGCTGCTGTCTGCGGGAGACACGGAGTCATTGTTTTCGGCCTCCCTCTGGTCACCTTTCTGCCGATGTCCGCATTTTTCACAGCAAGTTCTGCCACTCCTATTTTCGGGAGACTCTGCTCTCCTTCGCTTTCTGCAATTCCTTTGCAAAAGACCCGGTTCACTACAGTTCAGGCAGCGGAGTCGACCGCGTACTTCCGTTGCATTCATTCTGTTGCAAATATCCTCTGTTGTGTAGATATCTCTGAGGCGGACTGCACTTCTTGATTCTTGCTTCGCTCCCTCGTATGCCAGAGCATATGCCAAAACTTCAGCGGTATTCTTCTTTCCGGCCAATCTGGCTGCTTGTTGTAGATCTCGGTCGGCAAAAGAGTTAAGAAAAGCCTCTCTTTCTTCGTTGATGTAGTCTTGGCCGAAACTAGGATAAGCCAGATGCACTAACCTCTCGATATCGGCGCATAGTTGTTGTAAAGTCTCTCCTGGCTTTTGAAGTCTATTTCGAAGTTGAAGTCGATAAACCTCCTGCAGGTGCTGATCACCGTAACGCATTTCCAGCGCTTGAACTAAGAACCCGTAGCTGTTGCGGTGGTCTGCTGGTATTAACTGCAATATTTCTGCTGCTGTGCCCCTTAGTGACAACGTTAAGGCCATTGCTTTTTCCTCCTCAGTCCAGAAATTGTCTGCTGCTGCTGCTTCGAATTGAAACTTATAAGTAGGCCATGGGCTTTGCCCGTCGCTGGCTGGTGAATCTTTACCCTTTCTAGCTCGGCTCTGACAGATTCTAGCTCAATCTTCAACTTTTCATCATTTTCCCTCATGGAATTTTCGAGCTTTTCCAGATCATTCTCTACATTTGCTTTAATGGAAGATTCGAGATTTTCCAGCTTTTTGTCAACAGAGAGTGACATTAGTTCGAATTTCTCCAACTGCTCCATCTGGTTCCTCTGTTCTTCCATAGACTCTTTGAGTTCTGCTAACGAGCGTTCATGAGCTACTGCTAATAATTTCTGTTCATCTTTTAACGCCAACACTTCCGCCTTGATCTCTGTTGTCGCTTCTTTCATCTCTGCGGATGACCGTTCTTGCGCTTCTTTCATATCGGCTGTCGCTTCTTTCATCTCTGCGGATGACCGTTCTTGCGCTTCCTTCATATCGGCTGTCGCTTCTTTCATCTCTGCGGATGACCGTTCTTGCGCTTCTTTCATCTCTGCTGATGCACGTTCTTGCGCAGCTGAAGACCGTTCTTGCGCCTCTTTCATCACCATCAATGTCTTAAAAAGTTCTGCCATACTCACTGTCCATTCTTCTGGTTCTGCTTCTACTCCGGCTTCAAACATGTAGGTTTCAGGATCCTTTCCTTCGTTCACCATAGCTTCTCGAAGCAGGGCGGTTAGGGAGTTTTTAACCCCCACCGTCGACAACGACCGTTTACTTAATTCTCTTTTCAACTCCACAGTGCGCAAATCCACTAATTTTCGACCCATTTTATTATTATGTCTTTAGTTCGTACTCACAAAAATTGAACTCCGGTCACAATAGTTTTAAAAAAAAATTCACTTATTTCACTTATGTATCTCTTAATTAATCCCACTTCTGAAACCAATTCTTACGTTTTTACAGCTTAACGGATTCGTAGGATTAATTAAGGAGTACACTTTTTAATTATCCACACAAAATTTATTTATTACAAACCAAAACACAATTTAATAACAAACACAATTCTTACAGTTCACTATAATCACTTTCAATTTAATAACTCGCACTATTAATTTCTATCTATTGCTTTATAGTTCACTTTAGAACACTTTTATCGCCTGTCAAATCAAAACTAACTTTCTCAGCGCCTGCAAGCCGCTTTTATAACCAAGCTCTACCTTTATCTAACTTCTGGAACCTTCGTCCCTTTTCTAGTGCCTAGTGGTATGTTTGTTCCTTTTCGTCCAGAGGCTTGAAGTTGTCTTCACTTATCGCTCGTTCCAATTTTAGTTTAGTACATAAGTAATTAGTTCAGACATCAACCAGATTTGTTACCGACAATCGTTGATTATGCTTTTTAACAAACAGATGGCGCATAAATCATCACAACATGAAATTTTATTTCTTGTGGCAAAAATAAAAACTTGAGTAGTATTGTTCAATAATTTATTTTAAATTGGGTTATCATCTGAAAAAAGTAACTTTTTATGCTTTCCACATATTCAATTAAGTAAATTAGCTTGATTTGTAGAATTTTGTTTTACTATAATTCTATATTAAACTAAAATATGGCGGTTTAAGTTGTTTTAACCGACTTCAAAAAAAGAGGAGGTTACTCAATTCGACGTGTAGGTATTTTGTGGTCCTGCTCATGCATAACTTTGTAATCCAATAACTTTTTTGCTTTTTTTTTGGTTCATTTGAGGGGGAAGTTTCCCACGGTGGTCTCGTTAAATTTTTTCTAAATTCTGATAACGAAGTTTGAAGTTAGGCATAAAAAATTGGTTCAACCTAAACATATCATAGGCACCGAACAAATTACTTTCTTGTTCTAAATCTGGCAGCAGGCCGATGGGGGGTGGGTAGAGCGTCGGGTCCTCGATTCAGCGTAGTGTGGCGTTTGCAGGTTCGATCCCTGGTCGGGGTAAGCCGGTTGTTTTCTTTTTCTCTTTTTCTTCTTTCTGAAATGATTTATTAACATATTGGTCAGCGGCCGATAGTACTTGGCATAGCGCAAAGGGCTAGAGAGAAGTATTCTGGTCTGTGGGATCTGTGGGGTGCGAGTTCGATGCTTTGGGCTCGTGGTGCTTTTTTTTCTATATATCAACAAAATAATTATTTTTTAATTTCCTTCGGGGAATTTTGTTCCATATTAAACAAGTTTTCGACGTGAATACGTCTGTAAATTTGCTTCCAGAACAAAAGCCGATGAGAACGAAATTATGGCATATAGTTTTGATTTGCAGCTCAAAAACTATTGTTTATATTGAATAAAGAAATATACCATGACGTGGGTGGTGAAGAATCAAAGAATTTTATTGTTTACATTTGATTTCCCCGCTATCAATGGCAATTAAGCTTATATTTCTTTGATTTGTATGTGTGTGTACTGTAAACAAACGTTGAACTTGATTTTGACCCACTTCCATATAACCGATCAACTGCAAATTTTGCACATACGTATAGTTTGCATGACAATACAATCTGATCATTTTGTAAAAAAATCAAGATGGTTGTTCCAAGATGGCAGTCGAATCAGTTGGGCTCCCCGACCTCCGAAGGGTGTGACAAGTAGAACGTCTTCAAAAGTGATTCTCCTTTCTAGATCCATTCTGATTGGATTAATGTTGTTAAGAATTACAAACAATTATTTCATCCTTTTTTGTGAATTTTGTGCGGCTTTTTTCTGAAGTCGGTTTTAAAAATTTTTTTTTTATAAGTACAAAATTCTGTTTATGAGATGGTAATCTTTTTGCACTAGTAAAATTCTTCTTATAAATGTTTTAACGTTTTTGGTCTCATAAGAGCATTTTTATAAGAAGGCATATACTTGAAGTGTTGTAAGAACTTTCTTATAAGTATCACAACACTTTAACACTCATAAGTACATTTTTTTGACAGTTAAACCCTTTGAGAGTAAAGCTTTTATATAAAAGACTCAATAAGAATAGAGGTTTTCTTGCACTCAAAATAATAAACATTATCTCATTATGAGAATGAAAGGCTTAGTAACTCTAGTAGAGTTATTATCTCATGATAATACTACTATGAGACGTAATTGGAATCTTACTACAAGAGTTATGTTCTTGAGACTATCGAAGGGTGTTAAGAGAGTCTTATGGGACACAGTCCCTCTGGAAATATTTTTAGGTGACGAATGTGATAAAACCTACCACTTACTTACCACCTGGTAGTCTCGTAAAGCATTTGTGTTGCATGATTTATATCGAAGTTTTCTCGGAATTCGACGTATTATTGGTTACGCCGATGCAATACTCATGCCTTTGTGTTTTTTTTTTGACTGAATACTCCTCCCGGCATATTGGAATTGTTATTGAGCAGTTTCAAAATGTTTTATTCTTTTAGAGCACCGATTATATCGGTAGATGCGGAAAATGTTTGTTGCCCAGCGTCCAGCGCGTAGCCCGTCGATTAGGGCGACTTGGTGATTATTCTCTCCAATTGGTTGATGTTACAGGAATTTACAAGAATCAACACACTTTCTCGGACGCCAATGACTACCTATTTATATTGGAATAACAATATTACGAAAAGTTTAAATTTTACTGGATTTTGAGGAGGCACCCTGCGAAACTTGAACGATTGAAATTTAAAAAACTACTTATTAGATCTGATCTAACGGAAGTTGTTGAGGTATGCTACGATCCAAAAATGATTTCTTATAACCAGTTGCTGCAGTTATTTTGGAAAAACTGCAATAATCCAATCACCAATAAAGTTAAACGCAAATACATGTCAGTCATTTATTATCATAATGCAGAACAACGTATATTGGCCGAATCTTCAAAAGCTGACGAACAAAGTGGTTGTAAGGAGGAAACAATTGTTACAGAAATTGATGAAGCTACGGAGTTCCATTCTGCAGAGAAGTATTTTTTTCAATTATTTCGATATTAATCTATTACTTACATAAGTTTTCTAGTATCCACCAGAAATACTATCTCCAAACCTGCAAAGATGTTTTTGCTTCACTGAACATTACTGCCGATACAATAGAAACATCCTATGCTGCCACTAAAATTAACGGTTTTTTAGCGGGATTTGGAGACATCAATCAGTTTCTTGTAGAATCTGATACCATGGGCCTAACGGCAGTTCAAAGAAACTACATCAAGGATCATATAATAAATAAAAACCAACATATTGCTTGCTCTCTAAAATAGTCATCTAATGAAGCTCAGAGTTTACAGCAGTAAATGTAGCATTTCTGATAACACGTACTAAGTTTCCTCATTTTGAAAGATCAATTACAAGAAAACTAGTTTTTAAGAAATTAAATAAATTAATGAAAAGGAAACTACCAAGGCTGTTTCCACACGAGCGACAGAGTCGTCTGCAATTGTCAATTCTCTTTTGGTGTTCGGTGAAAAATCGTATGAGTTTCTACATGACGGTACAATTTGCAGGCAACAATTCATACTGGCTTTGACATTCTCTTCTCGAAACTTCAGAAACACACACAAAAGCAAGAGATACCAAAGTTATGATGCAAATATCCGTTCAAATTGTGTGCGCTCTCCATTGTCCTCTCTCACTCTTTTCTCAATAAACAACTTTGCATGCGACTCTTGTGAAATGACCTCAGAAATGTGTATTTAAAATTATCAGCAATTAATTATTCGGTAATCCACAGCAATATAATTTGATATCATTAAAAACTGCTTCTGTAATCTTAATGTGAATTTTTGCAATTATTGTAATTACATGTTTTTTGCAAGGTGAAATAAACAAACAAATATTCTTATAATTATATTTTTGCCTTAATTTCAAATATATGTGTTTTTAATACATTTTTTTTATCAAAGAATTGGCAGTATGGGAGATGGGCATTTTCATCACATTTTCCGCATAGCATAATCGCAAATAATTCTTCTTGGTTTTTTTATTTATAACTAAGTATTGGAATATAAAGAGGTGAATATTTAATATTCTTCGTATATACGAATATTATATTTTGGACGCGTGCTAATTGATAGCGGGAATTGCAGTAAGGTGACATTCAAATATCTAGAGACAAAGTAATTAAAGATTTTAATAGTATAAAGAAATTTCAGAAAGCATGACTGTAGATTGATCGGAGGTCATTGAGCTTTAGAATTGCAGATATGACATGACGAGCATTCGACTTTTATAATACAGAAGCACAGAATTATTAGTACTGCCTCAAGTTATTCACCGACGCATGTGAACGATATTATAATTGTATGATAGGTCATGCTCATGCCATGTTCACACACACATGTAAGCAATAGGGAATCTTACGCAAAGGTTAACTGAGATGGCGCCACTGAAGTATAACGTAAACAAACAACAGCATAACAGCAACAAAAATATATTATCCATATACTGACCAGTCTTAAATCCTTTTTTAATATAATCCAGACCTAAAGAGATCTGGGGTGGTAGCACGTAAGTTGTTTCAATCGACCTTTTCATATAAAAACTTTTGTAATACTTGAATTTTTGTATGAAGAGGTCGATTGAAACAGCTTACGTGCTACCACCTCTGGACAAAGTCTTGAATGTTTTGTACTTTTAAACTTTTTGCGACGCACAGCTATTTTCCATAGCTACCGTACTTTTTGTTTTTAGGAAATAAATTTGCATCCAAATACACAACACTGACGCATATTTATTAGAATATAAGATTTTATCATTGAATAACGGAAAAATCACAATAATGAAGAACTGTCTAACACGCGGGAGACAAATGTGACTTCATGTTTACGTTATAATACATTGGCGACCCTAGCGGGATAAATTTCCAGTAAGGCTCCCTATTCGGTGGTCCGGGTTCCATATTCAAAATGTATGGAAAAGTGGATATTCGAATTATTTTTTTGCTTGTTTAGTGAAATAATTATGTTAAAAGAAAGTTATTCACTCAATATGCCTGAAAACAAATTAAGCGTTGGCAGAGAAGAGATACCTAAAAATTATGAATTCTAGTGCGATTTTAGTGTTTCTTAAATGTCAGTGAGCCGTAGTACAAAAAAGGAACCGGAATTTTTGTATGTAAACCTCATGTGATTTGACTAAAGGAATTAAAAAACATTGAGTGATTAAGTGTGACAATTGTCATAATTTTTAGGTATAACTTCTATGCCAACGTTTTAATTTAATTGTTTTCAGGCATATTGAGTGAATAACTTTCTTTTAACATAATTATTTCACCAAACAAATAAAAAAATAATTCGTATATCATCTTTTACATACAATTTGACAGCTAACGAATATGGCACCCGGACCACCGACTAACACATACACAACTGGTGTTCATGGCTTGTAAATAAAGAAGGTTATGGTGTTGCTCCGACCCTTGTCTATAAAAACGGTGTGTGTATGGGCTGGATTTACACCACTGGACACCGAACAGGCAAAACTTAGCTGGTATCGATAATTCTCTTTTGAAGTCCGACGGAAAGTGAGTGTGAGCGCTTTACGCAAAACTCCACTCCAAAGAACGAACAAGTGAAGGAACTAGTAAAAGCAATTGGTGGTGCATCCACCCTACGCGGACTTTGGTCACACGTGCTTTTACCTCTTTTTTCATAATGGCTTTTTTTGTGATATTTTTAATGCCAAAGGCAGTACGGCCAAACTGCGCGGACATAAGGCTGTGCTCAAAAAGGTACATTGTACGTCCACACAACACGGGCTTCTTGATGGTTTTCTCAATTTACTCACGATTCAGAAAACTAAATGCTCAAGCGCGCTTTTTTCTGAGGCCGTATGGCGAAAAGCACGTGGCATCTAAGTCCGCGTAGTGTGGAAGGCCCATCAGCAACCACAACGCAGGAACTGCCAAAATGTCCGCTCTGCTGTCCCCTGAAAATGTCCATTAAAATTGTCGGCTCTCTCCATCGTTCTCTCTCACCATCTTCGCCTTAAACCCAGTTCGTTTATTTCTTTTGTGCGTTGTTTCTAGTGTTTCTCGGACATTTTAAGAAATTCTGTAATGCTTCTTCAATGCATAAAGTCTTGCTACTGTTGGATAGTATCCTTATCCTCCCATGTCCACATTAATACACTGGATTTTTGTCCGGTGTCCGGTCATGAAAACTGGCCCATGTGGATTATAAAAAAAATGATACATAATCTAACTTACCCTAATGGATGCCTGTTTTAACATTTGTACTAAATTATGAACATACGTGTTTTACATGTGTTCAATATCCAATTACAACTAGAAGAATTACCGTGCCTCCTTCATTGGGAGGCACCAAAAAGTATAGTCCTCTCTCTCTCAGCCCCTTTTGTCCCCGAACTCAAATTTTGTTTAATTTTCGTGTTATGAGTTTCACTGGTGAAAACAAAATCAGATAGTGCAAAGATTGAAAGAAATGAAATGGTTAGATACTGACGAAAAATAGATTCAGTTGTTTATCTTCAGTTGAATTGTGATCCTGTTTTAAGTTCATCGCAATCGTTTTACCTCAAACAAATTTACAGATTTACATACGAAAAACCGTGAGTTCAGCGCCGGCCCTAAGGTAGAGCGGGTGGAGCGGTCGCTCTAGACGCCAGGTGGTAAGGGGCGCCAAATGAATACGAAAAACAATTTCGAGCAAAAAATAAAATTTTGACGGCACTTTTTGAGGGCGTTGTTTGTACATAGTCAAGTCTATGTAGTAATCAATATGACGCGAACACGGCACAGCAAGGGAGCGCTGACTACAAGACCGATCGTGCATGGCCACATCCTGCTCGAGATCCATGGAGCAGACTGAATACGGTGGATCTAAACTCGATAAAAACCGCAATCCTAATGTGTAAACAACATTCGTGCTCAAGTTATGAATAGTACTGCGTGAATGTACTAGTAAATGATGCACGGTATACAGAAACAAAGTACATAATGTAAAAGACTGTATACCGTAAACGATATTTTAGTGCTGACGTTGGGCTCGCATTCCATATAAAATCGGAGCTGTTGTGATTGTTTCTGCATTAGGGCTGACGTCTCTAGGCGCCCATTTTTTACGGTATTCGAAACAGTCGTCTCTTTTACTTTACCTTATGTTTTTGTATACTGTACTAATGATGGACTGCGGATACCTGGTGAACTTCGGTTTGAATTAGCCTTCCATTGGTGATGCGGAGCTCTGCCATGGGCGACCGTCCCTTCTCCTTCCGAACTCGTGGTATCAACATAAAATTACTTAAAAAAAACTTTTGAAGATGGAGCACTTCTTAACGCTCCAAACATTTCTGGGGCTTCCATAGCTCCCAAAAGAACGACCTACAAGGCCAGTTAGATATTTTTGGATCCATGCATCAAGGTGTCGAATGTGGTCCCAGTGAAGGAGAGTTTTCGGGATTCTTCTTCAGGGAGGGCAGACTGAGCCCGTAAACCCTTGGAGTACCTTGAGATCACTCCTTCATTAGGAGATCTCCTTAGATCTCCTGCGAAAGTAAGGGCATCTAATCGGAGAGGCGACTCGAAAAAACGACCGCTTTCGTGAACGACCGTGGCGCAGCCCGAAAACGTTTTATGCGATATCTGGCAGCTGGCTACTCCCATGTAAAGGCTGGTAGGGTCTTCGTGACCCGGCGAAAACGGCGAATGCTCTGGCCATATGGTTTGAAAAGCCTTCAGAAAAGTCGGACGCACCCATAATGAAGTCTAGAACGGAAAGTATCAGAATTGGCGTGCTTGCGACTAACAATCCGGACCACGAAAAACTAGTTACCGTGCAAGGAAGTCTTCGGGATGCGGTAGCCGAATTGTCGGAGGGCTCAGAACAGCCCAGGTCAGTGCGCCCTCTATGTTGGGCCGCCTTAAACTTTGGAAGGAGCAAGCCTTTTTTCTGTAGATGGGAACTGCCGCGCAGCCTTTTTGTAATCGTGTACTTTCCGATAGCGACAGAGGACCCCTCTGGCATTATGTCGAAACGATAAGGGTCCAAAATATAAGACCTTAAGGGTGTAGGAGTGGAGAATAAAGTGGACAACTGGAAATACAAATTATGTAAAGTGGAAGCGTCGAACAAAGGCGCCGAAAGACAATTTCGCTCCACCCTCAACAAGGGCTAGGGCCGGCGCTGGTGACAAAAGGTTATACAGTGACAGCAAAGTGAATCAATTGTTTATTTTTAATTCAATTGTGATTCTTCGCTTCACACATTGAGTCTCAATCAACAAAATTGGATTGGATTATCATCTGAAAAAATTAACCTTTTATGCTTTCCACATATTCAATTAAGTAAATTAGCTTGATTTGTAGAATTTTGTTTTACTATAATTCTATATTAAACTAAAATATGGCGGTTTAAGTTTTTTGAACCGACTTCAAAAAAGAGGAGGTTACTCAATTCGACGTGTAGGTATTTTGTGGTTCTGTTCACGCACAACTTTGAAATCCAATAACTTTTTTGCTTTTTTTGGTTCATTTGAGGGGGAAGTTTCCCACGGTGGTCCCGTTAAATTTTTTGTAAATTCTGATAACGGAGTTCGAAGTTAGGCATAAAAAATTGTTAAAATTGGTTCAACCTAAACATTTCATAGGTACCGAACAAATTACTTTCTTGTTCTAAATCTGGCAGCAGGCCGATGGGGGAGTGGGTAGAGCGTACTACCTTTGCAGGACTAGGGCCGGCGCTGGAGACAAAAGATTATACAGTGACAGCAAAGTGAATCGATTGTTTATTTTTAATTCAATTGTGATTCTTCGCATCGCACATTGAGTCTCAATCAACAAAATTGGATTGTATTGTCGTAAAACGTGGCAATTGGCTTGAGTGCTGACCAATCCGTTGCTAATGGAGCGATGATCGTTGTATCCCCATATTTGTAGACACTGAAATTGAGAAATGAAGTCCCTGGATTGGGTTACTCAAGTGGCAAACTGAATTTGGCGCCACCACAGCCACAGTGTAGGGGTAATACGCGTGACGACTATCCCAAAGCTCCCGGGTTTGAATCCCGGTCAGACTCATGACCCTTCGCCTTTTCCTTCTTTCCTCCCCCTCCACACCCCTAATTCCTCTTGGCATAGCCTTCACTAGCTGCTCCCCGCTCCACCAAGCTCTCTCTCTCGCATATTTTCGCATTTTAAACAATTATGCTCCACGAAAATTTAAAATCATTGATTGCCTCGGCATTAATTCTGCTATTGATAGCATTACTAGAGCAGCGAAAAATCACAACTACCCATAAGGAGACTTGCTGCAGGAGTAATAGTTAAATTTAACATGGGAAAATTGTTCTGACGTTTGGGAGCTATTGGAAACAAATTCAGAATCCTGGAAAGTTCATGGTACCAATATAAGTTTTTTTTTTCACATTCTCAATTACTATATCCAACAAAATTACATTTGCCCTTCTTTTGTACAAAAAATAGTCACAACCTTAAATAAGAGAACTTTAAGGCTTATTTTTGCATTCGTTTGTGGTAAAGAAGTTTTGTGTGAATATTTAAAAACGGTATTACTTCATTAATTCTACGAATACCTAGCCGTAAAAACAACAATATTAATAAAGTCTCCAAACAATAACACAAACATGTGGAAAAAAATTCTTATCGGCTTTTTGAAATACACTTTCATCTCCAGCCAAATCTACTTATCTACTCAATTATTAAATTTTCCTAATCATCTAAAACCTGTAAATTAGTATTATAAATATGTACATTACTTCCATTTTCTCTCATATATTTTTAGCATGTCTCATCAAATGGAGATAAAGAAAATGATACTATTTTCAAGATTTATCATTTTTAGTGATTTTCAAAAACATCGTGACAGAATTGTCCAAAACACGATGCATTCTTTTCTGATAACAAAATAACTAGAAACTTTGATTATGTTCTTGTATTACTAGCATAAAAAACAATCGAAAATTAATGTTTTCATACTAATACAAAATTTAAGATTTCAAGCAATTGAAAAAAGAGTATCTTAGTGGAGTACGTGACAAATAGAAGTTTTGAATCTTTAAAAAAAAGGGTCAGTGATTTGCATTTATTTTAAATGATAGGAAATTCGCGTGGTAAGCAAATTTAATCACAAAAAACCTATCAACAAAAATTTATGGTCTTGGATGTGAAGTATCACGTCCGTATTTTAACGTGACAACGTCTATTAATTTGAACGTGACAACGTCTGTTATTACGTTTTGTATTATTTTCTCAAATTTTTTTTGTGTGCGGGACATTTTCACACGCGCGTCCTATCTTAAACCGATTTAATAGACGTTGTCACGTCAAAAATACTCTATTATAATATAAATTTAGATAACACGAAACGTCACTGTTACTATGTTGATTACGTAAGCAAAATTAATTAGCACTATTTGAAAACATGGAAGTAATTAAATATTAAATTATTTTATGATGTTTTGTTTTAATATTTAATTACTTCCATGTTTTCAAATAGTGCTAATTAATTTTGCTTACCTAATCAACATAGTAACAGTGACGTTTCTTGTTATCTAAATTTATATTATAATAGAGTATTTTTTGTGATTAAATTGGCTTACCACGCGAATTTCCTATCATTTAAAATAAATGCAAATCACTGACCCTTTTTTTTAAAGAATCAAAACTTCTATTTGTCACGTACCCCACTAAGATACACTTTTTTCAATTGCTTGAAATCTTAAATTTTGTATTAGTATGAAAACATTAATTTTCGATTGTTTTTTATGCTAGTATGTAGTACAAGAACATAATCAAAGTTTCTAGTTATTTTGTTATCAGAAAAGAATGCATCGTGTTTTGGACAATTCTGTCACGATGTTTTTGAAAATCACTGAAAATGATAAATCTTGGAAATAGTATCATTTTCTTTATCTCCATTTGATGAGACATGCTAAAAATATATGAGAGAAAATGGAAGTAATCCTTACTAATATTATAAATGCGAAAGTAACTCTGTCTGTCTGTCTGTATGTTACGCTTTCACGCCTAAACCGCTGGACCGATTTTGATGAAGTTTGCAACAGACATAGTTTAGACCTTGGAGACGGACATAGGCTACTTTTTTTTGGAGAAAAAGGGTTGAAGGGGGCGAAATGGGGTTCAATAAGTTGTAAGGGGATTTTTTTTCTTTACTTTTTTTCTATTGTATAAAAAGTAACTGACTGACAGACAACGCACAACCTAAACCGCTAGAGCTAAAGGGCTGAAATTTTTGACAGGGCATCCCTAGCGATTTTTCGAAATTCAGCCCCTAAGGGGGTGAAATAGAGTCAACTCAAAACCGCTGGAGCTATAAGGCTGAAATTTTGACAGTGCATCCCTATAATGACGTGGACATCCACTAAAAATTTTCGAAATTCATCCCATAAGGGGGGGGGGGGGAATGGGGTTTACCCAAACCGCTAGAGCTATAGTGCTGAAATTTTGACAGTGCATCCCTTTAAAGACATGGACATCCACTAAGAACCGATTTTTCGAAATTCATCCCCTAAGGGGGTGAAATGGGGGTTTTCCAAACCGATAAATTTATAGGGCTGAAATTTTGACAGTGCATCCCTATAATGGCGTGGACATCCACTATAAAGCGATTTTTCGAAATTCATCCCCTAAGGGGGTGATGAAATGGGGTTTTTCCAAACCGCTATAGCTATGGGGCTGAAATTTTGACAGTACATCCCTATAATGGCGTGGTCATCCACTATTAAAGCGATTTTTCGAAATTCATCCCCTAAGGGATCGAAAAGGAATTTACCCAAACCGCTGGAGCTATAGCGCTGAAATTTTGACAGTGCATCCCTATAATGATGTGGACATCCACTAAAATACGATTTTTCGAAATTCATCCCACAAGGGGGGGAGGGGGGAATGGGGTTTACCCAAACCGCTAGAGCTATAGGGCTGAAATTTTGACAGTGCATCCCTTTAATGACATGGACATCCACTCCCTAGTAGAAATTTTCCAGGGCGCGCCCTGTAATTTTTAAGGGGCCTTTGAGGGCTCGCCTACATAGAGGACGTCGTCGGCCTTATCAGGGGGAACCCTTATGTTGCCTAGAAAGGCCCTTTATATTTTTCATGTAGGCGTCTTGTGGGCAAGTAACGTTCTACCTTTGAAGGGCCAAGCTAGGCCCTTTTGAATGCCCACATTGTCGTTTTAATTTTTTATCAACCACATTTAAGTAAACATTTTAAAATCAGAATAATGTAATTTCTGATGTACTAAGTAGTTTTTTCGATGATGAAAATACAATGATGAAAAAAATTGACATGTGATTTCTTAACCAAAAATTTATTTATAAAATCATTTTTTGATAGCGAAAAAAGTTATAATAATAAAAAACTCGTTACTGTTTTAAAAAACTGTCGTTTGCAACTAAATCGACCAAAAAAATCACGTTGGTCTTTTTAGTTTGATTTTTGTATTCGAATGTTAACAGCGCTGTTCGCATTAAAAAGCCTTTCTGAAGTTAAGAGGTTAAGTCTAAGCTTACAATTCTCTGGGTTGAATTGAAATTTGAATTTGAATTTTATTTCACCGCCATCAAAAATTGGCTGAATTTAAACATAAACTTTTACATTTTTATATTAATTTTCAATTTCAACTAATTTAGCTTCTATTTTACTTCTAAATACATTTCTATCAATTTTGTTTCTAATAATCACATTATTTTGATTTACAATTTGAATTAATCTAGCTATTGGTTGATTTCTTAAATAATCACTGTTATAAAATGGTTCATTAATTAATCGTGCTCTTCTAGTTACATGATAATGATATCTTAGAACAAAATTGGAACTTATATTTATATCATTTATATTGCCTTTCTGAATGTCAAATGCAAAAAGCAATTTTTCTTCTTAAATTTAATGGTTGCAATTTTTTTAATAATTTACATCTATCTACATACCTATATATATATATACAGTGGCAGTGATAAAATAAGGGACAGTACCAAAAATTTAGTAAATTGATAATTTTCACCATTAAAACAACTTATGTTAATTCAACTTTATTTCTTTTTATGTTTTATTTCATTTTAAATTAAATAGTGTAGAAACACTCAAAGTAATTCTTCATTTACACTTTTTTTTTTTAAATCTCGAAATAATAATTGATTCAAAATATAAGGGACACTTAAATGCATTCTTAAGAAAATTGAAAAAATTTGTAATGTCTTTTAATTTAACGGCACTAAATTTAATAAAAATAGATTAGTACTTTGTTGCTTGGCCTTTGGCATTGATTACAGCCTGACATCGCCTTGGCATGGAATCAATTAAATGGCGGCATCGGTCAACCGGTATAGACTCCCATGCCTCCCTTACAGCATCCCACAATTTTTGTTTGTTTGATGTTTTTTTATAAGCCAGGGCATTTTTCAGATCTTTCCATAAATTTTCTATTGGATTAAGATCCGGTGATTGCGATGGCCATTCTAAAAGTTCAATATTGTTTTCACTGAAAAATAACTTTGCCTTTTTGGATGTATGCTTGGGGTCATTATCCTGCATAAAGACCCATTTTAAAGGCATGTTTTCTTCCGCGTAAGGTAGCATAACATCGCGTAGAATACTGTCCACGTAAATATGTTGATCCATATTTTCACGGATCCAACATATTGGACCAACCCCATGGTACGAAAAACAATCCCAAACTTTTATGTTTCCTCCTCCATGCTTAACAGTTTTTTTCGTATACTGTGGACGAAATTCTTGCTTTGGTGGCCTCCTTACGTATTGCCTGCCGTCTGATCCAAGCAGGTTAATCTTAGTTTCGTCGCTAAACAAAATATTTCGCCATTTTTTTTATTCCTTCCTTACCTTTTATAAAGGTACTGTCCCTTATTTTATGACTGCCACTGTTTATATATATATATATATATATATATATATATATATATATATATATATATATATATATATAGGGTGTCCCACATAAACTTACAAAGCGGCCGGCTGTGGATAGGTCTTGGATAGATGAACAAAAAATCGTATGGGTGGGGGGGGGGGAAATCGTAACGGTTTAGCCGCTAGGGCGTTTTGAAGTTTTTTTGCTAGAGTTTTACATATCACCCTATATTTTTGTAACCGTCTAACCTATTGTCAAGGTTTTGGTACCAGTGCACGCAGAATTCCTCCACCTTTCTACAACGGTAAAAATAATGGTCCTATCTTATAAACTTTTGGAGTTATGAGTCGCCAAAGTCAAAATTTTGTATTTTTTTCCCTAAAATTTCAACTAAAACCACCTTTTTCTCCAAAAAATACGTGATAAGCCTAAATTTTTTTTTCCAAAATTAAAAAGTTTGGACAATTTCCTATAAATAATGTATTACAACTTTTACGCCGCAGCTTCTATTTTTGAAGTTATAAGCATTTTTAATGTTGAAATTGGCTCTATTTCGTCCTTTTTTAGTACTTTTCCATCTGAACTTTGTCGAAAAGTGCCAAATAAGCATCGAAATTAACTTTAAAATTGCTTATAACTTCTAAAGTAAAGGCCCTAGAATAAAACTTTTAATACATTATTTATAGGAAATTGTCCAAACTTTTTAATTTTGGAAAAAAAATTTAGGTTTATCACGTATTTTTTGGAGAAAAAGGTGGTTTTAGTTGAAATTTTAGTGAAAAAAATACAAAATTTTGACTTTGGCGACTCATAACTCCAAAAGTTTATAAGATAGGACCATTATTTTTACCGTTGTAGAAAGGTGGAGGAATTCTGGTACCAAAACCTTGACAATAGGTTATACGGTTACAAAAATATAGGGTGATATGTAAAACTCTAGCAAAAAAACTTCAAAACGCCCTAGCGGCTAAACCGTTACGATTTCCCCCCCCCACCCATACGATTTTTTGTTCGTCTATCCAAGACCTATCCACAGCCGGCCGCTTTGTAAGTTTATGTGGGACACCCTGTATATAATATATATATATATGTATATATATATATATATATATATATATATATATATATATATATATATATATATATATATATATCTTTAGATCCATGGTGGCCGTCTCAAGAGGGCGGGGTACCACTTTCTTCATAACCACCTCGACATGGGTATCAAATGAAAGGGTATGATAAGTAGAATACAATAAGCAATGTAGTATACAAAATATATCTTTAGATCCATGGCGGCCGTCTCAAGAGGCCGGATTACCACTTTCTTGACAACCACCTCAACATGGGTATCAAATGAAAGGGTATGTTAAGTACAATACAATAAGCAATGTAGTATACAAAATATATCTTTAAATCCATGGCGGCCGTCTCAAGAGGGCGGGGTACCACTTTCTTCACTACCACCTCGACATGGGTATCAAATGAAAGGGTATGATAAGCAGAATACAATAAGCAATGTAGTATACAAAATATATCTTTAGATCCATGGCGGCCGTCTCAAGAGGCCGGATTACCACTTTCTTCACAACCACCTCAACATGGGTATCAAATGAAAGGGTATGTTAAGTAGAATACAATAAGCAATGTAGTATACAAAATATATCTTAGGATCCATGGCGGCCGTCTCAAGAGGCCGAATTAACACTTTCTTCACAACCACCTCGACATGGGTATCAAATGAAAGGGTATGATAAGTAGAATACAATAAGCAATGTAGTATACAAAATATATCTTTAGATCCATGGCGGCCGTCTAAAGAGGCCGGATTACCACTTTCTTCACAATCCCCTCAACATGGGTATCAAATGAAAGGGTATGATAAGTAGAATACAATAAGCAATGTAGTAGACTCAATATACCGATTCATGGCGGCCGACGCAAGACCCATGTTCTTTGAGGCATTTCATCTGTGTAAAATTCATATCTCGAAAAATATTAAGTCAATGGATGGTTTTTATTGTTTACTATTGACTTATGGGTGCAGCGTAGGCGCACCGGGTCCCAGCTAGTATATATATAAAAATCTCGTGTCACAGTGTTTGTTACCGTACTCCTCCGAAACGGGTTGACCAATTTGCATGAAATTTTTTGTGTATATTTGGTAGGTCTGAGAATAGGTCGTAGGCTATTTTTTATACCTTTAACCAAAAAAACAGCTGCAAAATCCAAACAAAAATGGTAATTTTGGGAATTTTCACTTCATTTTAGTTTCAATAGCTTCATGGCCTACCTATTGTTTGACAAATGTAAAATTGTCATTAAATTGAATCATTTACATTTACATTTAATGAAAATTTCAAATTTACGCAGCTGTCAAACAATAGGTAGGCCATGACGCTATTGAAACAAAAATGATCCATGGCGGCCGTCTCAAGAGGGCGGTGTACCACTTTCTTCATAACCACCTCGACATGGATATCAAATGAAAGGGTATGATAAGTAGAATACAATAAGCAATGTAGTAGACTCAATATACCGATTCATGGCGACCGACGTAAGACCCATGTTCTTTGAGGCATTTCATCTGTGTAAAATTCATATCTCGAAAAATATTAAGTCAATGGATGGTTTTATTTTTATTGATATATATATATATATATATATATATATATATATATATATATATATATATTTTTTTTTTTTTTTTTTTATGTGGCAGACTAGAGGCTTAGGGAAAGTCCCTTTGTACTGTCGACAATCTATTTTTTTTTTTTTCCATATACACCGTCGAACAGCAGCTCTAGCCGGAAGATAGAGAGAAGAGAGAGAGAAAGAAGAGAGGAAGGAACTGTCACAACCTGACTGCGATATTTTTATTCCACCAACTCTCAACCATTTCGCGACTCTGACATCGGGGCATCGAGAACAACTCGCTGGAGTGTTATGCCTCCTGAAACGAGTTGAATCTCTTCAACCAACCGATGGCATGCGCTTGGTGGAGCGTGGAAGAGAACTAGTGAAGGCTATGACAGGAGGAATCAGGAATGTAAAGAGGGAAGAAGAAAGAAGGAAAGTTATGTAGGCGGGAAATTGGGAAAGGCTAGGACCGTGGCACCACCGGGATTCGAACCCGGGACCTCTTGGGATAGTAGTCAGGCGCCTTACCCCTAGACTACCGAGGCCCCTATATATATATCGTCTGCGAGCAGTATAGAAACCTGCACAGCGGCGTCTGGATAAACGATAGCAGCGGCACGTCAGCGATATGGACGTGCGGGAGCCGAGCCATGGAAGATACTATGAGAAGCCCAGAGAATGGCTTCACGCGGGCAAAAGTAGGCGGAGTACACGTCTACAGCTGCTATGCGGCGCCAAGCCTGACACTAGACGATTACGAGTCGATGCTGGAAAGGTTAGCCGCCGACGCGAGCCGCCATCACCCGGTAATATTAGCGGGTGATTTCAATGCTTGGGCTGTCGAATGGGGCAGTCGACAAACGAACGCAAGAGGGCGCATACTTCTAGAAGTATTCTCGCGACTTAACGTAGTGTTAGTCAACACTGGAGGCGAAAACACCTTCCAAAGGATTGGGAGATCATCTGTAATCGACATCACGTATGTGACCGATTCAGTGGCCAAGGACCTACAGTGGCGGGTGAGCGATTTGTACACGCACAGCGACCACCAAGCCATTATCTTCGAGGTAGGCCAGGGTATAGAAAAGAGGAATCCTACGTACGGAACGGCTAGAGGATGGGCCGTAAATAAACTCGACACAGAGGTGTTCGAGGAAGTATTCCTGCATGATGCGAGGTCGGCAGGAGGTGCCAGGGAAAGGGCAGAGCGAATCGAAGATTCAGTAAAACAGGCATGTGATGCATCCATGCCTCGGCGCGCCGGCAATCGGCAACACCCACCAAACTTCTATTTATAGGAAATTGTCCAAACTTTTTAATTTTGGAAAAAAAATTTAGGTTTATCACGTATTTTTTGGAGAAAAAGGTGGTTTTAGTTGAAATTTTAGTGAAAAAAATACAAAATTTTGACTTTGGCGACTCATAACTCCAAAAGTTTATAAGATAGGACCATTATTTTTACCGTTGTAGAAAGGTGGAGGAATTCTGGTACCAAAACCTTGACAATAGGTTATACGGTTACAAAAATATAGGGTGATATGTAAAACTCTAGCAAAAAAACTTCAAAACGCCCTAGCGGCTAAACCGTTACGATTTCCCCCCCCCACCCATACGACTTTTTGTTCGTCTATCCAAGACCTATCCACAGCCGGCCGCTTTGTAAGTTTATGTGGGACACCCTGTATATAATATATATATATATGTATATATATATATATATATATATATATATATATATATATATATATATATATATATATATATCTTTAGATCCATGGTGGCCGTCTCAAGAGGGCGGGGTACCACTTTCTTCATAACCACCTCGACATGGGTATCAAATGAAAGGGTATGATAAGTAGAATACAATAAGCAATGTAGTATACAAAATATATCTTTAGATCCATGGCGGCCGTCTCAAGAGGCCGGATTACCACTTTCTTGACAACCACCTCAACATGGGTATCAAATGAAAGGGTATGTTAAGTACAATACAATAAGCAATGTAGTATACAAAATATATCTTTAAATCCATGGCGGCCGTCTCAAGAGGGCGGGGTACCACTTTCTTCACAACCACCTCGACATGGGTATCAAATGAAAGGGTATGATAAGCAGAATACAATAAGCAATGTAGTATACAAAATATATCTTTAGATCCATGGCGGCCGTCTCAAGAGGCCGGATTACCACTTTCTTCACAACCACCTCAACATGGGTATCAAATGAAAGGGTATGTTAAGTAGAATACAATAAGCAATATAGTATACAAAATATATCTTAGGATCCATGGCGGCCGTCTCAAGAGGCCGAATTAACACTTTCTTCACAACCACCTCGACATGGGTATCAAATGAAAGGGTATGATAAGTAGAATACAATAAGCAATGTAGTATACAAAATATATCTTTAGATCCATGGCGGCCGTCTAAAGAGGCCGGATTACCACTTTCTTCACAATCCCCTCAACATGGGTATCAAATGAAAGGGTATGATAAGTAGAATACAATAAGCAATGTAGTAGACTCAATATACCGATTCATGGCGGCCGACGCAAGACCCATGTTCTTTGAGGCATTTCATCTGTGTAAAATTCATATCTCGAAAAATATTAAGTCAATGGATGGTTTTTATTGTTTACTATTGACTTATGGGTGCAGCGTAGGCGCACCGGGTCCCAGCTAGTATATATATAAAAATCTCGTGTCACAGTGTTTGTTACCGTACTCCTCCGAAACGGGTTGACCAATTTGCATGAAATTTTTTGTGTATATTTGGTAGGTCTGAGAATAGGTCGTAGGCTATTTTTTATACCTTTAACCAAAAAAACAGCTGCAAAATCCAAACAAAAATGGTAATTTTGGGAATTTTCACTTCATTTTAGTTTCAATAGCTTCATGGCCTACCTATTGTTTGACAAATGTAAAATTGTCATTAAATTGAATCATTTACATTTACATTTAATGAAAATTTCAAATTTACGCAGCTGTCAAACAATAGGTAGGCCATGACGCTATTGAAACAAAAATGATCCATGGCGGCCGTCTCAAGAGGGCGGTGTACCACTTTCTTCACAACCACCTCGACATGGATATCAAATGAAAGGGTATGATAAGTAGAATACAATAAGCAATGTAGTAGACTCAATATACCGATTCATGGCGACCGACGTAAGACCCATGTTCTTTGAGGCATTTCATCTGTGTAAAATTCATATCTCGAAAAATATTAAGTCAATGGATGGTTTTATTTTTATTGATATATATATATATATATATATATATATATATATATATATATATATATATATATATCGTCTGCGAGCAGTATAGAAACCTGCACAGCGGCGTCTGGATAAACGATAGCAGCGGCACGTCAGCGATATGGACGTGCGGGAGCCGAGCCATGGAAGATACTATGAGAAGCCCAGAGAATGGCTTCACGCGGGCAAAAGTAGGCGGAGTACACGTCTACAGCTGCTATGCGGCGCCAAGCCTGACACTAGACGATTACGAGTCGATGCTGGAAAGGTTAGCCGCCGACGCGAGCCGCCATCACCCGGTAATATTAGCGGGTGATTTCAATGCTTGGGCTGTCGAATGGGGCAGTCGACAAACGAACGCAAGAGGGCGCATACTTCTAGAAGTATTCTCGCGACTTAACGTAGTGTTAGTCAACACTGGAGGCGAAAACACCTTCCAAAGGATTGGGAGATCATCTGTAATCGACATCACGTATGTGACCGATTCAGTGGCCAAGGACCTACAGTGGCGGGTGAGCGATTTGTACACGCACAGCGACCACCAAGCCATTATCTTCGAGGTAGGCCAGGGTATAGAAAAGAGGAATCCTACGTACGGAACGGCTAGAAGATGGGCCGTAAATAAACTCGACACAGAGGTGTTCGAGGAAGTATTCCTGCATGATGCGAGGTCGGCAGGAGGTGCCAGGGAAGGGGCAGAGCGAATCGAAGATTCAGTAAAACAGGCATGTGATGCATCCATGCCTCGGCGCGCCGGCAATCGGCAACACCCACCAAACTTCTGGTGGAACGCCGAGATCAACGAATGCCGAAGGGCCTGCCTGAAAGCGAGAAGGAGAACTCAAAGAAATCGGAACCGTCCTGATTTCGATGAACTCCTTCAGAGATATAAGGAAGCGAGGAGAAGGCTGAACAAGGCCATCGCTAGAAGTAAATCCGAGCACTTCAAAAGATTGTGCAGAGAAGCAGACTCGGACCCCTGGGGTGGAGCCTATAAAATGGTTATGTCAGCGGTCAAGGGCAAACCCTCTCCGCCGATCACCTGCCCCGCGCTGCTCGAGAGCATTGTGTACGTCTTGTTTCCACAGAACGTACGCGCCGCCGAACTACCCACCCTTCAGCTGGACCCAGAAGAGGTACCTGCGGTGACCGCAGATGAGATTCTGAAGGCTGCAAAAAAGGTAGCCATCAATAAGGCCCCTGGCATACCAGGGTAGGTCGCTTCATTGTGATTCGGATGATGGTCCTAAAGTGTTCGGGACAACATGCGGTGTCCCGCAAGGTTCCGTCCTGGGCCCTCTCCTATGGATCGCAATGTACAATGATGTGTTGGGGCTTCGTCTTCCAAAAGAAGCAGTGGCGATCGGGTTCGCAGATGATATAGGGGTAGTTGTCGAAGGAAAACACCCAGATGACATCGAACTGTATGCGAACGAAGCGATCTGGGAAATAAAAGCGTGGTTAGAACGCGCTGGGTTGAAGCTTGCTGAGCACAAAACTGAAGCAGTGGTGATCAGCAAACGGCGAAAGCCAGTATCCGTGAGGATCAAGGTAGGGGAACAGATCATCCACTCACAGCCCGCTCTAAGGTACCTGGGAGTGATGATCGATCGGAGGCTAAATTTCAAAGCGCACTTGGAGGGCACGACAGACAAAGCTTCTGCGATTTGTGCAGCACTCGCAAGAATGCTGCCCAATGTTGGGGGCCCTAGACCGAGTCGCCGCCTCCTCTTGGGGAGGGTGGTCAGCTCAGTCCTGTTATTCGCAGCGCCAGTGTGGGCAGCAGCGTTAAACAGGACTGCAAATTGCAGGAAATGGAGGGCCGCGTCCGACGATGCGGCGTGCGTGATAGCGGGGATGATTCCTGTGGATATTCTGGCGAGGGAGGGCATGCGTCTCTATGACCCAGAATATGGTAGAGGACAGCCAAGAAGGGTACGGCGGCAGATTGCGCGCTGTGAGTCCTTAAGGGAATGGCAGGGGAAATGGGACGAGTCTGTTACCCAGCGGGAAAAAGAAATAATTCAGAATTAATTTAGAACTAGTTCTCGAACAAACCGACTAATTCAATTTGTATTATTTTGTATGAAACGAATGAATTACTTTTACACGGCGATTGCATAGGGTGGAATAAATTAATTCGCTCTGCATTACAAAGTAATTAATTCTGAATTAGTTCAAAGTATCGTATTCTGAATTAGTTTGAAAATATTCTATTCTGATTTTCAAAACACGTCATAAACCTTTTCATTAGCTAAAAATAGAATACAAAAGGGGCAATAAAATAAAAGAAAAAGGGTAAAAAGGTTTCTTTATACCTCTCAAGTGCAAACTAATTTCTTTGGAATGTATTCCGAACTCATTCAAATCGAATCAGTTCGGTTATTCCCGCTGGGTAAGGGTCGTTGGACACACAGACTTGTCCCTAACGTGGAAGTATGGGTTTCGAGGGAGCGTGGGGAGAAGTGGGTTACTGGCCGAACACCCAAATTAGTCACACCGAAAAGGGAACTAAAATTCGCTGCGTGGAATGTACGAACAGGACATCACGTTGGTCAAAAGGAAATCATAGCAATGGAATTGTTGAAATGCAAAATATCAATTGCTGCGCTATCGGAACTACGGCTTACCGGATCCGGGATATTGACAATCGCCCCGCCAACAATCGACGAAACGATGATGCTTTACTATTCCGGTGGTGAGAAAAGAGAGGCCGGCGTCGGCTTTATGGTCGACCGACGGGCTGCCAGCAGCGTTATCGCATTCCAACCGATATCCGAGCGTTTGGCGGTTATAACCATCAGTGGAACGATCAAGACCCATATCATATCCGTTTATGCGCCAACCGAGACCAGCACGGACACGAACAAGGACGAATTTTACGATCATCTTCAACAGACGCTGGATATGATACCTCAAACCGAATTAATAATTCTCGCGGGGGATTTCAACGCACATTCAGGAGTAGATCGAACCGGCTGGGAAGAAACCATGGGCAAATTCGGACACGGAGTAATTAATGACAACGGCTTACGCCTGCTTTCATTCGCATCGTCAAACAACTTGATCGTTGGCAACAGCATTTTCCGCCATCCACTCAAACACCAACTCACCTGGCGAAATCCATCCGGCAAAGACTCGACGATGTTAGACTACGTTTTGATCAACACAAGATTCCGATCGACGCTTAAAGACGTACGTGCAATGCGTGGATCCGATTGCGGATCGGACCATTATCTTGTTCGAGCGAAATTGCAGATGCGATTGCAAAGAGCGAAGAAAACGGAGCCACCACCAGCCAAGAAAAATTGGGCGTGCCTACGGGACCCGGCCATCGGGCGAGAGTTTCAGATGGCATTGTCCAACAAATTCGCGGCGCTCGCAATACCGGACGATATCGATGTAGAAGAAAGGCAATTGTCGGAGTCTATTGTGGAGTGTGCAATGGAGTTGTGTCCAACTATCCGTAAACGGACGCAGCCATGGATCTCGGACAGCTGTCTGGACCTCGTCGATCAGCGGAAGCGCATGAAACACGTCGACTTTGAGGAATACCGAAGATTGAACAAAGAAGTTCGGCAGAAAATGAAATTGGAACGAGAAGCGTACTGGAATAACGTTGCGGCCGACATGGAAAAAGCGGCGTCGAGGCACGAGTACCGGACGCTGTACCAGACAATCCGCCGGTTAGGCGGCAAAACAACATCAACAAACGACAACATCAAAAAATCGGATGGAACTTTTGTGACTTCCGCCCATGAACGCCTGGAGCGGTGGAGAGCATTCTTCCACCAGCTGTATAACCACGATCCGCCGCAAGGTCCAGCACCCGAACCACCGATTATCGAACAGCCGATGAATCAGTTTCTCGATACCGAACCAACAATTATCGAGGTGAAGACAGCAATCAAATCGCTGAAAAATGGAAAAGCGCCGGGAATAGACCAAGTAACCGCCGAGATGATCAAAGCTGGAGGTGATGTCTTATCACAACGACTTCATGTCCTCATAACACACATATGGCATTCGGATCGTGTCCCTTCGGTATGGAAGAAAGCGATCGTTGTCCCAATTTTGAAGAAAGGCGACAGTCGGGAATGCAAGAATTATCGCGGTATTAGCCTTCTTTCGATCGTCGGTAAAGTATTTACGAAAATAATACAATCGAGGCTACAGAAACATCGAGAGCAAACGAGCCGGGAGGAACAAGCGGGATTTAGACCACATCGAGGATGCATTGATCAAATAATCGCCCTCCGTCAGTTAATGGAAGAAAGAATTCGTTGCGGCAAACGCATTGTCGTCGTTTTCATCGATTTCAAATCCGCTTTCGATTGCATCGATTGGAACAGCTTGTGGAGAGTCTTGGTAACCGAACACGTGCCATTGAGAATCATCCAACTTCTCCAAGCGTCGTACGATGGCTCAACCAGCAGCGTTCGTATTCGAAACGACTTATCCGAGGAGTTCCCGATTCAGACGGGTGTCCGACAGGGAGACGTCGCTTCGCCACTTCTCTTCAACGTTGTGATCGACGCGATTATGCGTGAAGCATTCGATGGACGACTCGGAGTTCAATACGACGACAACAACTTCGTAACAGACTTAATGTTCGCCGACGATAGCGCTGTTTTCGCCGACACGGATGCCGAAGCAACGGACATCTTATACGATATTTCCCGCATCGCCCAATCATACGGGTTAAAAATCAATGCGGAAAAGACCAAAGTGCTCACAACGGATGGATCAAGAGCCAGTGTTCACCTCGATGGAACCCAAATCGAACAGGTTCCAAGGTTCAAATATTTGGGATCATTGGTTGAGGAAACGAAAGTAGCATCGACGGCCGACGTTCACAGCCGTATCGGCCAGGCAACAGCAACATTCGCCTCGCTCAAGTGGTGCATATGGAAACGAGCAAATATTTCCATCAAAACAAAACTACGTCTTTACCGAACGTTGATTCTTCCGATTCTTCTTTATGGATCTGAAACGTGGACACTGCTCAAATCGGACGTTAAGAAGCTCGAGGTCTTCCAAATGCGATGTTTGAGGCAGATCCTCCGTGTCTCACTCCGTGATCGCCTTCGAAATGAGGTTGTCAGACAAAGATGCGATCAGCAAACACTGATCGAAGAAGAAATGCAAAAACGTCGACTACGGTGGTTTGGACATGTTTGCCGAATGGATGATAACCGCTTGCCACGTAAACTTCTCTGGCGAGACCGTCCCGCAGACTGGAAAATCCAGCGATTGGCACCGAAGAAAACTTGGCTAAAGAATATCGAGGGCGACCTAAAGAATCAAAGATTATCAGTTACCGAGGCTCGAGACACCGCCAAAACCCGAGAAGAATGGAAGCGAATCGTGAATAGAGTTCGGGACCCAGCGGCACCGACAGCAGCGTATCCGTTGCGGGGACGTCCCGCTCGGACCGCCAGCTAACGGATCAAAGAAGAAGAAGAAGTGGGGAAGTAAGTTACGACCTCACGAAGTTCCTGAGCGGACATGGGGGGTATAGGAAATACCTCCACCGATTCGGCCACGATGATTCACCGTTGTGTCCGGTATGCCCAGCGACGGAAGAAGACGCAGAGCACGTCTTCTTTGCCTGCTCGAGATACGCCGAGGAAAGGGCGAAATTAGAAGAAACGGCCCAGGCGCCACTAACGCCGGAAAACATCGTAGAGCATATGCTGAGATCCGAGGAAATGTGGAAGAAAGTGGAAGAAACCCTGAAGGCGATTCACAGAAAGTTAAGGCAAGAAGAAGCCACAAGAAACAGAGAAAGGCGAAGAAATGCCGAGAGCAGTAGCAACCCCTATGGGTAAACACCAGAGGGACACCTAAAGGGTCATGGTGGTGACGCCCGCCCGAAGTAATGCCTCGCGGCGGTTCCGGGCGGGGTAAGCGTCACACAAAGGGGTGGTGAGTTTATTCAGTAGGAGTCTGAAACTCGGTCTGAGTGCGGGAACCTCAGAAGTGTCTATGTAGAGTCTCACCATCCCCCCTAAAACAAAATATATATATATATATATATATATATATATATATATATATATATATATATATATATATATATAGTTTAATGGACGTAAATGAACAGAATCATCAAAATTTTTATTATCGTTTAAAAATCGCAAATCTCTAAAACGAAATGTTCTCGGCGGCAACGGTTAGTGTCAATCAAAAATTCTCCGGTTGCCGCCAAAAATCATCATTTTAATTGAACTTAAAGATAGGGGGGTGCACGTTTTTTTGAATTTTTTTTGGCATTTTTGAACCACCCTAATATATATATATATATATATATATATATATATATATATATATATACATATATATATATATATATTAGGGTGGCCCTTATTTGCAAAAGTGCTTCAATTTTGGGTCTCACCCCCTAGAAATATGCGAATAGGCAAAAAACGAAGAAATTTAAAATTTAAGGCAAATCGGAAATGATGTAGAGGTCGCTCATGGCGAACGAAATCTTAAAAATTGATTTCTTACCTTTTTTCTCTTTGTTCAACCCTAATTACCATTTTATCAGCCGTAAAACCTACAATTTTTATCCATTCTACAGATTATTACCTTTCTAAAATGATCAAAATCATAAAGATCACTTTACAAATAATAAAGCTATGAAATAAAAAGCACAGTGAAAAGTCTTTATAAGGAAATAAAAAAAAATCAGTTCAAAGTGAAACTGTACTAGTTCCCACTAATTACCGCAGCCTTCGCATAAAGCTTTGTGCTTTTCTGTTCATCTTTGGTCGTGCATTAGGTACGTGTACGATCAGTGATCCTCACTTAGCAAACAATCTACACGGAACTCTATAACATCCATGCGTATTTTGAAAAAGCGTGTTTTATCATATTTTATAATATTTAACAATAATATCAGTTGAAACAACAATATAAATTTACGAAAGCTAATTTAACATAGTTAACCTATTCAATGTAAATTTACCAGTTAAAATCGGGTTATAACGTTTTTATACGACCAATATTATAGCTAATAAAAGGCATAAACTATACTTCAATAGTGTAGTATTGAAAATACAAACAAATTAAAATTGAAATTACTCAGGAAGTATTTGCTTTAATAACGCTGTTGCAGTGTAAGTCGCATTTTTTTTTGTACTCAATTATAATTTGTAATAAGTATTGTTTATTGTGTTCGTCTTTACTCAATACTTTATTATATTCTTCGAATAACTTCACACTTCTTTCAGCTCTGCCGTTAACAGTTCTTAATTCATGAAGAAAGGCGAATGCTTGATTATAATTAATACAATATTATAACTCCATTTATCTGGTGGGAGATATAGGAAGTCCGTTAAAATGTTAAACCGTTGAAAAAAATCGAATGTGTTCATCGTAATGAAATACTCAACGGTTTTCTTATAAATTCCTGAATTTCTTCAAGTTTTCATGGAATACGTTTAACTGTTTCCCTAGATATGTCATCTGGCTCAACATCATTATCATCATAGACATCATGATCTACCTTTTTTCATCAGTGGTAATAAAATGCTTTAATCTGTTACTCATTTTTTGTTTGATTTCCAATGGATTTTTCAAATTTTTGTTCTAATAATGTGTACGCTCCATTTAGTTTTCCAGTATTTGACGCGGTAAATGCAACAAAGCAACAATATTTTCGTCCACATTCCAATCTATTAATAATTCATAAATAGCATCAGCTATTTCTATTCCTGTTGAAAATGATAATTTTGGAACACCAAGTATAATAATTGCTCATCATTTATATCACTAACGTAAAAATGTAACCTATCCACTTTAACTTTTCCTGTTATATGAGCGAAGTCAGTACTAATAAAAATACATCTGTTAAACATCATTCGCTTTGTCTGCATTCGAAAATTAGCCAGCTACGCAGAATAAGCAGAATCGCAGTATCGGCTGCAGGGCATACATATATTCCCCGCTGCAGCGGATTGATTTTTGGAATGATTCTAAGCAGCTGGCTGAATTTTCGAATGCAGTCAAAGCGAATGATGTTTGACAGATGAATTTTCAAACTTCATAAATTTTTAAAACATTTAGCATTTATGTTAAATAATATTATGTATGTAATAACAGTTGTACAAAAGTTATATTGCTGTTTAAAATGATATTATTGTTAAATACATGCATATATGTATGAAAAATAATGAAAACACGTTTTTTTTTTTTCATAACACGGATGGATGGAATAGAGTCCCGTGTAGTACATTTGTTGAGTGAGGATCACTGATCGTACACGTAGCTTTGCAGAGTCAAAGATGAACAGAAAAGCACACCGATTTATGCGAAGGTTGTGGTGATTAGTGGACTCTAGTACAATTTCTCTTTGAACTGATAGATTTTTTGTATTTCCTTATAAAGACTTTCCACTGTGCTTTTTATTTCATAGCTTTATTATTTGTAAACTGATCTTTATGATTTTGATCATTTTAGAAAGGTAATAATCTGTAGAATTGATAAAAAATATTTATTGACTCTTTTAGGTCTGATCAAATGGTAATTAGGGGTAACCAAAATGAAAGAAGGTAAAAAATCATCATTTTTTAAGATTTCGTTTGCCATGAGCGACCTCTAAATCTTTTCCGATTTGTCTAAAATTTTAAATTTCTTTGTTTTTTGCCTATTCGCATATTTCTAGGGGGTGAGACCCACAATTGAAGCACTTTTGCAAATAAGGGCCACCCTAATATATATATATATATATATATATATATATATATATATATATATATATATATATATATATATATATATATATATATATGTATTTTGTTATGCGGAGAAGCTCTTTTGCTTCTTCGCCTGATTGTAGGTTTAGGTGTTACACCTAGACCTTTGTTGAGTTGTGCTATAGGTGATACACCTAAGCACAGTAAATGTTAGCTGAAAAAGGTGTTAATAACACGCTCAAGCTTCGATTCCGTTGGAATGAATGACTTTATTTACAGATAGTACAGATATTTATACCTATGACTACAATTACAAAAATTTACAAATTAAATATAATAATAAATCAATACATAAACAAAATAGCATAAACTTAACATATTCAATTTGAATTGCTGCGTAAACAATTATTGCCCAGGTAACATACAAAATTGCTACCTAAGCAAAATTGTTTCCATAAAAATCGAAATATTTTTTGATCCATCGCGGCTGGAACGGAAGAGTCGTCAAATTACATGTGCGCGTGTTTTGATCGAGATTTGTTGGTTGACGATAATTTTTTGCATTTCTTAACATCTTCCCCCGCCTTGACCAGCTTCTGGGCAATTGATGAGTTCCGGGTCGATTGCAAACCGACTGCCAAATGAAGATCTTGGGGCTGGAATTGGTCTGTCTCTGGATGCCTCCTTCTTTTTGTAGCACTTGATGATCAATATGGTAGACATTGTTAATACAGCAATTACAAGGGCTGTGTATCCCAATGCAAGTTGGTGTGTGTTGTTTACATCTATTTTATGAGGAAGAACTTCCTTCCCTTTCAGGTCTTGGATTTGTTGCTGTAAATTCTTAATTTCCTCAAAATTACGATGAGTGATAGGTGCCGTGAATTTGAGGAGAGGCTCCTGGCTTTCCAAGTGCAACAAATCTGTGAGATTTTGTGTAGGATTGAACGAAGACTTCATTGATTTTGGATAAACGTTGTGGGACTGCAATGTCAGATGATCCTGCCTAAGTTCGCAATTCATTCCCATACTCAAGATTCCTGTTCCTTGAAGGGCTTGTTGAGCAGTGGTATCGCCACAAATGATTGTGACAACCGTGGTTTTACGCACAGAGTAAATCCATTTGTTGGGATTGTATAGTTGAATCCATTTAGGGAGTTCTTCGGCGTTGATTATTTCACAACTGTTGGTTGGCTCGAGGTAAGTGATGAGATTGAGTTCGCAGGAGCTGACGTTTGCACCTTTGCGATAAATTGGGTGTTGTTGAATGCACATATGATCAGATTCGCCGATGGTCTCACATAGCGCGAATTCCTGCTTGTTGAGTGGATAGTATTTGTCCTTGTGTAGATTGATCACTAGGAATTCGGCTGATGGCCTAATAGCCATGAATGTTCCGTTGACTATGACGGGTACAGGTATTAGATGATACAGTTCGAATTCTTCAAATGCAAACAGTGGAAGTCTTATTTGAAAGATAATATATTTGTTTGTAGCTCGACCCTGTATTTTCATAAGCCTGTATAGCTGAAGCAAGTTGTCTGGTCTTGCAGGTAGTCTCAGTGTTGATGGTAGATAATCTTTTATGGTGGATAGTTGTTCCCTTACTTGTTTGGGAGACAGGAGCTGAGGGTTTACCTTTCCATGATGGGTGTCAATTAGCACGGTTGTAATTGCCATCTGAGACCGTTGATAGTTCATTGTCATTAAAGTCAGTTGTACTGCCAACATGGAAAATGCTTCTGCCACCCTTTGTTGATAAAGTTCGTCTGAGATTTTATTGACTTGATCGTCAATAAGTCTTAGGTGCTTATTAATAGCTTCTAGCTGCATCTCTGTTTCCTGATGATCCTGTTTGAATACGTTCAGGGTGGAATCTATGAGAGATGTCTGATTTTTGATCAGATCTAAAAGATGGTTTTCATTGCTCCGTATGTTGTCTATTGTGGCTGATAGTTTTTCGGCATATTCCGAATCGAGGACCCCAAATAGGGCTCCAGCAATATTTCCAACGATGTTGAGTGGGGCTCGCTTCAATCTTTTGGGCGCGATGGGTTGCAGTAATTCGTTGTTGCTGGTGAGTTCTTGTGATATCCGAACAAATTGATTGATGACGATAGAGCAGTGATCCGTGTCCTTGTGTGAATTGCAAAGCTTGCGCAACTTGTCAATACCAACGGTTATTGCAGCACCTTCCTTCCAGTAACCTTCCATGTTGTAGTAGACAATGAGTGACCACTCGTTCCTGATTAAATTTGCTGTGCCGAGGTTTTCGAAGTACATTCCTGATTGTGAGGTAAATGGCGTAACTTCAACTGCAGATTGTCCCAGGATTGGTAGGATGAGGCAAGTTAGGAGAAATGTGCTGATAGCTGAACTGGTTGATGGCCGCATTCGTTTAGCCTTGTGTTGTCTCTCGTTATCTGTGGCTGGTCTTGCGTTAATGTTGCCTTTGAGGGATTCAGTTGACTCTTCTGTTGTGCACGTTTCCTCCGTTTCAATTGGCAATGGAGCTAGTTTGTGGATTGGTCGTCTCAGTGTTCCTGAAGTGGTCTTGACGTCAGCAACTCGCACCAATCCGTCATCTCCTTGGATGGTCCGCTCGATTCGTCCAAGTTGCCATTTCAATGGGGGTAGATTGTCTTCCTTTATTAACACCATCATGCCTGGCTTGGCATTTTGACCTTGTTGTCTCCACTTTTGTCTTTGTTGAAGTTCACACAGGTATTCATGAGACAATCGCCGCCAGAACTCGTGTTTGATATGTGATACCAGCTTCCATCTTCTGATAAGATTGACATTTTGTGGAACAGCATTTGGGTCCACAATTGTGGTGAGTGGTTCCCCAATTAAGAAATGACCAGGGGTTAGAACTGCCAAGTCATTGGGATTAGCAGTTAATGGCGTTAAAGGCCTTGAATTTAAGATAGCTTCAATTTCTGCGGTTACGGTTGATAGTTCTTCAAAAGTAAGTGCTGCTGAGGCTACTGATCTTCGTAATAATGTCTTGGCTGACTTTACCGCAGCCTCCCATAGACCTCCAAAATGAGGTGCTCGAGGAGGAATCATGTGGAAATCTACTCCTTTTGTTTGGCAAAACGAGACAATTTTTTGCTGTGAGACAGAAGAGTATATGGAGTCCTGGAGCTCCATAAGCTGGTTTTTGGCACCAACAAAATTTGTTGCGTTGTCACAGTGGAGGTTTCGGCAATTCCCTCTTCTGGCTATGAATCGTTTGAGTGTTCCTATGAAGGCCTCTGTAGTTAGGTCACTGGCGACCTCTAGGTGGACGGCCTTTGTTGCAAAACAACAGTAGACGGAGATGTATGCTTTCTGAGGTCGCTTTCCTCTTAGCTTGAAGTGTGTCTCTATCGGGCCGCAGAAATCTACCCCAGCATTTACGAAAGGTCTGGCAGGTTGAACTCTCATTATGGGTAGATTTCCCATCATTTGTGTCATAAGTTTAGGCTTCACCTTGTTACATCGGACACAGAATTGCACGATCGCTCGGGCCATGTTTTTGCCTTTGATAGGCCAATAGCGTTGCCTTGTCATTGCCAGAAGACCTTGTGGCCCAACATGTAGATTACGAATATGGATGTCTGTCATTATCATGGTAGCCAGTGGGTGAGCGTAAGGAAGCAACATTTGATGCTTAGCATCATATGGTAGCTCTGCGTTTGCTACATAGTCTGCCTCCGACACGGATAATATTTTCCTCATCGAGGAAAGGACACAAGCTGTTCAATGGACTGTTGTTGTTGACGCATTTGTGTTGACGAAGTTGATGGAGCTCGTCTTTAAATCCTTCCTGTTGTATCTGGGAAATGATCACTTGGTGCGCCTTGTTTAATTCTCTGACGGTTAGCTGCCGAGTCTTTTGCTTCTCTGACTGTTGTTTTGGTCTTCGAACAAAACGTAAAACATAGGCCACAATTCTCAGGAGTCTTTGAAATGAGTTGCCATGATTGATGTCACTGATCCATGATATTTGATTGGTTGATGTTAATGCCACTCTTCCTTGAGTTTTTCTCTCTATATCTGTATTCGTTGTTGGTGGTTGCACTGGCCAAATTGTCTCTGGACCGTGTAGATATTGTGGTCCATAAAACCATAGATTGCATTTAATCAGTTTAGCTGGTGTCATTCCTCGTGAAACAATGTCAGCAGGATTGTCTTTAGATCCAACGTGTCTCCATTGATCTGGATTGGTCAACCGCTGAATTGCTGCAACGCGGTTGGCCACAAACGTGTGGTAGGATGACGAATCTGATCGGATCCAGGCCAGAACAATTTCCGAATCTGTCCAAAAATGCACCTTCACGTTGGGCAGATTCACTTCCTTTCTTACTCTTTGCATCAGCTGGGCTGCCAGTTTTGCAGCACATAGTTCGAGCCTTGGTAGGGTCGTTGTTTTTACTGGGGCTACCTTTGATTTAGCACACAGCAAACGAACAGTGATGATGCCATCCTGGTGTGTCGTTCTCACATATATAGCAGCTCCGTAAGCCGCCTCAGATGCATCTGCAAAGGCATGAAATTGTATGTATTGTTTTATACCTTTTCCCAGATGCTATATGTCTTGGAATTCGAATGTCGTTGAGTACTCTTAACTCCTCTCGGAATCTACTCCAGCTGGTGTGCAGGTCCATTGGTAAGGCTGCATCCCAGTCCAGTTTCAATGTCCAGATCTTGCGGATGAACATTTTGGCGATTATTGTGACAGGGTTCATGAATCCAAGTGGGTCGAAAATGTGTGATATGTCGGAGAGAGCTGTTCGTTTGGTAATCCTTCTTGTGTCATTCCAGTTGGTTTTTATTTGAAAGGTGTCAGCGCTTGGCTGCCAAGTAAGCCCAAGTGTTTTGATGGATTCGTCCGTAGGCTTGTCAAAGTTTACTTCAAGCTCAATGTCTTCTCTCGGGACGTTCTTCAGTAGCTGTGGATGATTTCCGCACCATTTGCGAAGATTGAATCCGGCAGAAGACAGTAGATCTTTAAGTTGCCTTTGAATTTCTACTATTTCGGGTAAGCTGTCTGATCCTGACATGGCATCGTCTACATAAAAATCGCGCTTGAGAACCTGAGCTGCCAGTGGATGTGTCAGGGTACCTTGGGTAGCAAGCATATCCAAACATTTAGTAGCTAGAAATGGAGCTGGTGTTAATCCATATGTGACAGTGCAGAGTTTGAAATATTTCAATGGTTCTTGTGGATGCTCTCGCCAGGCTATTAATTGATACTGTTGGTCCTCTTCGGCAATCTTTACTTGTCGGTACATCTTCTCAATGTCCGCGGTAAATACAAATTTAGGAAACCTGAAGCGTATCAAGATTGAGAGTAGTTCATTCTGAATGGTTGGGCCCTTGCAGAGTACGTCGTTTAGTGATAGGTTTGAAGCGGTCTTTGCTGACGCATCAAAGACCACTCGTAGTTTTGTCGTGCTACTATCTAACTTAGTAACGCAGTGGTGTGGCAGGAAGTAATGAGGACCCTTGATTGAGGATATATCTGTTTCCTTCATATGTCCTAATGCTTCATACTCCCGCATGAAATTGATATATTGTTGCTGTAGCTCCGGTTGTCGAAGGAGCCTTTTTTCCAATGAGTGGAATCGCTGCATCGCGATGTCTCTTGATTTTCCCAGAGAGTTGGGATCTTGTGCGAAGGGAAGTTTGACAATGAATCTGCCCTCCTTGTCTCTTTTTACATGTTGATTGAAGTGGTCCACGCACCTTTGTTCTACTCTAGTCAATGTACTGATTTCGTCCGATGACTCGACTTCTTCTAGTCTCCAGAATTTGCTGAGTTGGTTCTCGAGTTTCTCATCTTCACTGCAGATGCCGCAAACAGTGTATGATGTGCTCTCATGGTGAACTGGTCCAGCTATTATCCAACCAAATACTGTATTCTGGAGTCTTGGCAATCCCTCACCGAGCTTGATCTGTCCGACTAATAGTAAGTCGAGGAATATTTCTGCTCCGATTAACAGGTCGATGTTGCCAGGTATATGAAACTCTGGATCCGCCAAGTGTACGTTATCTGGAATGGGCCATGTTGCCCTTTCGATCTTGTGGCCTGGTTGCCTTTGTGTGATGTCGCGAATCACGAAAACTTCTAGTTGTGTAACGTAGTTATTAATTGTGGAATGCACCTGTACATTGGCCCTATGGTTTAATTTTTGTCGATCCTTTCCTATGCCATTGATATACATTGTTTCAGGCATACGGAGAGCTCGTAGTCGCTTTGCCAAATCCTCAGTTATAAAGCTGATTTGGGATCCACAATCAAGGACTGCTCGACATCGCACTCGTTGTCCCTGTCCACAGCTGACTTCTACGACAACTGTGCTTAGCATCACATATCTACGCATATTATTTCTAGCATTGGTTGTTAATGCCGTTGGATTCGGCGCAGTTGTATCAATAGGTAAAGCTGGTGGTTGAGGTTGCCTTGAACTTCCTGGATTGAAGTATGAGTTAGGAACTGGTGTTGAAGTTGAAGGCTGGGGTTTGGTGTTCCCTTGCTTAACGTGGACTGATTTGGGGGCAGCGTCGGAGTGTAGTAAGGAGTTGTGCCTTTCAGAACACTTGGGACAGCTTCTGGATTTACATTCTACTGCCTTATGTCCATCGTTCAAACAATTCATGCATAAATTGTGCTGCCTGATGGTTTGTCGGCGGCTTGCAATTGGTAGTGCTAGGAATTCTCGGCATGCGTACAGTGGATGATTCTTGTGTTTGCATAAGATGCACTGGCTTGATTTGTTTGTAGACATCAGTGAGGAGCGTGAGTGACTCTTTCCTTGTCTCGAGGATCCTTGGTCTCGCCCTGGAGAATGGCCTACTGATTCTTTACCAAGAGCTTCTAAGGTCTGGAATCTTTTCTCTAGGAAATTTAGCAGGTCTCTTACGGTGGGAGTAGTTCTTGGGGAGTCCAATGAAGCTTCAAAAAGAGCGTGAGTGTTCTTATCCAACTTTTTGAGAAGAAGATGTATTAACATTGGATCCCAGTTTGTGGTGGAAACCTTTATGTTCTCTAAAGCGAGTAAGCACTCACTGGTTACATCATGGAAATGTTTGATTGAATTTGCTGACTGACCCTGCGTGCATGGTTGGTCCCAGAGTTTGTTGAGTAATGCCGTACAAAGCAACCTTTGGTTGTTATATCTTTTGTTTATCGTCTCCCATGCTGTGGCGTAGTTTGCATCTGATATAGGGAGGTGGTTCAGTAGTGCCTTTGCTTCACCGCTCAAATTGGTTGTAAGGTAGAACATCTTTTCCGTCTTGCTGATTGGTTTTGACTCTATCATTTGTACAAACATGTCATGAAATTGAGTCCATTTTGTATAGTCTCCATCAAAGACTGGCAATGTGATACGTGGTAGTTTGATTTGGAGCGGCTGCCCATTTGGCGTGATGGCTTCCTTGAATTCTAGTTTCTCGTGTAGGTGTACTAGGGTTTCTTGTACCCAATCGTAGAGGCTGTCATATATTTCTCTGGTGTAATCTAGTGGCGCATCCACCACTTCCTCCCAAATTTGCTGATCCAGTTCAGTTATTGCGTCGAACGTTTTATTGATGGTTTGGAGGTTGATTTCGTAGAACACCCTTGACTGTGTACTACTTGACTTGGCTGTTATATCATTTAGAGTGCGCGTTAATATTGCCATGGCACGTTGTTGTCGCCTAATCTTTTTCTGTATGTCATCTTGCAATTGTTCTGATGATGCGGGGCTGAGTGGTTCTTCAAACCTTACTCTCGGCTGGGCTTCTCTGGTTGGTTCAGACTGGTTGTCTGCTGCAGTCTTCGCTGAAACCTTTTGGCTGGTTTCACCTGTTTTTTGGCTGGAGCCCTGCTGGTTTTCGAAATTAAGCAACTGGTGCTTATATTGATTGTATAATCCTTCGATCGTGCTGAAATAATTTCTGGTGAAGTACTCATTGTCTGCACTGCTGGCTTCGAAGTCGGTGAGCTGAAGATGGTTCGCCTGAAATTCCTCCCATTTCTCTTCAAGAGAGTTTAGTCGGGTTGTTAAGTACTCTCTTGTTTTCCTGTTGGCGGAGTCTTTTCTGAAGTTCCGGTAACTGGTCTGGATCTCTTCGCCTAAACGTGATTGTAAATCCAAAAGTCCATCCATCCTCGCGGAGTTGTGTTTTGTCTGGAAATTGTATTGAAACAATGGCGCTGGTACTGGTTGTATAGATGCTGCCTCCTAATTGATGGCTGATGGAATCGTTGATGTCTCTACTGATGGTTGTGGTATGATGGGACCTGCTGGATGCACCTGGTATTACTCCAATTTGGACCTCTGGATGAGTTCTAGAGTCTCAAACTGCGAGATGATGATTGATGGCTGCAGTTTGCTCCAATTTGGACCTCTGGATGAGTTCTAGAGTCTCAAATTGCGAGATGATGAGTGATGCACCTGGGTTTGCTCCAATTTGGACCTCTGGATGAGTTCTAGAGTCTCAAATTGCGAGATGATGAGTGATGCACCTGGGTTTGCTCCAATTTGGACCTCTGGATGAGTTCTAGAGTCTCAAATTGCGAGATGATGAGTGTTGGATGATTGCGGCGTCTCAATGGCGAGATGATGAGTGCAGGTTTGTTGACGTGATTCAACTGATGGTTGTGATCGTGCCACAAGTGATTCACTTGTGATCACGTCGGGGTCACCAATGTATTTTGTTATGCGGAGAAGCTCTTTTGCTTCTTCGCCTGATTGTAGGTTTAGGTGTTACACCTAGACCTTTGTTGAGTTGTGCTATAGGTGATACACCTAAGCACAGTAAATGTTAGCTGAAAAAGGTTAGGTTAGGTGAAAACACGCTCAAGCTTCGATTCCGTTGGAATGAATGACTTTATTTACAGATAGTACAGATATTTATACCTATGACTACAATTACAAAAATTTACAAATTAAATATAATAATAAATCAATACATAAACAAAATAGCATAAACTTAACATATTCAATTTGAATTACTGCGTAAACAATTATTGCCCAGGTAACATGCAAAATTGCTACCTAAGCAAAATTGTTTCCATAAAAATCGAAATATTTTTTGATCCATCGCGGCTGGAACGGAAGAGTCGTCAAATTACATGTGCGCGTGTTTTGATCGAGATTTGTTGGTTGACGATAATTTTTTGCATTTCTTAACAATATATATATATATATATATATATATATATATATATATATATATATATATATATATATATATATATATATATATATATATATATATATATATATTTATATATATAAATCTCGTGTCACAGTGTTTGTTACCGTACTCCTCCGAAACGGGTTGACCAATTTGCATGAAATTTTTTGTGTATATTTGGTAGGTCTGAGAATAGGTCGTAGGCTATTTTTTATACCTTTAACCAAAAAACAGCTGCAAAATCCAAACAAAAATGGTAATTTTAGGAATTTTCACTTCATTTTAGTTTCAATAGCTTCATGGCCTACCTATTGTTTGACAAATGTAAAATTGTCATTAAATTGAATCATTACATTTAATGAAAATTTCAAATTTACGCAGCTGTCAAACAATAGGTAGGCCATGACGCTATTGAAACTAAAATGATCCATAGCGGCCGTCTCAAGAGGGTGGCGTACCACTTTCTTCACAACCACCTCGACATAGGTATCAAATGAAAGGGTATGATAAGTAGAATACAATAAGCAATGTAGTATACAAAATATATCTTTAGATCCATGGCGGCCGTCTCAAGAGGGCGGGGTACCACTTTCTTCGCAGCCACCTCGACATGGGTATCAAATGAAAGGGTATGATAAGTAGAATACAATAAGCAATGTAGTATACAAAATATATCTTTAGATCCATGGCGGCCGTCTCAAGAGGCCGGATTACCACTTTCTTCACAACCACCTCAACATGGGTATCAAATGAAAGGGTATGTTAAGGAGAATACAATAAGCAATGTAGTATACAAAATATATCTTTAGATCCATGGCGGCCGTCTCAAGAGGGCGGGGTACCACTTTCTTCACAACCACCTCGACATGGGTATCAAAGGAAAGGGTATGATGAGTAGAATACAATAAGCAATGTAGTATACAAAATATATCCTTAGATCCATGGCGGCCGTCTCAAGAGGCCGAATTACCACTTTCTTCACAACCACCTCGACATGGGTATCAAATGAAAGGGTATGATAAGTAGAATACAATAAGCAATGTAGTATACAAAATATATCTTTAGATCCATGGCGGCCGTCTCAAGAGGTCGAATTACCACTTTCTTTACAACCACCTCGACATGCGTATCAAATGAAAGGGTATGATAAGTAGAATACAATAAGCAATGTAGTATACAAAATATATCTTTAGATCCATGGCGGCCGTCTAAAGAGGCCGGATTACCACTTTCTTCACAATCCCCTCAACATGGGTATCAAATGAAAGGGTATGATAAGTAGAATACAATAAGCAATGTAGTAGACTCAATATACCGATTCATGGCGGCCGACGCAAGACCCATGTTCTTTGAGGCATTTCATCTGTGTAAAATTCATATCTCGAAAAATATTAAGTCAATGGATGGTTTTTATTGTTTACTATTGACTTATGGGTGCAGCGTAGGCGCACCGGGTCCCAGCTAGTATATATATATATATATATATATATATATATATATATATATATATATATTAGGGCGGGTCAAATTTTTAATCGACCTTTTACACCCCCTAGTGATATTCTATGGGTAATTTTGAGCAACTTTGCCCAAGAAACCATAGTTCGAAAGTTGAATTTGAGCCTCCGGATTTTTAAAAATAGGTATTTTTATGATTTAATTAATTTAAAAAGTTTTTTCTCCAAGTACACATATATAGGGGTTTTTTGGGTCAAGGAATTTATTTCTGATGTTTATTTTTATTTACCAGTGCCGCTAGATGACGCTTTCGTACATTTTATCCATATTTCGTATGTTTTATCACTATTTTTCAAGAAAAATTATTATAGCAACCCCAAATTATAAATGGCTTATGTTTCATGGAGTGGTTCATTCTTGTTTTAGCGCCATTTCAATGAAGTGTAAACAATATAAATATACTCATTCTCTAGTTAAACAAATTATAAACCATTAAAAGGCAGGTCTCAATTAAAACATTACTAATTTCAATAAATTTAAAATTAATAATAATAAAGAAAATTACATAATTCTAAAGTTAATAAGAAGAGAAAGTATGTATTAAAATTCGTATAGGTGTAAAACAATGCAAGTCCAAGTGGAAAAAAATCAAACAAACAATATAGTGAACAAAAACAGGGAAATCCCACCCCTAGTTCACAGGAAGCAATATTGAGACAATCATGTTTTGCGGCGGTTAAAAAAGTGCCTTTCAGAAGAATTACCTATAAGTAGGTACGAAATATAGCAATAATTACGAGTAATAAATTGTATGAAAGAGTAAAAAGTAGGCGACAGATGTAGTAAACATAAATATACTCCACAGAAGTAGCCGATGGAAAATCAAAGCAGGACAATAAAAGTAAGATAGTAAAATAGGTTATTAGGAGTTCCGCGAAATTGCGATTTGTAAGGAATGTTAGGAAATAGATATAGGAACCTGAAAGTTCAGTTCGCTCCTAGGCATCGCCGCGAGTTAACGAATCTATTGTGAAAAAGTAAAAGTAATTTTTGTATTTCTTATTTTTATAAGTATTTTTTATTTGATTTGTGTATATAAGAACATTTAGAACCTAATATACTATGGATCCAGTGCCGTCTGCTTCGCAAGACCAAATAGCATCAACAAGCTCCGGAAGTTGTTTGACACATATGCCTTCTCAAGATATTGGTGCTTTTGGTGTGTTTAGTGAATTAAGTGGTGTGAATCTGCCAAATAAAGTGGATATCTTAAGATATTATTTCTTGCTGGGCGATCGTGCTAAAGTTCAAAGTAAAATGTTCTCGTATAAGACTTTAACTCCTTATGTAGTATATAAATTGCTTGAAATTTGGGGTAAACTGAATATTAGAACTATCGCCAAAACCAGTATTGGTAGAAAATTGAATACTTTGCTTGACAGATATCAAACCGCGGATAAGAACAGAACGAAAGGCAGATCATTTAGAGCATTCGTACAATCCACAAAAGAATTATTTTATACCGGAAAATGTGAATGTGACTTAAAAACAAATTTATGTTCATCTGGCTTAATTCCAGAACACTTAAAAGAGTTTATGCTAGATCAACATAATGACAGAAAATGTATGATACCAGAATATACGACAGAAAATGTAGAGGAGGTACCTATATCTACAATAATACCAGCAACTATAGAGAGCAGCGATCAACCATACATGCCTGATCGAACAAATATTCATGTTGATGATGAAGATAGTGCAGAAGATCTTACTCCAACGAAACGAGGACCTTATACTCCTAGATACGATGCTTCGAAGTTTGCTATGATTTGTGACAGATTTGGTGTGCCTGACAGAATAGCTTCAGCTATGGCAACATGTCTTATGGAAGACATTAACGTAAGAGATGACCGTGGTAATTTTGTAATTATGGATAAAGCAAAAGTTCGTAGAGAAAAAATGAAATGTAGACAAGAAGTGCTTCGTAACCGGTATGACGCTTCCAGTTTAATAGCATTTTCGTTTGATGGCAGAAAAAATGATTCTTTAAAGAGAGAGAAAATAGATCAAAAATTTCATCAAACGATGGTAAAAGAGCCTCATCTAGTTGTTTTGAAGGGGCCTAATTCCCAATTAATAGGCTACGTAAAATTGGAAAATGAAGATCCGGAAACTAAGGTCAAAAAATTGAACGAATTTTTCATCAACAAAGGAATGTCTTTTGATTCATTAATTTGCATATGCTGTGATGGTGAACCAGCAAATACTGGCATAAAAAATGGAATATTGCGACGATTCGAACTACAGTTCACAGACCACTGCATTGGTTTGTGTGCCTTATCCACTTTAACGAGCTTCCGCTGCGGCATTTGTTTCACACGTTAGAAAGATCATCCACCACTGGACCACGAACGACAACCGGAACGTTAAACAAAAAAATTGAAACTTGTGAAAAACTTCCGGTACGTAATTGTTATAACTTTTTTCATACCATTTTTACTTCTATTACTTATTTATAATGTGTTTAAAATAATAAAATCGTATTTTAATTCATCTAATCTTTACAGGTTGTAGCTGATTTTGAACAAATCCAACTAGAGAATATGCCTCCAGCAATGGAAGAAGAGGGTGAATTATCTACGGATTTAAAGTACTTGTACAAATTGGCCAATGCGATTTGTAATGGTTTTATTCCGGAGGATTTGGCTAACATTAAACCAGGGCCAATTGCACATTCTCGCTGGCTGACCAAGGCCAATAGGTTATTACGGTTATATGTGACAACGAATAAGCCATCTAAGAATTTGAAAACTCTAGTAGCCTACATAATGAAAGTTTATACGCCAATGTATTTCAATATTAAGTATTATAACTCTGTCGTGTATTGTAGCGCATTATTTTAGAAATTCATACGTTGGGCACAGTTTTTAGAGCCAAATTTACGCGACGTGATAAATAATGTAATTAAGGACAATTCATATTATGCACATTCGGAAAATGTTTCGTTAACAATGTTGTTTGATGACAGAAAAGACAAACGCGACAGTGCTATAAACATAATTTTACACTATCGAAATAAACTGGACGATCCGATGCGAGTTGGAGTTTATAGAAAATCTATTATTAACTTCAATTGCACAGATTATACGAATATGATTGACTTAAATGACGACAGTATTATATTTGAGCCACATTTTACAAAAACGATTCCGCATGATTATTTTGAGCAATACTTAGAATACGACGAACCACCACTGCCTGACCCAGGAATTCCGTTACACATCCAAGGTACGGAAAGACACATACCATTGCTGGCTAATGTTTCTAAACGTGCTTTAGACAAGAATCGAGAAGGAATAATGGCAGTGACATTAGAAAGCCGTAAGAAATTATCTCGACTTGAAAGCAAGCAAGTCTTTCAAAAATAACTCCTCGATTCTTATCTATTACTGCAAAAAAATGTTTTCCTTTTTGAATTTAAATTTACTTTTATACTGTATTTCTATAAATAAAAATAAATATATAATAATAAAAAAAAATTTTAAAAACCGACTTCAGAAAAAAACCCGCGATGCACAAAAAAGGATGAAATAATTGTTTGTAATTCTTAACAACATCAATCCAATAAGAATGGATCTAGAAAGAAGAATCACTTTTGAAGACGGTGCACACACATGTGGGTGATATATTAAGGGCATAAGCCTAACAAAGAAATGAAAACAATTGCCGAAGCAAGAGTTAGTGCAATCAAAGTCAACTACTACCTGGCACCGTCTTCAAAAGTGATTCTTCTTTCTAGATCCATTCTTATTGGATTGATGTTGTTAAGAATTACAAACAATTATTTATCCTTTTTTGTGCATCGCGGGTTTTTTTCTGAAGTCGGTTTTTAAAATTTTTTTTTATTTTGTGCTTTTTAGTCCATTCATTTTTTAATATTGCCTGTCATTGCAAGGAGCCTACGTTTTTACGACGCCACATAGCGAAGTGTATTCTACTTGTCACACCTTTTCATTTGAGACCCATGTCTGGGGTCGGGGAGCGCAATTGCAAAATTTGATTGCAGATTGTTTTGTCATGCGAACTATACGTATGTGCAAAATTTGCAGTTGATCGGTTATATGGAACTGGGTCAAAATCAAGTTGCAAGATTTGTTTACACTATACACACATACAGATCAAGATAATATAAGGCATATAAAAAGTTAAGTTGCCATTGATATCGGGGAAATTAAATGTAAACAATAAACTTCATACAGGTCATGGTATATTTATTTATTCGATATAAACAATAGTTTCTTGAGCTGCAAATTTCGCCATAATTTCGTTCTTATCGGCTTTTGTTCCGGAAGCAAATTTACAGACGCATTCACGTCGAAAACTTGTTTAATATGGAACAAAATTCCCCGAAGGAAATTAAAAAATAATTATTTTGTCGATATATAGAAAAAAAAATCACCGCGAGCCCTTGGGATCGAACTCGCACCCCACAGATCCCACAGACAAGAATAGTTGTATCTAGCCCTTTGCGCTATGTCAAGTACTATCGGCCGCTGACCAATATGTTAATAAATCATTTCAGAACAAAGAAAAAGAGAAAAAGAAAAAAACCGGCTGCCCCGACCGGAATCGAACATGCAACGCTGAATCGAGGACCCGACGCTCTACCCACTCCGCCATCGGCCTGCTGCCAGACTTACAACAATAAAGTAATTTGTTCGGTACCCATGAAATGTTTAGGTTGAACTTTAACAGGTTGAATTTTAACAGTTTTTTCTGCCTAACTTCGAACTCCGTTATCAGAATTTAGAAAAAATTTAACGGGACCACCGTGGGAAGCACCCCCTTCAAATGAACCAAAAAAAAAGCAAAAAAGTTATTGGGTTACAAAGTTATGCGTGAACAGGACCACAAAATACCTACACGTCGAATTGAGTAACCTCCTCTTTTTTTGAAGTCGGTTAAAAATGTAAATGTGCGTTTGTTCTTAATCTAAAATCTCCGATCACTTTGAAATTTTGATACAACGTTGCATTCGAATATGCCTATGTTTTTATATACTACTAGCATAAAACCCGCGTGCCTTGCAACGCCTTTAAATAAAAACTCTTTATTATGTGCAATGTTTTCCTTCAAAAAAAAAAGTCAGCTGTCATTATCCCTAAAAGGGTTTATTATAGTGCATATTTTTAATAAATATGGTAAACAAATTGCTGCGTATATCACCTCTGCTCAACAAATCTGCAAGTTTTGAAGCAGAAATGGGCATGTTTATGTCCCCCATTTCACTGCGTTAGGGAATTAATTTCGAAAAATTGCTTCTTAGTGAATGTCCACGTCATTATAGAGATGCACTGTCAAAATTAAAGCCCTTCAGCTCCAGCGGTTTGGGTTAACCCCATTTAACCCCCTTAGGTAATAAATTTCAAAAAATCGCTCCTAAGTGGATGTCCACGTCATTATAGGGATGCACAGTCAAAATTAAAGCCCTCCAGCTTCAGCGGTGTGGGTTAACCCCATTTCGCACACTTAGGGGATGAAATTCGAAAAATCGCTTCTTAGTGGATGTCCACGTCATTAAAGGGACGCACTGTCAACATTTCAGCCCTATAGCTGCAGCGGTTTGGGTAAACCCCATTTCACCCCCTTAGGGGATGAATTTCGAAAAATCGCTCTATAGTGGATGTCCACGCCATTATAGGGATGCACTGTCAAAATTTCAGCCCTATATCTATAGCGGTTTGGAAAAAACCCATTTCACCCCCTTAGGGGATGAATTTCGAAAAATCGCTTTATAGTGGATGTCCACGCCATTATAGGGATGCACTGTCAAAATTTCAGCCCTATAAATTTAGCGGTTTGGAAAAACCCCATTTCACCCCCTTAGGGGATGAATTCCGAAAAATCGCTTCTTAGTGAATGTCCACATCACTATAGGGATGCACTGTCAAAATTTCAGCCCTATAGCTCCAGAGGTTTAGGTAAACCCCATTTCACTCCCTTAGGGGATGAGTTTTGAAAAATCGCTTTAATAGTGGAAGACCACGCCATTATAGGGATGCACTGTCAAAATTACAGCCCTATAGCTTTAGCGGTTTGGGTAAACCCTATTTCACCCCCTTAGGGGATGAATTTCGAAAAATCGCTCTATATTGGATGTCCACGCCATTATAGGGATGCACTGTCAAAATTTCAGCCCTATATCTATAGCGGTTTGGAAAAACCCCATTTCACCCCCTTAGGGGATGAATTTCGAAAAATCGCGTTATAGTGGATGTCCACGCCATTATAGGGATGCACTGTCAAAATTTCAGCCCTATAGCTATAGCGGTTTGGAAAAACCCCATTTCACCCCCTTAGGGGATGAATTTCGAAAAATCGCTTCTTAGTGGATGTCCACATCATTACAGGGATGCATTGTCAAAATTTCAGCCCTATAGCTCCAGCGGTTTGGGTAAACCCCATTTCACTCCCTTAGGGGATGAGTTTTGAAAAATCGCTTTAATAGTGGAAGACCACGCCATTATAGGGATGCACTGTCAAAATTACAGCCCTATAGCTTTAGCGGTTTGGGTAAACCCTATTTCACCCCCTTAGGGGATGAATTTCGAAAAATCGCTCTATATTTGATATCCACGCCATTATAGGGATGCACTGTCAAAATTTCAGCCCTATATCTATAGCGGTTTGGAAAAACCCCATTTCACCCCCTTAGGGGATGAATTTCGAAAAATCGCTTTATAGTGGATGTCCACGCCATTATAGGGATGCACTGTCAAAATTTCAGCCCTATATCTATAGCGGTTTGGAAAAACCCCATTTCACCCCCTTAGGGGATGAATTTCGAAAAATCGCTTTATAGTGGATGTCCACGCCATTATAGGGATGCACTGTCAAAATTTCAGCCTTATAGCTATAGCGGTTTGGAAAAACCCCATTTCACCCCCTTAGGGGATGAATTTCGAATAATCGCTTCTTAGTGGATGTCCACATCATTATAGGGATGCACTGTCAAAATTTCAGCCCTACAGCTCCAGCGGTTTGGGTAAACCCCATTTCACTCCCTTTTGGGATGAATTTCGAAAAATCTTTTTAATAGTGGATGACCGCGCCATTATAGGGATGCACTGTCAAAATTACAGCCTTATAGCTCCAGCGGTTTGGAAAAAACCCATTTCACCCCCTTAGGGGATGAATTTCGAAAAATCGCTGTCCACGTCATTAAAGGGATGCACTGTCAAAATTTCAGCCCTATATCTATAGCGGTTTGGAAAAACCCCATTTCACCCCCTTAGGGGATGAATTTCGAAAAATCGCTTTATAGTGGATGTCCACGCCATTATAGGGATGCACTGTCAAAATTTCAGCCCTATATCTATAGCGGTTTGGAAAAACCCCATTTCACCCCCTTAGGGGATGAATTTCGAAAAATCGCTTTATAGTGGATGTCCACGCCATTATAGGGATGCACTGTCAAAATTTCAGCCTTATAGCTATAGCGGTTTGGAAAAACCCCATTTCACCCCCTTAGGGGATGAATTTCGAATAATCGCTTCTTAGTGGATGTCCACATCATTATAGGGATGCACTGTCAAAATTTCAGCCCTACAGCTCCAGCGGTTTGGGTAAACCCCATTTCACTCCCTTTTGGGATGAATTTCGAAAAATCTTTTTAATAGTGGATGACCGCGCCATTATAGGGATGCACTGTCAAAATTACAGCCTTATAGCTCCAGCGGTTTGGAAAAAACCCATTTCACCCCCTTAGGGGATGAATTTCGAAAAATCGCTGTCCACGTCATTAAAGGGATGCACTGTCAAAATTTCAGCCCTATAGCTCCAGCGGTTTTAAGTTGACCCTATTTCACCCCCTTAGGGGATGAATTTCGAAAAATCGCTAGGGATGCACTGTAAAAATTTTAGCCCTTTAGCTCTAGCAGTTTAGGTTGTGCGTTGTCTTTCAGTCAGTTACTTTTTATACAATAGAAAAAAAGTAAAGAAAATAAATTCCCTTACAACTTATTGAACCCCATTTCACCCCCTTCAACCCTTTTTTCTCCAAAAAAATAGCCTATGTCCGTCTCCAAGGTCTAAACTATGTCTGTTGCAAATTTCATCAAAATCGGTCCAGCGGTTTAGGCGTGAAAGCGTAACATACAGACAGACAGACAGACAGACAGACAGACAGACGGACAGACAGACAGACAGACAGACAGACAGAGTTACTTTCGCATTTATAATATTAGTAAGGAGTAAGGATGAATGTGTTTCTGGAAGAGGTGTAGCATGGCAACACCAAAACGACTATAGCGCACTTGTTTTAATATACTTGACCTATGCATTTATTTTAGGCCATTAATAATTTGGTTTTGTAAAACAAAACAATTCTTGGAAAATAGTGATAAAACCTACGAAATATAGATAAAATGTACGAAAGCGCCCTTTAGCGGGACCAGTAAATATAAGTAAACATTAGCAATAGATTCCTCGCCCACAGAAACTCCTAAATACGTGTGCCTGGAGAAATAACTTGTATTTTTATCTTCTTAAATAAATTAAATCATAAATATTGACAAAAAATATATATTTTTAAAAATCCGGAGGCTCAAAATCGATTTTCGAACTATAGTTTCTTGGGCAAAGTTGCTCAAAGTTACACATAGAATATCACTAGGGGGTGTAAAAGGTCGATTTTTTTCATCCATACAAATTAACCCGCCCTAATATATATATATATATATATATATATATATATATATGGGCAAAAACGCGGAAAAAGGCATATGCGTGTCCGGAGCCGATGACCGTTTTAGAGTCGGAAATGAGTACCCAAAAAAAAATGATTTCGGTGGATATCGACCTAGACAACATTTTTCCACAAAAAAAACGGCCATCCAGCCAGCCATAAAGCCCGGCAGGCCCCAGAAACTGTGCAAAATGTCCCCTCCGTGGCATGTCCCAACTACAAAAATCCAGATTAATTGCGCATATTAAATGGACCAACTTGTGCGATTCGGGATAGGACATTCACGAATGGTTTTAGGGACCTAAAACTTTGATTTTTTCTCTTTTATCGCAAACCGGAACACCAGAATACAGAACTTACACGTATTCGAATTTTGTCCGAAATTTTCCGTTAAAATTGCGAACCGCAGAGCCGCTAGAGCCTGCATGCGTTCGAATGTTCTGTTGGGGCTCCCTCTGGTCGGGGGATGTTTCATGAACCTGCAACAATTCGAAAACCCATTCGGCGCGTTCGATTTGAATCCCTAACTGTAAAATTCGCTTGCTCTAAAATTCAAAGTGCAAACGCATATTCAAACAAGTCCCCTCCGTGGCAGTCGCGGTTTCAACTTCAAACCGAAAAAAACGCGTCAGAAGTGGAAAGTTCAAGTTGTTCTAAGAAGCTGTGGTCACCGGTAAGCGGAAATTCACTCAGGATTCTTCCTGAACTTAGAAAAGCGATTTTAAGTCAAATAGTCCCCTCCGTGGCGGTCCCCTCCGTGGCAGCTTTTTCTCGAAATCTGAGAAAATTTCCCCAAGAATGTTCCAAAAAATAAGGATTGTCCCCTTGTAACCACTGTAGCAGAAACGGGCTTGTTTTGGGGCCATATGGGGGGAGAACCCACAAAAAACTCAGTCGGTAAACTTTTTTTTTGCTGGGTTTTGAATGTGCAAATATGCCTTTTTTCGCGTTTTCGCCCATATATATATAATATAGTTAATTTGTATGGATGAAAAAAATCGACCTTTTACACCCCCTAGTGATATTCTATGTGTAACTTTGAGCAACTTTGCCCAAGAAACTATAGTTCGAAAATCGATTTTGAGCCTCCGGATTTTTAAAAATATATATTTTTTGTCAATATTTATGATTTAATTTATTTAAGAAGATAAAAATACAAGTTATTTCTCCAGGCACACGTATTTAGGAGTTTCTGTGGGCGAGGAATCTATTGCTAATGTTTACTTATATTTACTGGTCCCGCTAAAGGGCGCTTTCGTACATTTTATCTATATTTCGTAGGTTTTATCACACAATGACCGTGGCTTTGGTGTTTCCAGAGGAAGAAATATGTATATTAAGATTTTTCTTGTGATTAATCTTGACAAATTTAAATTTCTTTTTTTAGGTAGTTGCCTATTTGGTCAAGGGAAGCAGTGCTTCCTTTGCTTCCAAAGAGGAGCGGCCCCTGAAACAAACGGGCTCTTGCAGCTGCGCCAGATCATGTGCAATTGCGCAGTACATCTGCTTGCGTGATCGCAATTAATTTAATGCGACTTGTTTCAATCTTTGGAAGTTGAACTCGCCTGCTTATTTATTTTAATTGGTTCGCTTGGCATCTGCATTTCTTAGCTAGATAATAATTTCATTTCTGCGACAGCTGCGAAATGAGCAAGAAACGCAAAACAAAACAAAAACAAACGGGCTCTTGCAGCTACGATCAGATCATGTGCATTGGCGCGGTATATCTGCTTGCGTGATCGTAATTAATTATATTAAAGCGACTTGATTTTATTTCTAATAAAAAATATTATGCGTGAACAAACAAAAGCATCAAAAGCAAAATAATTACGGGATGTACCAGTGAATCTAAAGGCAAAGTAACAGGAACACAGTTAAAAAGAAGTCAGAAACGCACCGCACAAGTGCGCATGATGTGATCACAAATGCAAAGAGCCCGCGAAATCAAGTATAAGAAAAAAACAAAATCAGACAAATTACTTTCAAAAGTCGCCCTAATTTTATGGAAACACCCTAACCTAAAACATATTTCTCGCGCGTAGTGGTAAGAAAATTAACCAGCAAATTATAATTAATTGGGTCCTTTTTATGAAATAGAGGCGGTATGTACAGAAGTTGTGAAAACATCTTGCAGTAAGAAGTTTTCATATTATCATTTTTAGCGCGGAAACAAATTATCAGATGAGTGAAACAAATTATTCACGAATGGTTATATCTTATATTCTTCCTGCCTTGTTTGTAAAAGTAGAACTAAAATCCCAGTTTAATTGTTTAACCTTGAAATATTTCTGTCTTGCAATCGATTTTTAGATCTAAATTAAGCGGCAGTGCTCCTGAACTAAGGTAACGTGACATTGGACAGGGCATGTGCTCTTGGTAAATATGCAATACACTTGTAGAATAACTTACAATAAGAAACTGTATTGTAAACAAGAAATCGCGTTTCCATACATATAAGACATTGTACTATCCACAAACTTAAAACAAACATATGCAGCTGAATGAAGTATACCGGAAATCAATAATTTTACTGCACAATGCTGACTTTGATTTTATAAATGCAGACGAAGTGTTTAGAAGTCAGTAATTCATCGATTTTAATATGGTCTAGCCATGAAACTTTAATGATATTTAGATGTACCATGTACCGTAGTGTAATATCATAGATCAATAAAATAGTAAGTAAAATGATTATTTCTATCACCATAAATTAAATTTAAAATTTAGGAGAATTCAGTGCTTGCTTTACACAGTGTCTGATTGTTTTGTTTATTTACTTACCTTACGAAGCCCGACAGAAGTGAAGCTTTTACGTATTCTTCGGTGGAAGTATGTATTACACTAAACGTTATGTGAAGAAGGTATTACTACGACGAGTCAAGCGAGTTCTTCCATAAGGGGACAATTCTTCACATTTTCATACCATTTTTTTGAAGTTATACTTCTTTAGGCGCGTTTTGAAAAATATTATGAGAGTGAATTTTGACGAATTCGCAACGCAACGCAACCGAGGATATGGGCGAAGGGTTGGAGGCAACGGAGGGCAAGCATTTCAACTTCCATTCTTCATGCGCACTGGGATTATCATTATTATACACGGTATACAGAAAACGAAGGTAATGAAAAAGCGACGGCAGCTTCGAATACCGTAAAAAATGGGCGCCTGGTGACGTCAGCCGTAATGCTGAAACAACAACAGAACCTTCGATTTTATATGGCAAGTGTCCCCCACATGACATCAGCACTAAAATACCGTATACGGTATACAGTCTTTCACATTATGTTGTTTCTGAATACCGTGATTACTATGGGCATGAAAACTCGCAGCCGATGCCGGTTCACGATGTCGATGGGTGAGGGGGTTTTTATGCTGAGGCTATGGAGGGAAATAAATTTCATGTTCGAGTCATCAGCTAAGCGTATGTTTGGTTTTTCGTGGGCATAGGAAGATTCGTAGTGTTTATTGTGTGCTGTTTGTGGGTGAGGGGTTTTACTGGAGGGAAGGCAATTTCTTTAACTCGTAGTGTAATATCATAGACTCGCCAAGTTTTTAACTTGTAAAAAGTGGCAAAACATTGTATTTTGACATTTTTTACTGCACGTGCATTACCGGTGATAAGTTAATTAGTGATCCGAGTGAATAAATTGAACGAAATTGATAAGGTAACCAGTTTTGTTTACATTCACGGTGGTTTTTTCGTGTTAATTTAGGGAAAAAATGTTGGATTTATGTGGTAATGAAATTAAAAGTGAATTTAAAATGGTTAAAAATTATGACGGAATAGTTATTAAAACATAAGTGCAAGTACCACCACAACTTGGATAACAAAAATTTTGAACTTTTTCCTACACATTTTTCTGCTTTAATATTTTTAAAAATTATTCTTTAACAAGCTTTAATCACTTTAAATTCACTTTTAACTCAATAACCACACAAATTCAACATTTTTGCCCTAAAATAACTCAATAAAACCACAGCGAATGTAAACAAAGTTGGTCAACTTCACAATTAAACCATAAAAACATATTGATTCACTCAATTTTTTGAAATCGTTTTAATTCAATCACTGAAACACTAATCACTGGTAATCCGGGTGCAGAAAAAAGTGATAAAATACAATATTTTACAACTTTTTATTGCAAAAATAAACTTAAAAACTTGGCTCCACTGTGTTATTACACGAGAAATGTCCTCCATTCAAGCAAACGTAGAATCGGCACCGGCTGCTTCCAGGCCTGTAGCTACGATTGGATTGCTGGAGGCCCTATCAATAACTCAAATATTGCAAATTTAAGACATGATATGTACATGCAGCACGCTGCTTTGCTTGTCATTTTACCAGCTTCAGCCAATTGAAATACTTTTGATTGCAGCGTGCTGCATTTTTATCTCATGCCCTAATTTACTGCAAGCTGCCAATTTTGATGTTCTGATTTCTGATACGGCCTGCGGACGATATAAGCGAAGGGGTAGAGGCTATAAAGGGCAACCATTGCAACTCCAATCCTTTAGCTATTAAGTTTATTATTATACGGGCATATGAAAATTCGTAGCCAAAGTCCGTTTACGAAGTCCGTGGGTGAGGAGGTTTTTACCCAGAGGCTATGGGGGGAAATAAATTACATATCCTAGTTTTCAGCTAAAACCGGCTCTAAACGATGCTATGAGCACTTTCCAACGTTGGACGTTTGATGTTAGAACGCATTGTGTGGCCGCTACTCGAACTACGAATGTGCAATGTCAAGCGTCCAACGATGGTGTTTGGACAGGTTCGGAGTGTTGTCACTCAAACCTTGGAAGGGTTGATGCTGTATTTTCCGATACATTAATGTACTTAGTATGAAACTCTTCGTATCATATTTCATTTACCCTAACCCACTCAATTTAATTGAGTAACAACTAAAAGAAGAAGCTAGGGAAGTGAACAGAATTTGGAAGTGACGTTTATTTCAGTAGTGGCAAAGGAAGTAGAATGACACATGGTAGATGAATCCACAGGTGAGTTACGAGAGCATACCGGCAAAATGAGTCTACGCAACGCCTGGAATTCCTCATTGTGACAGAAGACACAAACGATGTCCTTTTGGATTGCCGGAGATTAGCCGAGCAAACTGCTGCACTGTAGCCTACAACTAAAGGCACGGCTACGAGCAACGAACGTCTTAGACTATAATGGTACGATGGTTTGATCTACTGACTAAAGTGGAGGAGAAGCTAAATTCCTCAATCAGAAGCTAAGACGGAAATGAACAAAAAAGAAGTGAGTTGGGCTTAGAAGTACCAGTAATATTATCAGGTAAATAAATGCTGATCCAGCTTTGCGACGCATATTAAGCTAAACATTCATTACGTGTTGGTAGAAAATTATCCAGTATTAAGAGAATTTCATGAGGCATCTTAAGCCCATCTTAAGATAATTGTAATTAGGCCTAATGACCCAACTAGTTGGTGATTTTAGTTAGGATTAGAATACGGTATAACCGACAGCCTTGAGCGTGTCGGCATCATAATGCTTGCACCTTCCAACGCACGAAAATAGATAGAATCCAATAAAATATTTGTGTAGAAATTAAAAATTAGTCTTAAAATCACGCCAAAGAAGTATAACTTCTAATGCGTGTACATAAGTACACACACCCACTGTTTTTTTTATAAATTACATCAAATGTGTCTTTGAAATTTATTATAATATTATAATTTAAGGCCTGGATGTTTATCTACAATGGTTTAATAAATGATGAATAACACACATTTTTCACATAACCCTATAAAATATTAATGGTCAGCAGTACACAAATTTTTAAGCCATTTTTACAACGCAGATTTATCATCCGCATAATGAAATGAAATTTTAAAGCATGATAACATTGCTACAATTTATCCATTGGACCGGACCAACCACAAGATTTGGGTACATGTAATATTTATTGTAATTAAATAAGGAAATTAAGGGGGTACTACGGTACGACCCAACGATTGTCAACTTCAAAATCCTGACCATTAACCTGCCAAGTCATTTATTTAATGTTGACCTTAGACGATCGATGAGTAGCCATCGTCCCCCTTACAGTTTTAGAAATCAATGCTCTTTAATACCACTTGGAACATTTCCCATCTATCATGCTTGGTGAGTTTGTGTTTAGTGCTCCATATCGCCTACGAATCATGTTTTTTGTTATCACTTCAAACAATCATGGATCTGTGAAGCTACTGCCGAATGTCGTAACCGTAACAGTAGAGAACATCAAATGCATTCAGCCCATAGATTAAACTGTTTTATATATGATGAGGGTTGGGCACGGTGTGCTTTAAAAAGTTCTCTGTCTAAAACGGCCTTTGATCCCACTATTTATACTTTTCAATCCTCCCTCCCTTGGAGCCTGACCCCTAGAACAGAAAAATCACTTAATTGTGCAAGGTTAGATTTTAACTCAACCTATCGCGCTCACGATGACAGTCGTTCAAAATCAAGTTCATACAAAACATAAAGTAAGAAGAAGAAACTATCTGACCTCTGACCCTTGGCCCTAACTACTAATAACATTTAACTTTCATTTTACATTTAACTGGTATTTTCAACAGCATTTCCTTCAGAACCAAAGGCTCGTGCCAAATTTGGGCATCACCGAATATCGGGAAGTGGTTGAAAATCGATCACAAGATTCCTTCCACACAGAAAACGAAGTTAATATAAAGCTTGTGAAATTTAAAGAAACAAATTGTTGCAATTAATCCCCTCCAATATTTTTGAAGTAAAACTTCTTTAGGGACGTTTTCTTTAAAAAATGTACATGACAGTGAATCAATTTCATTCGCGTGTAACGATCTCACATATGAAAAATCGTCAGAACTTTCGTATAACGAAGGGAAATGGGGCGGACGGGGTACAAGAGACGAAGAAACTCGGGGCTGTGTGTGCAACAGTTAAAATACACTCTGCCTTACTGCATAAATTTTCTGGCATGTTAGCTACGTTGTCGCCCAGACTTTGCTTTATCTCATTATAAGAATACAAATTCACCATTATGTAGAGGTGAATTATTTGAGATTTTTCTTGTGGTTTGGTCACTGGCCGGGCTTATGCCGCGGACACTTTGGAGTTGACTGACATGTTTGAAGCGGCATATACGCAGGGGCCGCCCAGGCGGGGGGGCAGGGAGGGCTCAAGCCCCCCCAGTTTTCAAAATGAATTTCAAAGAAAAATTTGATTATTTGCGCTATCTAAGTTAGATGGACAAAAATACGCAAAAGCACACCTTGTGTCCTTATTCCGCCGTGGAACTGATCGATTTGGTCAGTTTTTACTTTAATAGTTTATGTATAAGAAAATGAATTTGGAAATCCGCCTATGTATGTGTAACATCTACTGCATATTGATAAAACGACTTAATAATTTCTAGCATAACAGTAATAAATAATAAGTACAGCATTTTTGAGCGACCGCTCTCAGAGTACCCCAGACTATTTTTCTCTCTTTCTAGAGTTTGGTAATAGAATCAGAAAGAAGTTTTTTTGAAGTGCTCTGATTGCTCTTAGAATAGTCGCTTGAAGCCATTAATAGATAATTTGTTCACGACATATATAATTTATAATTTTTATCGTTTTATATATGATCACGTGTGATATTCAAAACTTGTTAAAGGGGATAAATATTAGTTTTGCAATCAATTCTTGATTAACTTTTAACAAAAATTTACCACTTTATTTTGCGAGTGATAATTGAATTCACTCACTACGAGAACTACAGAAACGACTATAATACTAGTCGTAAACAAAACAAACATTATTTTTTCAATTAATCAATAATGAATGAATCATCAAATTATTTTTAACTTGCTTCCGCCCGATTTAACTTATTAACGGATGAATTGAAATATGAGTTAGGAGTATATGCTGATGATTTTAATGTAGATAAGTTAAAGACACAGCTTTTATTTTTGCCGTCTATCGTTGAAACTGAACTTTCCTTAGACAAACAAACTACGTTAGTTTGTAACAATGGTGATAATGTAAGATCGAAAAATAACAAAAAATTTGTATTTGAAAAAAAAGAAAATGAACTATATTTGCGTGACGTGGTTAAAATTTTAAAAAATGAGTCTAATACAATACATAATATGTTGGATCAAGTAAAATTATTAATTATTCTAATTTTAACAGTGCCGGCCACGTCTGCAGCGTCAGAACGATCTTTTAGTGTTTTGAAAAGAGTTTTATCTGATTTAAGAGTGACAATGCTACAAGGTCGCTTGACTCATCTTATTATTTTATGCGTACACAAGTCAAGAGCACGGCAGTTAAATCACAATCCATTATTAAGGGAATTCATATTGAAAAATGCTGAAAGGCAAATAACATTTGCATTGCCGCAATAAATATAATATGACTGTGATCATACACATGCATTTGAAATTTAAAATTATATTACTTTTTAATGCATAATAATTCCAATTAGTTTTTTTTTTAATGCAGACACTGATTGATTACATGTAAAAAATTATTAAAAATGAATATGTGAATATTAATTTGTTACATAATCAATATCCACACCCATACTCATAAGTAACTTTATAATAAGTAATAATAATAATAATAATAATAAAAATAATAATAATAATAATAGTAATAATAATAACAAATATTGTTTTTATACTTTAATTGATGATTGCGTCTTTTTTTTTTTTTGGTAATTTTTTTAATAGGTATAGAAAATTCAATAAATTTTTGTTCGAGCCCCCCCATATCCCAAAGACTTGGGCGGCCTCTGTATATACGACAAGAATTTTCGGCGCAGCCTGAGCAAGTGGATCTGCTTTTTGGCGTGGCCAAACATGTGGCACTGCCGGGAAGTTACGGAATAAGCACTTGAGACTTTCTTAAAATGCCAAACGATGTAAACAAATATGAAAAAATGAAAGAAGAAATGAACAATACATCTTTCTTACGTTTATTTTGTCATTGTCTCCAATATAAAATACTTTTTGCACGCTTCAATTGATAAAACCGAAGCTGTTAAAACCGTATGTCCAGTAGTTTAGGTGCTTATAATACCAAAAGGGAGTGGTGAATTAAATGTGTGAGGTGCTCTTGTTTTAAATTGGCACCCACTTCCCCTTTGGTGAGATGTGCTGGACCTTTCCCCTTTTTAAATTACAAGTTTTTTACTTGCACAAATCGACGAATCGTTTATGTCAAAACATTAGACTGTTGTGAAAATCGTTCCTGATATGTTTTTTTGGTCGCTGATTACGAAAATCGGGGTCCCACAGTCTTAAAATATGCATATCACCTTTAAATATGCTTAAACACTCCCTTTTTTAAGGATTTTCGTGATAATTTTAATTATAATCAAAAACAGTTTAATAAAATACATATTTTGCAATATTTATATTCCAAAGTGGTTGATTTATAACAAAGCAAATTTTATAATAAGGGATAATAGTAAAGGGCTGAAACTATCCCTACATCTTCTGAAAATATAAAGGTTTGAAAAAATTGTTTTTTCAACTTTATGCTTCAAATTCGGTTTAATCAGCTAAAATAAATTATTTTCAACTACGCCTAGAAAGAAGAATTTGAAAAAAGGTTATTAGTTTTTTGCATTTCTTTTTGCTCCCTTTAAAATTAATTGGCTCCCTAAAAGATTGTATGGGACGAAGAAATCAGGTAATTGGCTAGGTGGCCATAAAGGGTGACAATACCATACTCAAGTAGACTGGCTCTCGTTCGCGTAGGTAAAGCGGCTCGCGTAGGTAAAGCTTCATTGGATGTGGTTGGCGAACTGCTTGGTAAAACAATACTTGGGTTTGGAATAGTCTATGCCGATGCGGATGCAATTATTAATGATCATGAATGTAGCGGGAGCGGAGCATGCATACAGCTGGTGACATATCCAAGCGTACATGCGTTCAATTCGTTGATAAATAATATATGCCTGTGGCGGAAGCGTGCATACCCGTGTGGGATGCGCACTTATATGCTATACGTACTAGGTGCACCGCGTGTATGCTTTTAAGAAAAAATTTTAAAAACCGACTTCAGAAAAAAACCCGCGATGCACAAAAAAGGATGAAATAATTGTTTGTAATTCTTAACAACATCAATCCAATAAGAATGGATCTAGAAAGAAGAATCACTTTTGAAGACGGTGCACACACATGTGGGTGATATATTAAGGGCATAAGCCTAACAAAGAAATGAAAACAATTGCCGAAGCAAGAGTTAGTGCAATCAAAGTCAACTACTACCTGGCACCGTCTTCAAAAGTGATTCTTCTTTCTAGATCCATTCTTATTGGTTTGATGTTGTTAAGAATTACAAACAATTATTTCATCCTTTTTTGTGCATCGCGGGTTTTTTTCTGAAGTCGGTTTTTAAAATTTTTTTTTATTTCGTGCTTTTTAGTCCATTCATTTTTTAATATTGCCTGTCATTGCAAGGAGCCTACGTTTTTACGACGCCACATAGCGAAGTGTATTCTACTTGTCACACCTTTTCATTTGATACCCATGTCTGGGGTCGGGGAGCGCAATTGCAAAATTTGATTGCAGATTGTTTTGTCATGCGAACTATACGTATGTGCAAAATTTGCAGTTGATCGGTTATATGGAACTGGGTCAAAATCAAGTTGCAAGATTTGTTTACACTATACACACATACAGATCAAGATAATATAAGGCATATAAAAAGTTAAGTTGCCATTGATATCGGGGAAATTAAATGTAAACAATAAACTTCATACAGGTCATGGTATATTTATTTATTCGATATAAACAATAGTTTCTTGAGCTGCAAATTTCGCCATAATTTCGTTCTTATCGGCTTTTGTTCCGGAAGCAAATTTACAGACGCATTCACGTCGAAAACTTGTTTAATATGGAACAAAATTCCCCGAAGGAAATTAAAAAATAATTATTTTGTCGATATATAGAAAAAAAAATCACCGCGAGCCCTTGGGATCGAACTCGCACCCCACAGATCCCACAGACAAGAATAGTTGTATCTAGCCCTTTGCGCTTTTAGTTTAGTTTTAAAAAGCATTTTATTGACCTTAACATCTATCTTAATATAAATTTAACTAAACGCTTAAAGTTAATTATTCTAGCCTATTCTAATCTATCTAACTTACTGGCCCTCAGCAGGCACTCTAAATTAATCTATGTCTTAAATTAGCTTATGCCTTTCGGCTAAAACTTATCTATTTTATAATTATATTTTATCTCTAAAAGGAAAACATTATCAGCTTAATTCTAAGAAAAATTGGAAAAAAAAACTTAGACACTATATTTATTTTATATAAAACCTTACAACTACTTAATTCTATGACTTAGATCTAGCACTATCTGGGCGGGGGGCAGCGGAGACGATAAAATCGTCTCAGGTGACCCCCGTCCAGGCGACGGGCTTCCACAGACTCGAGTGATGCTAGAGCTCAAGTTCGTGAAAGCTCGCACCACTTACTTACAAGCTAATTAACCTAAACACAAAACTATCCGGACGGGGTACAGCGGAGGACCTGCCTCGGATGTACTCCGTCCAGGCGACGAGCTTCCACGGGCTCGTGTTAGCAAAACTTACAAAACAAACAAAGAACAGACAAACAACAACAAAACAACAGACAAACAAAACTAACAAAAGCTCGTGGCAGCTCGCACGTAAGCTTACTTAAAACTAAATCTATTACTAAGTAAAAACTATATCTAATCCTATCTAAGCCCTAAGCTAATCGTTAAAAACTAGGTTACAAGCTAAACTAGTCTATATCTATAATTTTAAGGGCGAATACGCAATATTTAAGTATCCTCCAGCCACCAGTACAGAGTACTTGCAGTGGAGGCGTCTCGTCTGTCTCTCCCCGAGATTCGAGTACTGAACCTCAGGAGCTCCTGAACTTCCATATCTTCATTGCTAAATCTGTAGCGTTTATCTGTCGCAGAACGATGTAGGTGGTAAAACAGAGGCACCCCCGAACCATCTTGGACCAATCTTTTTCTATCTAGAAAGACAAATGCCTCTGGAGGGATAAAGCCGCGGTCACAAGCAGCTCTGTGATATTCAGCGTTCGGGTAGAACGCTCCCCGAATAAGAGGATTTTCGCTCTCCGTCGCTCTTGCAATGTGTCTTCGAATCAACTTGATTATGAAGTTGTCGATCCTATTAACAAATGCCTTATCGTAAAGGATGTTGTTGGCGTGAAACTTCGTGAAGCCAGATTCGGGTGTCCGATACAACCTTAAGCACGCCCTTAAGCATTGTCTTTCGAAAACCCGAAGCTTTTCCATATAAAAGGGAGATATGTTGAACCACACTGGGCAACCATAAGTTAAAATCGGTCTGACCAAGGCTTGGTAGCAGATCACCTTTACCCGAGAGCTTAGGTGTCTGCTATAAAAAAGCCTTTTAGTCATGTGAAACGCCTTGTTTGCCTTGTCAAGAGCAACACTTACATTTCTGTTGAAATACAAGTACTGATCCAACCAAAGCCCAAGGTATTTCACTTCCGATTTATGTTCTAACGCCTGTCCAGCATAGTTCGAAATTCGAAAGGTTTTCCAGTTCCTCTGCACATCGTACGAAGCTCTGCGTAGAGGAGTCCGGAAAAGGATCGATTCGCATTTGCCAAAGTTGATCTTCAACTTCCAATCATCACTGTAGCGCTCGATGGTCTCGAAGTCACGTTGCAGGAGCGTCTGGATCACTCCAATCTTCGGCCCCGTCCTGTACACAATCAGGTCATCCGCATACGCTAATGCGAAGCGGAGTGAACTAATTAGGTCACTCGTAAAGATATTAAACAAGAGCGGCGAGTTCACTGCGCCCTGTTGCAAACCGTTTTTAATATCAAATACCTTTCCTGATGTGAAGTTCCCACTTTTAACGATGAACTTCTTCTTGGAAATCATATTATAGATCAAGTATAGCAGAGGTCCGGACATCCCGTATCTAGCTAATTTGTAGAGAAGGCCCTCGATCCACACTGTATCGAACGCCTTCTCATAGTCGATCAAGCATGCTCCGGTACACTGGCCTTTCATTAAGTTCCAGTGTATGTCTGATACCAATTTCGACGCGGCATGAATGGTGTCATGTCCCGCCCTGAAACCGAATTGGTTATCGGGAATTATATTCTTTTCCTCAACCCATTTGGACAATGATCTATTAATTACTGATTCAAAAACCTTGCTGATATTCGGGAGCAGACTTATTGACCGAAGATTAGCAGGGTTACTTTTATCTTTACCCTTTTTGGGTATTGGGTACACCACTGCCGTCTTCCAGTGTCCTGGAAAATGGGCGTTGTTTAATGCATTGTTAAACAGAGTGGTATATATGTCTATGGCCACCAGGGGCAAATGTTTCAGGACGATGTTTGGAACACCGTCCACCCCAGACGACTTCTTATTGTTTAGACGGCGAAAAGTTAGCAGGAGATCAGTTTTCGTAGTGAGAAGAGAGTTTGCTTGTGCCTCAGGAACATTGTTCGCTGGGCAGTCTTCACTGAACAATAGTTTCTTGAGCTGCAAATTTCGCCATAATTTCGTTCTTATCGGCTTTTGTTCCGGAAGCAAATTTACAGACGCATTCACGTCGAAAACTTGTTTAATATGGAACAAAATTCCCCGAAGGAAATTAAAAAATAATTATTTTGTCGATATATAGAAAAAAAAATCACCGCGAGCCCTTGGGATCGAACTCGCACCCCACAGATCCCACAGACAAGAATAGTTGTATCTAGCCCTTTGCGCTATGTCAAGTACTATCGGCCGCTGACCAATATGTTAATAAATCATTTCAGAACAAGGAAAAAGAGAAAAAGAAAAAAACCGGCTGCCCCGACCGGAATCGAACATGCAACGCTGAATCGAGGACCCGACGCTCTACCCACTCCGCCATCGGCCTGCTGCCAGACTTACAACAATAAAGTAATTTGTTCGGTACCCATGAAATGTTTAGGTTGAACTTTAACAGGTTGAATTTTAACAGTTTTTTCTGCCTAACTTCGAACTCCGTTATCAGAATTTAGAAAAAATTTAACGGGACCACCGTGGGAAGCACCCCCTTCAAATGAACCAAAAAAAAAGCAAAAAAGTTATTGGGTTACAAAGTTATGCGTGAACAGGACCACAAAATACCTACACGTCGAATTGAGTAACCTCCTCTTTTTTTGAAGTCGGTTAAAAATTAGCCAAAAAATATTATTTTTACTCGGTTACTTTTAGGTTTTAATGTAAATAGGAATTCATAAATATTGATATTTTCAAATAGTATTTGTATCAAGTCCGTCAGTAGATTCGTCACTATTCTTCCTGCATCTGTCGTTGGCCTGAATTTTCTCAAGCGTACTATAGATCCGACAGACTTTCCACTATATCTATTGCATATTACTAGCCGTTGGGCCCAAAAGTTTTACTTCTAGAGTGTGGTCTTAAGCACACTCATATTTTTTTTATAAACTCTAAGCTTTTATGGTATCGAAACTAGTTTTTTCCATTATACTATTTTCCTACTGGGTGCAGTGCACAAATTAACTGTTTTTTATTTAAAGACGTTACAACGTACAACTTTTTTGCTAGTTGTAAACATGACGCAAGGAATTGTAGTTTATTAATTACACTAGTTGACAGTACATCTGTTGCCGGAAAAATTTTTGCTGTTTCTAACTGCATATGGTATGCATATGGTAGAATTTTTTGATCAGCTCTGGTTTTGGAGTTTTAGATATCTACAGTCAAAACAGAAAAACACAGGTATTTACTAAGAAAAAAATTATTAAAAATTTGAATTAATCATTCCGTTCTAAATACCTTTTTAAGCTTTTCTCTTATGTGTAGATTCAGGAAAATTGTATATCAGCAATAGTCAGACATCATATTCATATCCTCAAAATCCTGCTAACGTTCTGCCATGACGCGTAAGTCTTGATGCATACGCTTAACCTGCTCCTCGCTCGTATCTCCTAGATTTTCTGGTACCTGTCATGGTGATTATGTATCTTCCTAAAGTGGCCACTAGACTATCAATATTATTGGTATTATACCACGATATTACATTTGTAATCAAACTTGAAAAACATTCCAAAGGCGCAAATAAGGAACATCAGTTGGAGGACAACCGAATCTCTTCTCGGCGGATGCTTGAGGGCAGATTTGTACATTGCATCTCATCAACGATGAATGTTTTTATTTACGTTTGTTATTAGTTAATGTTCGTGGACCGACGTCATTCAAGCTTTAAGAACAGTACGATTTTAAGATGGAAGATTTCAATTACAATAAATATTACTATTAAAAATTGTTTTCATTTGTCCGGTCCAATAGATAAACTGTGTCAATATTGTCATGCTTTAAAATTTCAAAAGGAACCACGTGGAAGATGCTGTTCCAATAGAAATGGCTTCACCTGTGAGTTAATTGGGCCTTACGTGGATGGGAAATCGTCATTGTCCAAATATTTTGTACAACTTCTTTTATTTCGCTATGACGGGAGCAGCGAGACGCACCGGGTTCCAGCTAGTACGAATTTAAAAAATTTTAATTTGCAAAAGTCACTGACATGAAAACAGCGCCTTTAAATAAAAAAAGTTTATTATGTGCACTGTTTTACTTAAAAAAAAAACAAAAAAGTCAGCTGTTATTATCCATAAAAAAGGTTTAATAAAGCGAATTTTTTTAATAAATATGGTAAACAAATTGCTACGTATATCACCTCTGCTTATCAAATCTGCAAGTTTTGAAGCAGAGATTGGCATGTATCAAGAGAAGTGACATTTTAGGGTTTGACGAACGTTCGTTAAGTTTGTTCGCCCATAGCAATCACAAATGAATCCTAAATAAAGTGAATTTCGAGATTCACAAATTTTTAATTTCGAGAAATGATAAAACATGTGTTTCATTATATATGCTATATATAGTTTTTATACCAACTTCTAAGAACAACTGTTGAAATAAATAACTTCTCATACGACTGTTTCCACCCTGTTTCCCCCATGTTTTATTATTTATGGTGTATATTATTTTTACAAAATTCGAAAAAATCTGGCTGAAGAAAAAATTCCCGATTTCCCCGTTAGGTGATGAGTTTCAAAAAAGTGGATGTCCACATCATTTTAGGGATGCACCGTCAAAATTTCATGCCTTTAGCTCTAGCGGTTTAGGTTAGCCCCGTTTCACCCTCTTGGGGATGTTGAAAAATCGCTTCTTAGTGGATGTCCACGTCATTGTAAGGATGCACCGTCAAAATTTCAGCCCTTTAGCACTGGCGGTTTTGGGTTAACCGAATTTCACCCCCTTAGGGGATGAATTTCGAAAAATCGCTTTTAAGTGGATGTCCACGTCATTATAGGCAAGAACTGTCATAATTTCAGCCATTTAGCTCCAGCGGTTTGGGTTAACCCCATTTCACCCCTTAGGAGATTAATTTCGAGTAATCGCTTCTTATAGGGATGTACTGTCAAAATTTCAGCCATTTAGCTCCAGCGGTTTTGGGTTAACCCAATTTCACCCCCTTAGGGAATGAATTTCGAAAAATCGCGTTTTAGTGGATGTCCACGTCACTATAAGAATGCACTGTCAAAATTTCAGTCCTTTAGCTCCAGTGGTTTGGGTTAACCCCATTTCACCCCTCTAGGGGATGAATTTCGAGTAATCGCTTCTTAGTGGATGTCCACGTCATTTTAGGGATGCACTGTCAAAATTTCAGCACTTTAGCTCTAGCCGTTTAGGTTGTGCGTTGTCTATCAGTCAGTTACTTTTTATACAATAGAAAAAAAAGTAAAGAAAAAAAAATCCCCTTACAACCTATTGAGCCCCATTTCACGTCCTTAGGAAATGAATTTCAAACTAGTTGGGATGTGGGTTCGACCCTTTCGGTCCACACGATCAACTTCCCAGTATGATGGTTGCTGAATATTATGATTGGATATTTTAATAATAAATGAACAATAGGCAATATAGAATATATGTATAATACCGAGAATTCGTCACAACTGTTTATCAATATTTTCGCTAAAATGTCAAACTAAATGTGCGCACTTACAAGATTAGGTATTAATGTGTTTCGGCACCTCAATGAAGTCGATATAGTTTTTAGTTCGCGCCGTATCGTGCAGGTACAAATATCACTTAAGTCATTTAAACCAAAAAACCGCTGGACCGAATATTATAAAAATCTTTTCAGAATATATTGTCGCTAATACGCTTCGAACGGCACCTCAAGTAAGTCAATATCTTTTGTGGTTCGGGCCATATCGTGCAGGTACAAAAATTACTTACACCGCTTAAATAAAAAAAACGGCTCGACCGAATTTTATGAAAATCTTTTCAGATCATATTTTGGTTAATACTCTTCGAACGGCGCCTTAACTAAGTCGATATCTTTTATAGTTCGCGCGATATCGTGCAGGTACAAAAATCACTTAAGTCATTTAAACCAAAAAACCGCTGGACCGAATACTATAAAAATCTTTTCAGATTATATTGTCGCTAATACGCTTCGAACGGCGCCTCAAGTAAGTCAATATCTTTCGTGGTTCGGGCGATATCGTGCAGGTTCAAAAATCACTAACGTCGCTTAAACAAAAAAACGGCTGGACCGAATGTCATGAAAATCTTTTCAGATCATACTTTGGTTAATACGCTTCGAACAACACCTCAACGAAGTCGATATCAGTTTTGGTTCGCGCGTTATCGTGCAGGAAAAAATGACCACATCCGTACGCACATACACACACACACACACACGCACATACTTCCTCCCAATTTTTTGCTTAAAATGCTCCTAGGACCTTGAAAGATGAAAATACGTTGAAATTTTCGATTTCGATTTTCGGACCGATTACAATAACTTCCTATACTGGGAAGTTAAAAATAATGAAGCACGTTTTTAATTATTTATGGTGAGAAGTATTTTTACTAAGTTTGAATAAAATCTAACTAAAGAAAAAAATTCCCCTTACAACCTATTTATTCTACCCCATTTCACGCCCTGAGGGGATGAATTTCGAAAAATCCTGAAACACGTATTTCATTATTTATGCTAAGGAATATTTTTTACTTAGTTTGAAAAAAATGTGACCAAAGAAAGAAAAACCCCCTTTCAACCCCATTTCATCCCCTTCACAGACAGACAGAGTTACTTTCGCATTTATAATATCGTTGGCTCACTATAACAAAGTTCTATGTTACAATTTTTGAACTGTAACTGTCGGGAGTGGGTGTGCCATAACACGAAATAAAAGAAAGCAGATCTAAACAAGTTAGATAAACGACTATCGTCACAAAACTAGAGAAACTCCAAAAAAAGGGGCAGACCAGAGGGTGGCTGGAGAGGCTCGACCGCCAAGGATTTTCGCCGAAAATGTATGCATCCGCTGCACCGATCGTCGGCACGACGTACGGTGCACTAACTAGCTCGCCGGATGGGGTGGGGTTCGCGGTACAGGTACAGGTC